>UESW01004517.1:726129-777968 GCA_900491605.1 Calamus simplicifolius
TTTTGTCTTCTCCGCCACGGCCTCTGCCGTGGCCGGCAGTGGCCTGGCCACGGTGGCCAGGCCACATACAGTCAAAAAAAAAAAAATTGTAACAGGTGGGTTCCCCCCCCCCATTTTTCTCTTCTCCGGCCACGGCCGCTTGCCGTGGCGTGGCCAGGCCACTGTAAAAAAAAAAAATATAGGCTGTTACAGGCCCCCCTCTCCCTTGACCTTCTCCGGCCACGGCCGCTACCGTGGCCGGCCGTGGCCTGGCCACGGTGGCCAGGCCCACAAAAAAAAATAAAAAAAGTCTTTTACAGGGGTGGGGTAAACCCCCCCTTTATCTTCTCGGCACAGGCTGTAGCCACGGCCGAAGAAGCCGGCCATGACACCGGTGGTCAGGACAAAAAAAAAAAAAATACATGTCTATTACTGGGGTGGGGAAAACCCCCTCTCCCCTTTTATCTTCCACGGCCACGGCCGTGGCCTGGCCACGGTTGCCAGGCAAAAAAAAAATTTATTTATGCAATAATTTTTGTGCATTTGTAGTTATTTACAATTTTTATGTCTTGATTATTTACATTCTGCTTCAAATTGAATAATGCATTAAATTATGTAATGCTTGAATGAAAGTCATGTTGTTGTTTTATTTAATTCTCAAGAACACATTAGTACTTTCAATGATTTTATATTTTAGTCTTCACAAACAATTATATTCGACATAATAATCTTAAGAAGCCTATAGTCGATCCATATATTGAGTAAGTGTATACTTCAATGCTTAATTGGAAATTTTAATTTAAATTACAATATACCACAATATTTAATTGCTAACATCAGTTTTCATCCTTTTCATCCCATAAGGATGTATTGTGATAGACAACGACAGATGAATTCCGACATCAGTCAAGTTGCAATTGGGCAGAATTAGAAACAGAGTTTGCTACTGGTTTTATGAATTTGTGAGTAGTATCACTCAATCAATTTCAATAATGGCTTTTATTTTTTGAATTGGATGTGAATAGCTTATTAATTTATAGATAAACGGTCCATGGTCCACAACCGACCAATATTTTCATTAAATGTCTATCGCAATGGCCATTGAAGACCGTAACACCTCTACTGGCTATTTTGTAAATGGCTATTTTGTAAATAGTACAAATTTTTTACATAGTCAATCATTAATCATAATTTAATTGTATGAATCTTTAGTATTTTCAGTATGACGGGCAGAGGTAGATCTACCGACAACAGATCTACCGACAACAGACGGAGTGAGCAGGGACATAGCCCTGCTGCATCAGATCACATGAGCGTGGAGATGGAGAGTTCGGATCTCCAGCAGTCGCACAGCCTTTCGATCTCTCCAGCAGTATTACCATCCAGCCGATCGGCACATACCTCCGAGAGTTCTTCCACCATCGGCCGCACCGTACTTGACTTGATGCTCAGGGGCTGTAAGTATATACTAATTAAAAATATGTTTATGTTTTTAAGTCAATTACTTATAAACATGCATTTTTTTAACAGATTTATTGAGCAGCATCATGTATCCAGCCACATCAACGCCGTATTTCAGAGGCGTGCAGATCCCAGTGGCTACGATTGGCACCACGTATCTCCAGCCACGAGGGAGTTTTATTTTTCTGAGTTTCATGTAAACTTATTAAATATAATTTATCACTGATATAAAATTTCTTAATCTTAATAAATTTAGAAACTAACTATTTATTTTAATGCAGAAAAAGTTTACGTGGGATCCTGCCAGCCATGATGCCATTAGGGCAGCATGGGAGGCTCTGACGGGACGCCGATACTCCGACATGCTTCATCGTTGGAGGTCATTGGGTCAGCGTCCTGCGCACGTGCCAGAGGGTATTTGGCACGAGTGGCAGCAGGCCTGGCAGTCCGATGGCTGGCACAGGAGGTCCGCATCAGCCAGCACGAACCGCCGATCTGAGAAGGGTGGTCCTAGTACGGGTCTCTCCCGCCATACTTCGGGCTCCATTTCGATTTAGGAGGACAGACGACATATGGTAAGAAAACATAAATATTTTAATTACTATTTTAGTTATTTACAAATATTTGTATTAATATCAATTTTTTTATGTTATAGTCTGAGCAGGAGGGTGGAGATCCTGGTGAGTTTCGTCTATTCAGGGCAACGCACACCAGGAGGGACGGTTCCTGAGTCGACACACGATCACGGGAGGTTGCGGTAAGAAATTAGATTTATGTAGTATTTGTTTAATTTCTAAAATTTTATTTCAAGAATTTATTAACTCATTTATTGTTGATTTCATAATTTAAAGACACGAGTTGAGGAGCTTCGCTCCCAGGCATCGCAGGTCGACTCTACTGATGGGGAGACGCCCGTCGAACTCTCAGCAGAGGAGAGTCGGCGTGTGTTTTTGGAGGCTGTTGGTGCCCAGCCGTAAGACCGTAGGGTCTATGGTCTGGGCACTAGAGCTTCTACATATTTTTCTCATCAGGCCTCCAGCTCGTGAGTTTCTGGTGATATTCCTCTCGAGCGTTTAGACGACCTTCGGAGATCTATTGCAGAGGAGGTTCGGCAGGAGGTCGAGCAAGATTTCGAGAATCGTATGCGAGGCCGGGATCAGGAGATTGCAGACATGCGAGATGAGATGCATCATTTACGAGATATGGTTAGCCGCTTGTCGCAGAGTCTCTAGCCTCCACAGCCTCCACGTGATCACTCAGATTCTTGATGTATTTTTTTCTTTTTATATGTTATACATGAAAACTTCAATATTTTAATATATTATTTATTTTTGTAAATTGAATGATTATTGTTTGGATCAATATGAGTAAAGAATGTTTCGATCAATATTTAAATGTAACGAAATTGTATTAACCATTTTAATTTTTAAATTTTTATTTTTTTAAAAAAATATTTATTTAGCGACGCATTAGCGACTGCAATTGCATCGCTAATATTTTAAAATATTATTATTAAATATTACGATGCAATGAGCTGGCATCGCAATATTTAAAAAAATTAATTAGCGACGCATTAGCGACTCAAATTGCATCGCTAATATTTTCATAATATTACTATTAAATATTGCGACACAACGATCTGGCATCGCAATATTTTAAAAAAAAATAATTAGCGATGCATTAGCGACTAAAATTGCATCGCTAATATATCTAAAATATTATTAATAAATATTGCGATGCAGTGACCTGGCGTTGCAATATTTTAAAAAAATTTTATTAGCGACGCATTAGCGACTAATATTGCATCGCTATTATATTTAAAATATTATTATTAAATATTGTGACGCAGCTAAATGCGTCGCAATATTGCGACGTAATTAAATGCGTCGCAATATTTAATATTAATATTTAAAATATTAAAATTTAGTTTTAAATTTAGCGACGCATTTTGGTGCGTCGCAATATTGCGACATATCTCTGCGTCGCAGAGAGTCGCTGTTTTGTGACGCAATTGCGACAATTTGTGGTTGCGAGGATATTCTCAGCGATGCAGTCACTGCATCGCTAATGCGTCGCAATAGCATGTTTAGCGATGCATTAGCGACGCATTTGGGCGTCGCAATATTTTTTTTTTTCTTGTAGTGATCAGTGGTGGAGTTGGTTTATTATTGGTTCTCCGAGAGGGAACAAGTATCTTGTTATTTAATCTTCTGGTTATTTAATCTTTTAAGATACTTTATTAAAATATTTATTTGATTTTGCAAACATATTCTAATATTGGTAAAGCTGCACGAGCATCTCTGTCTGTTCCTCATACATCGGGATCCAAGAGTTATGCGCGAGTCAGATAACAGTTCGTATATTTCTTAAACTATAAATTCTTTAATTTTCTATCGTGAACAATGTATCGTGAAATGTATCGCAAAACATATCGAATGCATAAATCTATTTATTAGTTGAGTTGAGTTGAGTAGTTTATGATTGATTAATTGAGTTTTCGCTCGAAAGTTGCTTTGCTTCTAATCTACTTGTGTTATAGACAGTCATGATAGAATAATAGAGAATTATGATAACATGTGATGATTCCATATAAACTTACGCTTTCATGTGCTAAAATTAGGTAGAGATTACGTGTAGAGGATAGGGAACCTTTCTTTTTTCTTTGCAAAAAACTTACATAAGAGCAAAACATGATCTCTTCAACAACCATGTCTATAAATTGCACAAAAGCATAAGGTCAAGATTTCTGCAGATCTTAGCTTTCACATTATGGTTACTTCACAAAGCTATTAGAAATCTTGTTAGTATTTTAAGCTTGGACATGTGCCTGGCTTACAAGAATCTGGAATTCGTGCCACTGGTTAAAGAAATTTCTAAATGAAAATAGGATGTAGACTTGTTCAAATTCACTGCATCAGTAAAATTTTCTTCTCTCTCCCTAAACTATTTCTACTGCATTGTTAGAGTCAATGAGAAATGTTATTTGACGTGGGACAGAAATATTTCCTATATATAGATGGCTGAAAACTTTTAATTGTTGAGGTCCAGGCTACCAAACCTTGGACTTGGTCAAGAAGAAATATTGGCCAGGAAGGTTAGTTACCGACAAGACTCTAAACGTGGCATGGGCTTGATTCAAGGTACCCTAAGTTGAACAACGTTTGGTATGTGGGTGCCTCTAAAGAGTCTTATCATTTGCATTTGGTAAAGCAGAGACATTTTTGTTTCAGTGAGAGTTAAGATGATGGTTGAAAAATATCTTGAAGTAGCACATGTCAGTGCGCATGAAAACGTCATCATATCAATTGTTTATTGATTTGGAAACTCATGATTCCATCATTCATTATCAGTTGCTGGAACTTAGACGTTGTCTTAAAATTATATTAAAAATTTTACTTCTTAAATTCAATGGTTTCGATAGGAAAGAGAATGCTGTGCCTCTCCATGCATATCACTGTCCTTGATACACATGTTGAAAACAGTTGATTCAGTTTTCTGGTGAAAGTAAATCCAATGTGGTTAAACCATCTGCTGTTTACTTCAATGCCCTCTCCGGCACAATTTGTCATGCCGCTGAATACTGTTCCACGTATACTTAATTTCTTGCTACTGAAATATTCGGTTTATCCCAACTTACATAATTTAAGATGTTCATAATCGAACATCAGTATTCATGGTTAAAGCAGCAATTAACTTTTTGATCTCTGGACCCTTCACCACACCCACATGATGTCTTGTACACATCTTTTCACTTCTTTAATGAATTTGAAAGTTAGCGGAGACTTTATATCTGACAGTACGTTCAAAAAGTCACTCCTCTAAAATATTAGTCTGAAATTAGGCTGATTCTAAGGTGCAGATTTTGAGAATGGAATGGCATGCTGCTGATTAAATGGAAGCAACTGGACCGTTATACTTTGATGATCCCGTAGAACTTTGAATCATGCCATAGAGATGCGCTGAGGCTTAGGCTTAATATTTGTGGCAATTATTGCCACCTTCATAGCACCATATGAGAGAGAGAGAGAGAGAGAGAGAGAGAGACTTGGGGGGCATTTGGTGGAGGGCCCCATGCCCAGCCTCAATATTTGTGGCCGATACTGTAAGGACCTTTTGAGACCAAAAGATTTTGACCTTTTGAGACCAAAAGATTTTGCTTGTCCTCTCATCCCCTTGCTTTTGATCAAGCCTGATGTGGCTAATCACACTCTCTGTCGGCATGGTAACAATGTGTACAATCTTTGAAAGGGTAATAATTTCAACCGACTCCTAGCATCGGCTTCCAGCTTTGGCCTTAGCCTTGGTCCCGGCCTCGGCTTCGGTCTCGCTCCCAGCCTAAGGCTCGACCTCGATCTCAACTTCGGCTTCGGCTCTTGGCCCCGGCATCGGCTCCTGGCCTCAGCCTCGGCCCCAGCATCGGCTCCTGGCCTCGGCCTTGACCTCGACATCAGCTCTTGACCTCGGCCTCAGCCCCGACATCGGCTCTCGGCCTTGGTCTCGGCTCAGACTTCGGGTCCGGCCTAAGCCCTTAACATAATTTCAGCCTTAAAGCCAAATTCTAATGCTGAACGGATTTAAACCACCACGCGGCTCACTCGCCCACCTTTCGCCGGGATCACAGGCATCTACATATACTACGCACCTGCCAATATCCGTGGAACGTGTCTAACAACCCGGCGCCAACCATTGAAGTCGATCTTAACAGAAGATAAGATCCGGCTATAATTACGGAAAGGTAAGAGGAACCCCGAACAGGTATATAAAGGCCGACCCCTGATGAGGGGGAGGACTCTCTCGCTCTCTCGAATATTGCTAATAAGAAATTCATGTTCCTTGCATCACTGACTTGAGCATCGGAGGGTCCCCACCGGAGCCACCGGTCCGAAACTTTTCTTGCAGGTTCTCAGCCAACGGATGTGATCCTACCACTCCTCTGAAGGTCCACAAAGCACCCCTCTCACCTGACACACGCCAGCAGTAACTCAGCGGCAACAGATTAGCATGCTAGGAAGGGGCCCACGATAGAGGTACATTTACCCTCATGCATCTGCGACCCCTCGACCTCTGTAAGGAAGAAGATGGTGGTTACTCGGGCACAAGACCCTTCTTCCAGTCAAGCCGCAGGACGCCTACAACGGGCTGAACAGTCGGAGGCCGACCTCCCTATTCCGCCTCCTAGGCAACCACAGGTCAAACAGTCGGAGGCCAACCTCCCTGTTCTGCCTCCCCTGCAGCCGCAGGCTAGCTAGGCCGATCAGCTTGATGCCCTGACTCATCAGGTGCAAGATCTGATAGTGGTGGTACGGGGACTGCAGGAGCAGGGCTCCGTCGCCATGCCTGTGCCTCCTCAACCACCTCCGTCGCATGTAGAAGGCCCTGGGGCCAGTCAACCCCATCGAGGCAGGACCCCTCTTGAGGCCTCTCACTACTCGCCCCGGAAGCCTCATCGTCGGGAGACCTCTAAGTGATGACGGTCTCTTTTCCATCATTCTGATCGCTCTCATAGGCAGCGTGGTGAGAAAGAACCAAGGCACGTGCACTCCTTCCACCGGCAACTTTCCCCGTCTTCATCTTCCGACTCCTCAAAAGAAGACACCAACAGGAAGATCGCTCATCGTGCCGAGCAACGGCTGGATGAGTATCATCAGCGGTTGGAGAAGCTTAGCCGCTGGATCGCCAACCCCCATGCGACGGACTACGACCATCATCCCCCGCTCTCTCGCCACATTAGGGAGGAGCTTGTCCCACCTCAGTTCCGTCTCCTCCAGTTGGACCCGTACGACGGCACGACGGACCCTCTGGATCACTTGGATAGCTACAAGGTCCTTATGCAAGTCTAGAGGGTGACGTATTCTCTTCTTTGTGTCGCCTTCCAGGCCACGCTTCGGAAGGCAACGCGTGCATGGTATTCTCGTTTGCCACCACACAGTATCAACTCTCTCAGGCAACTCGAGCGATCTTTTCTGGCCCACTTCAATGCATGCCGAAAGATCCATCGGGTGGCTGATAGCATGTTCGCCGTCCAGCAAAGGAGCGGCAAGACCCTGAAGGACTTCGTCACCCGGTTCAAGGAAGCTGCACTTTAGGTTTATAACCTTGAGGATTTCGTAGCCACTCTAGCCCTGAAGCGAGGACTTCGTCCTTCCATATTTGCCTACTCTATGGACAAAAAGCCTCCCAGCTCCTACGCCGAATTGCTAAACCGAGCGCAGAAATATATTCGCGCCGATGAGGCAGACTCTTCCAGGAGAGAGACCGATAAAGGCTCCATCAAGAAGCCAATATCCATAGAACCCACTGGAGGATGATCCAGAAAGCCTGAGCCACCTTGTCGCTCGGATAACCAGCCTCAGACGCTCGTTCCCAAGGAGCATTTCACTCCTCTCCTTACTCCAATATCTCACATCTTTTAGAGATTGAGGATGAGCCCTACCTTCAGCATCCACCCCCTATGAAGCCAGGGGTTCCTCGCAGCAAGGAACTCTACTGCCGGTACCATCAGGACTATGGTCATGACACTGAAGATTGCCGCCTATTGAAGAAGGCCATTGAAGAACTTGTCCAGCAAGGTCACTTGGGCAAGTTTGTCCGAAGAGGAAACCCTACTGCCCCGGGCTCGACAGTGCCTCCCGCACCTCAGATTGGCATGAACAACACTTCGATGAAGAAGACGATAGCTATGATTTCCTGGGAGGTAGGCAGTAATTCAAAAAGGCAGCATGAGGGTTATATTCTGTAATTCCTTTCTTTAGAAAGGATTTAGATGGGGTAGTTAACAAACATGATGATAGTGTCGTCGTATCTATGACAATAGCCAAACACCCTGTAAAGAAAATTTTAGTAGACAGTGAAAGTTTCGTTGACGTTTTGAGCTACGAAGCCTTTGTTCGGATGAACCTGTCTAACTCTTCTCTTCGACCCATCACCACTCCCTTGATGTGTTTTACCGGAGATTCTGTAAGGGTCGAAGGAGAGATCACCCTCCCTGTCACAGCCGAAACTCCACCGTGTCAGAGTATGGTTGCCATAAATTTCCTGGTGGTCTGGATCCCGCTAGCTTATAATGCTATCCTGGGGAGGCCTGGTTTAAACCTGTTGGATGCTGTTATCTCTACTAAAAGGTTACTTGTAAAGTTCCCTACTAATGAAGGAGTTGGAGAGATGAGGGGAGAACGGAGTTCATTACCGCTCTGCTATCACTTGGCCCCCAGTCTGCAAGAGTTAAAGCCAGCCGCTGTGCCCAAGCTGTTCGACCCCCGGGACTTGGAAAAAAGGGGGGAGCCAACTGAGCATCTACTAACTTTCCCATTGGGAGAGAACCCGATGAGAACCATCCAACTTGGGGCATTACTTTCGGAGGGAGCACATGATCAACTCCTTGCTTTCTTGTGTGCGAACTCTGACATTTTTGCATGGTCATCCTCTGACATGCTGGGCATCCCTGAGGGGGTAATCACTCATAAACTCAACATCAAACCAGGATGATGACCTGTCGAGTAGAAGAAGAGAAGCTTCGCCCTAGACCGACAGCTGACCATAAATGGAGAGATCCACAAGCTGGAAGCTGTGGGCCACGTTTGAGAAGTCCATTACCCAGAGTGGCTAGCCAATGTCATGATGATGGTCCGTAAGGCTAACGAAAGCTGGAGGATATGCGTGGACTTGACGGACCTCAACAAAGCATGCACCAAGGACAGCTTCCCATTACCTCAGATTGATCAGTTGGTGGATGCTATGTCTGGACATGAAACCCAAGCTTCATGGATGCCTTCTCGGGGTACAACCAAATCAAGATGGACCCAGCCAACGAGGAAGCTACTTCATTCGTAACAGAGAAGGGAATATACTGTTATAAGGTGATGCCTTTTGAACTGAAGAACGCGGGAGCCATTTACCAGAGGCTAATGAATAAGATCTTCGAAGACCATATCAGACGCAACATGAAGGTGTATGTGGACGACATGCTGACCAAGAGCATCCATACCACTAATCATGTTGCTGACCTGGTGAAAACCTTTGGCAACCTCCGTCGGTATCAGATGAGACTGAACTCCCGTAAGTGTGCCTTCAGGGTAACAGCAGGCAAGTTCTTGGGTTTCATGGTGACGCAACATGGGATTGAAGCAAACCTTGACAAGATCTGAGCCATTTTAGACATGAGGTCTCCGGTTAACAAAAAGGAAGTCCAACACCTGATCGGAAAGGTGGCGGCCTTGAGCCATTTTCTGTCCAAGTCCGCTGAGAGATGCTTGCCATTCTATAAGGCACTGCGTAGAGTCAACGGCTTCGAATGGACGAGGGAGTGCCAGGAGGCCTTCGAGGGACTAAAAGAGTTTTTGTCCACCCCACCACTGCTGTCCAAGCCGAGGGTCATAGAA
This sequence comes from Calamus simplicifolius, assembly GCA_900491605.1. NCBI lineage: Eukaryota > Viridiplantae > Streptophyta > Magnoliopsida > Arecales > Arecaceae > Calamus > Calamus simplicifolius. The sequence goes on from UESW01004517.1 coordinate 735,948, forward strand.
GAACTTCTTCTATACCTCGCGGCTTCTCCTGAGGCTATCAGCTCCGTGCTGGTTCGCATGGACGCCGATGGGACACAAAAGCCGGTATATTACACCAGCAAGGTGCTTCATGATATGGAGACCAGATATTCGCGAGTCGAGAAGATTATCTTCACGTTGATTATTTCCGCCCAGTGCCTCCGACCTTATTTTCAAGCTCATCCAATTATGGTAGTCACAGATCAACCACTTAAGGCGATCCTTTCTCGTCCTGACACCTCTAGCCGATTGGCAAAGTGGGCACTCAAGCTGGAAGAATTCGACCTATCATTCCGTCCTAGGTCAGCCATGAAGTCTCAAGTCTTGGCGAATTTCTTGGTCGAATGCACCTAGGCTGAGGAGCAACCAGAAGAGTCCCAAGCAAACCCCTCGGGTCCTGGAACTGAAGGAGGGGATGATTGGATCCTTCATGTGGATGAGGCATCAAATTCCCAAGGGAGTGGAGTGGGCCTCATCCTGGCTAGTCCAGAAGGAGTTGTAACCGAGTACGCCCTCCGTTTTTTCTTTTTGACCATTAACAATCAGGCTGAGTATGAAGCCCTACTGTCTGGGATAAGATTGGCTTGAGAGCTCAGAGTGAAATGCCTTAGAGTATTCATTGACTCCCAGCTAGTCACCGGCCAAATCAGAGGGGAGTACCAGGTGCGGGATCCTACTATGTCCCGTTACTTAAGTATGGTGCAATCACAAGCCTCTCCCTTAGCCCACTTCAACGTCAGCTATATTCCTCGAAGGGAGAATGCCAGAGCTGACACATTGTCCCGACTAGCCACCTCAGCCGATGGAACTTTGGAAAGAACCTTTGTAGAACATCTGGAAGCCCCAAGCATCGAAGCAACAGAAGAAACCCTGCCGATCGAACATGAGCCTTCTTGGATGGATGCTTATATCCGATATCTTACCAATGGTGCCCTCCTTGAAGACCCAGCTGATGCTAAGCTGCTCAAGCGGCGGGCCCCGAAGTTTCTAATGATGGAAGGAAAGCTCTACTGAAGGTCGTTCTCATACCCGGTCCTCAGATGTGTTGGCCCCACGAAATGGATTACATCCTATGGGAAATCCATGAAGGCATATGTGGAAGTCACCTGAGGGGCAGAGCCCTGGCGTACAAAGCCCTGCAGTAGGGATACTATTGGCTGACAATGAGGAAGGACGCATCCGAGCTCGTCAGGAAATGCGATAGTTGCCAGCGCCTTGCCAACATCCAGCGGCAACCGACGTCCCAGCTGACCCCCCTAGCTGCACCTTGGCCCTTTGCCCATGGGGTATGGACATCTTGGGACCATTCCCTCCAGCCTTCGGTCAAATTCCTGCTAGTAGCCATCGACCGTTTCACCAAGTGGATCGAGGCCGAAGCACTCGCCAAGATCACCAAGGGCAAAGTAAGATCCTTCTTCTGAAAATCTATAGTGTGCCGGTTCGGACTACCGCATACTCTCATCACTAACAACGGCCGGCAGTTTGACAACACAGCCTTCCGAGAGTTCTGCACCGAGCTAGGCATCCATCAACGGTTCACCTCCGTAGGACATCCCCAGACCAATGGCGCGACTGAGGTAACCAACCGCATTATTCTTCAAGGACTTAGAGCCCGGCTAGATGATTGCAAAGGACGGTTGGATGAGGAGCTCCCCAATGTACTGTGGGCCTACCACACAGCACCGCGAGCCCCCACTGGAGAGACTTCCTTCAGCCTAGTTTTTGGGTTCGAAGCCATCATTCCTGTGGAGATAGGTGCCCCAAGCCCCTGGATGGAGTTGTACAATGAGGAGGACAACCCAAATCAGTTGCGGTCTGACCTCGACCTAGTGGAAGAATCATGAGACCGAGCGCGACTCCGGATGGCAACTTACCGACAGCGAACAGCCAAGTATTACAATGCTCATGTCCGCCCCAAGGCATTCTTGCCAGGAGACCTAGTCCTCCGACGAGTCAAAGTTTCAAAGCCGACCGAAGGAGGCAAGCTAGCGCCAAAATGGAAAGGACCCTATCGAGTCGTGGAGGTACTTCACCATGGAGCATACAAAATTGAGGGGCTAGATGGGAAGCCTCTCCCCCGCACGTGGAACGCAGACAACCTACGTCGATACTATCAATAGCTTGTAAATGTTCCTAATTTGAGCATGTCTACTATAGTAATATCCATTCTCACTAACCTGAGTCTTTGAGTGATCTTGCTTCTCACATGAAGTCTGACTCCGCATCGGCACCTGAAGTCCGACTCCACATCGGCACCTGAAGCCGAATCCGCATCGGCACCAGAAGCCCGACTCCGCATAGGCCTCGGAAACCTGACTCCACATCAGAACCTAAAGCCCGACTTTGCATCGGCACCTGAAGCCCATCTCCGCATCGACACCTAAATCCCGACTCCGCATCGGCACCTGTAGCCCAACTCCATGTCAGCACCTGGAGCCTGACTTCATGCCGGCACCTGGAGCCCGACTCCATGTCGGCACCTGGAGCCTGACCCCGCGTCGGCACCCGATGCCCGACTCTGCGTCGGCACTTGAGCCAGATTCCGTGTCGGCACTCTGGCTTGACTGCATCGGCACATGAAGTCTGACTCCGCATCGGTATTCAAAGTTTGGTTCTTTACTGATACAGCTCAATCCCGTGTCATCACATCGGCCTAGCAGTGTCAGCGCTCCACTTGGTCTTGTGATGGTAGTCTATGGATACCTTGTCCGCCCCTTAATCGACCTCGCATTGGCACTACACTCCGGTGCTTCCAGCCTTTGTATCGGCCGATGGCACGGGGTCATCTGCCAAGGCCATAAGGTTGTGTACTTTAGTGCGATTATCAGCTATGCTTGCCTACGGCCTTGACCATGGCTATTATGTAATTGACTTATGCCGGCTTATTCATATCATCCTATTCACTGAACTGGCTAAGATGCAAACCAAATTAAGAACTGAATGAAGAATTTTCATTGACAGTGATGTTACAAAATTGCCGATCAAGTCGGACTTGGTACAGTTGGAGGTAAAAGAAAAAGAAAAAAAAACTATGGTTCGGCCGGAGCTGGACCATCATTCTCGAGAACCTCATCTGGCTCCAGCTCTTCAATCCCTTCGAGGCCTTAGAGCCTTCATATTTTTTTCTTGCAGTCCTGGAAGCTGCCATCATATGCAAACGCCGTTGTCTTGGCCAGCTCCTTGTCAAAGGCATCGAACTTCCTGAAATCCTCTACGACTTCAGCAGCCCTCTTCTCGGCCTCGGTGGCCTTCTTCTCGGCCTCAGCGGCCTTCTTCTTGGCCTCGATCACTGCCGCCCTCAGATGGGCTATCTCAGCATCAGCTCGGCGAGCGATTTTCTTGGCATTCTCAGCCTGCTCCTCGGCCACTCCTATTTCGATGGTGGCAGAGTGCAGCCGGTGCTTCAGCAAGTAAATCTCTGCTTCAACAGCTTCTTGTTTCTCTTCGGCCACCCTCTACTTTTCCTCTGCCACCTGAGCATTATCAAGCTCGTTGGCCGCTTGATGCTGAGCCACCTCTAGCACCTCCTATGCCTTCTCAGCCCGGGCCAAATTCCTAAAATGGGCAGCTTCGGCCTCGGCTTCGGCCCTCTGCGCCTGGGCCACTTTAGCTTGGGCAACCCTCATAGCGGCTTCAGCCTCGTTGGCCCTGGCCTGGGCCTGGTTTGTTTCTTCCCGTGATTGGTCGATGGTGGCTTCGGCCTAAGATAAAAGGCCCCTGACGGTGGTCAAAGAATTCAGCACCTGCATAAAGATCATTACCGAGTTAAGGTGAGAGCTGTGGTTCTAAAGGTTAGCATCGTGAAAGTACTTACCCAGAAGTGATCGACAGACACCTCCCAAAAAAATGTGGAGGTCTTTTGATTCTAAAGAAAACTATGGATCTCTGGTACGGAAGCCTGGGCCATCATCCTTTCGGCCCAGCGGCTATGATATAGTAAGATCGACTGGAAGGAGGGCACATCGGCCTCGTCCTCCCCTACAGCCTCGGTGGCCATTGGCACTAGGTCGGATGCCATCGGTGCTTCTAGCGCTTCAGCCCGCAAATATTCTGCCCCCGTCCCTTCATCGGACAAGGCAACTTCAGGAATCGACCCAGCAGCCGGAATGGTTGGCTCCGCCTCTGGAATAGCAGATGGCAGTGGTAGTGCTTCGGTCTCTTGCCTCGGGGAGGTCCCGGTAAGATCAATGGGAGATGGGGGTGGTGCTGGTAAAGGCGAGCGAGGTCGTTCCTTCACCTCGTTCCTTCTTGATGCCTCCCTAGCCTCGACTATTTCCGCCTCATCCCTTAAGGCCTCTCCAGCCTCGGCTCTTTCTACCTCATCCCTTCCTAAGGCCTCTCTGGCGTCAGTCCTTTCCGCCTTGTTCCTTCCTAAGGCCTCTCAGGCCTCGGTTCTCTTAACAATTTTGATGGTGGCCCTTTTTTCGATGGGGTCGGCAGGGGCCCCATCCACTCAGGCCTTTCTTTTCTTTGTAGCGGCTTTTCTTATGGTTTGAAGTGATGGTGCCATACCTATGAATCAATGAACTTCGATTAAAAGAGGAAAAGGGGGGAAAGAAAGAAGGGATAAAATGGTTGTGCTGCTCACCATCGCCAAGAATAAGACTTGCTAGCCAAAGATTTCCTTCGGTTAGCAGTTGGTTGCATCTGGGGACATTGGCAGTAATCAACTGCTCGAACGCCTCTCGGTCCTTCGGAAGTACAGATGGGTTCTTGTTTGGCTCGGTGTTGGGAGCCCCCCACTTGGTCCTTACCCCCTCGATTTGGGGAAAGAAAAACCTATCTTTTCAGCCTTTGATGGAGGAAGGAAGGTACAGTTTAAGGGATCTAGAAGGTCTAGGAGCAAAGGACCACCACCCTAGCTATTTTCTAAGGGTGAAGAAGTAGCAAAAGAGTGAAATTCTAGCCTCAATCCCATGAAAGTGGCATAATACTAAGAAACCAATGAGGGTTCGGATATAATTTTGGACCAGCTATGCCAAAGTTAAAGAGTACCAATCTAGCATGTTTAATATGAAGGGGTGAACGGGAATGCAGAGGCCAGCCTTGAAATAATGTTCATAAAGGGCAATCTAGATTGGATAAGAAGAGGTTACTCTATCCTCGGGTAAAGGCCGATAGAGACGAAGGTCAGTGAGGATTCAGTATTGAGCCCTGAGATTAATTATCTCTTGGGCAGTCATGACAGAAGCAGTCCTTTTGGAGGACTGCCTCGCCAGGGAAGAAGGGCCGGCAGTGGCCGGATGGCACTGAGCACGAGCCCATCCGGCGGCGGGGCAATTTCCATTAGGAGGTCGCCCAACAGACTGCCGCTCCTCCGAGGAAGCACCCCCCACGGAGGAGGACCAACTAAGTGGGGGAGAAGGAGAAGGTTGTGGAGGGTTAGGAGAATAGCCCCCAGAATCAGAAATCGAACATGAAAGAGAGGAGGAGGCCATGGAAACATAACTAACCTGAGATTGGAGGTTGAAGGTCAGCAATGGAGGGCTCGGGTGGTGGAAGATGAACAGGATCGAACGATCGGGGTAGGGAAGACGAAAGCAGTGGAAGCGGCTCGAACCCAGGGCGACTCTCTTTTATACCTGCGTTTCAAATCATCTCGCTTGCCCCTGAATCGGCCATGCATCGGCTTGTTATTGGAGATCACTTCGGCGCCCACCCGGTGCACAGAACGTGAGGGACACCGCCTATGAAGGAACAACAGTGACCTCACCGCAATGATGGCATCCGCCTTTCCATGGTTCCATGCCCGAGGAAAATCCTACCCAATCCCAACAACCCGAAAGGATGAAATGACACCAAGATCGGCTGCCAGGAGGTATTGCGGATACTAACACCCATTTCGCTGGTGAGTACGCGCCCTCCCATCTTAGGGGCGGGGGGCATCTGATGTGGCTAATAACACCCCCTGGTAGCACAGTAACAGTGTGCATAGCCGTCGAAAGGGTAATAATTTCAGCCAACTCGTAGCATCGGCTCCCAGTTTCGGCCTTAGCCTTGGTCCCAGCCTTGGCTTCGGTCTCGCTCCTAGCCTAAAGCTCGACCTCAATCTCAACTTCGGCTTCGACTCTCGGCCCCGGCATCGGCTCCTGGCCTCGGCCTCGGCCCCAGCATCGGCTCTTGGCCTCGGCCTCAGCCCCGGCATCGGCTCTCAGCCTCGGTCTCGGCTCAGACTTCGGGTCCGGCCTAAGCCCTTAACATAATTTCAACATTGAGGCCAGATTCTAATGTTGAACGGATTTAAACCGCCACGAGGCCTACTCGCCCACCTTTCACTGGGATCACGGGCAGCTACAAATACTACACACCTGCTGATATCCGTGGAACGTGTCTAACATCCTGGCGCCAACCATTGAAGTCGATCTTAACAGAAGATAAGATCCGGATGTAATTACGAAAGGGTAAGAGGGACCCCAAATAGGTATATAAAGGCCGACCCCCGATGAGGGGGAGGACTCTCTCGCTCTCTCAAATATTGCTAATAAGAAATTCCTGTTCCTCGCATCACTGACTTGAGCGTCTAAGGGTCCCCACCGAAGCCACCGGTCCGAAACTTTTCTTGTAGGTTCTCGGCCAACGGAGGTGATCCTACCACTCCTCTGAAGGTCCACAAAGCTTCCCTCTCACCCAACGCATGCCAGCAGTGACCCGGCGGCAACAAAGCCCCTTCAAAGAAACAAGATAATTAAGAGAGTCTAGAGTTCTAGTTGAGGATCATGAATACCATGGAGTTACAAATAGATCACATCAATTTAAGATCTATTTGATTCATAATAATTTATATTGATGACATAAAATTACTATACAAATAATCATATTTAACAATTAGAAAGAATAATATAATAATATTTAATTTTTAGTAATCTAAGATTACTAAAAATTCATGATGATCCAATTTTTCATGATATAATAATATAATAATATTTGTATAATTTTTTTGTAGATGGATGAGCATGGATGGAAATCTGGTGAGGTGGAGTTTTACCGAATGACTCATACTTACCATGATGGCACTTTTGTCATAAATGAATCAAGGGACTTATATGTAATTATTTATTATAATTTATTTCATACAATAATTTTAATTTGATTATGTTATTCAGTAAGATCTAACTAATTTTTCTAAATTAATACAGAAAAGAGCTACATCTCTTATTGCTGAGCGTGTCGATGACTCTACAGCATCTACGCAGAGTAGTCACGTGATACTGAGGTATTTACAGAGCTGATAGGGCCGGAGCGCTACGGTCGAGTGAGGGGTTATGGAGTTGAAGTTACCCCCACTTAGTTATCTGAGGTGAGAAGACTTACGCGTGATGCTGCAGATGCTGTTCATGATACACGTGTTTGCAGACTTGAGCATACGATTGAGGAGATGCAACGGTCGAGTGCCGCAGCGATGGAGAAGATGCAACAGAGGAGTTCAGCCGACAGAGCATTGATGGATTCCATAAGAAAGCATATTGAGCGTCTTACATATCTCGTACAAACGGTTGTTCCACATCAGGTAGATACATATATTATTAAATATATTTTATTTTAAATTAATTATTTATCTAATATTCATTGATAGTTTCTAAATTAAATATTTTTAATTTTTCTTATAGGCTTCTGGAGCATCAGATCCTCACGGACAGGGTGACGACCTTCCTTCTGCAGATCATTGACCTTGACTTTTTTATTTTATATCTTTCATTTCATGTATCTTTAAATTTTGTGAAACTTTAAATTGTAACACTCTCTTGATGTAATGAAATTTATATTTGAAATTTTAATTTGAATGTGAAGAATGTGTTGAATGTGATTTTGTTTGTTATGATTGCATTGTATATAACAAGTTTAATATAAATTTTATCTTAATTGCATAGGTTTAAATATAACAGGTTTAATATAATTTTTTTTAAAATTTTTTGTTTGTTATTTTATTTAAAAAAATAGAATGTGCTGACGCTTTTAAGCGTCGGTAACTATTAGCATTTTTTGACACTTTAAAGCATTCGCAACTATCAACACAATCCGACTCGACACGTCCCGACGCTTTTAAATAGTGTCAGGAAGATTGCCCTTGCCAACGCTTTAAAGCGTCGGCTTGTCCCGACACTTATGGCATGCGTCAAGACAATTGATCTTACTGACGCTTTAAAGCGTCGGCTAGATCAACCTTTACTGATGCTTTAAAGTGTTGGTATGACATGACACTTTGCCAATGCTTTTTAAAAGTGTCGGCAAATAATGTCTCCAACCCCAGCATCATGACGCATGTAAAAGTGTCGGGATAATATTTGCCGATGCGCTAAAGCATCGGCAAATGACATTTTTAGCATCGGAAAAGCAAGAATTTGTTATAGTAAGCAGCCCTAGTTCATAAGCAGCCCTAACTCATAAGCGGCCCCAAGGCGGCGCCAACTCATAAGCAGCTCCAACTCCTAGGTGGCCCCAGGTCTTATTTTATTTTCTTTTCAAGATTAACTTCAGCTTTCCAAGCAAGGCTTCACTTCTAACAAGGCCAGGCCCACTAGTCATCTCTGATTCATGTATGTCTAATAAGACAAACTCCATCTGGCACAAACTCAAGAAGTCATAATCCATCATGAAGCATTAATGACCCTGATCCGATAAGCCCAAAAATTCATTATCCATCATGAAGCTTTAAATGATTCTGGCTAGATGAACCCCCAAAAGATGATCATCTGCCACGAAGTACCAATCACCCATCTCAAATGGGATAAATCCCACTAATTTTTATATTTAATTCAAGAAGTCGCTGTTCATCATGAGATTCCAAAGCTTTCGAAGCAAGTAACATAGACCCCAAGCATCAATAAAATGGGTAAGAGGGACCCCTAACCGAGGTATGAACATTCAAGCACTCAAAAAAGTATTTATCTCCATCTCTAACTCTCTCTCTCTGTTTCGAGCTTCCTCAAGCTCACAACTGTAATTCTGATCACTAACTTGAGCATCGAAGGGTCCCCATCGAATATTCGATTCCCGAAACTTCTTGCAGATCTCGACGCCGAGGCAAAGCTTCTTCAGAAAATTGGCTGTATGTCTACTTACATTAAAGGACTCAGCTCAAGGTGATCAGGCATCATTAGATATCATGAAAAAAAAAAGATATGATCCATATAGGATATTGACAAGAAATGGTAATCCAATTCATTTTTAAAACCAAAATTGCCTATGATTTGAGACTAAACTTGGAACATGATCTTCCAATGCTCTTTACTTTAATTTCAATCCTACTCCACAGTCACTATCACTCTTTTCTATCCCATTTCTTTTTAAAGTTCTCTTCTGACATGAGAGGGTGGAATGGAAAGGGGGTGACGGTGGAGCGACGGTAGTGCATGGATTTTATGTTAAAAACAAGGGAAGGGAGAGGGAGAGCCATCGTAGATGGCAATAGGATGGAGAGTTTTAGGAGAGAGTGACTATGGTTGAGCGTTGGATTAGCCATTAGAATGCATCCACATACAAGTTGTTCTTGAAGTATAAGAGTTCGAACTTTGGCAGGTAGGAACAGGTCGACTTAACTCTCTTTCTCAAGTTGAGCCCGTGAATTGTAGCAAAGTAAAGAGTTAAAAGAAATCGGTCCAATCTGATCATTGGTTGCGGTAGCGCAGGCCGTGGGGTTCAGAAAGAGAAAGAAGGGATAGATCAAGAAATTTATAATGTATGTATGTATGTATATGTATAAAGGAAAAGGGCACAAAGTAGGGCTTAAGAAATCTGGGCATTCGTGCCCTCTATCGGCTTACGCCGTCCCACATCTGTTGGTGCTCTTCTTCCACACCACTACTCTTTCTCAAACATCGGACATGAATGGATAATGCAATCACGACACAGTTCTCTCTCTCTCTCTCTCTCTCTCTCTCTCTCTCTCTCTCTCGTTTGTTAAAGGATGGCGTTCATGGGATTTCAGCCTTCTTGCTTGTGGTCCACGAAAGTGCACGAAGAAGAACAACAGCCCATGAAGCAAATGGTGCAACCAAGTACTATTGAGAAGAGGCGTCGAAACAGAGGTGGGCACTGACCATGCTTGTCACGGCATGGCTCAGGCCCGCTGGGCCGATCAAAAAAAACTAGTCATGCTCGGTATGGCCCATTAAAAAAAATTACTGTTCGGCACGGCCCGCCACAACAACCCCCATCCCATTCTCGATCTCATCTCCCCATCTTCTCCTCCACCGAGCACCCAATTCCCCTCAGAGCCCCCACCGTGGATTGATCCAGAGAGGCTCGCAAAAGGGTTACGGCCGAGATCACCGCCTTTGGATGGGAGGAGCGGCATAAAGATGAGCAGGAGGAGGCGGCGACTACGGTGAGCGAAGGGATCAGACCCGAGGATGGAAGAGGTCTTCTTTCATCTTCGAGGAGGAGGCGGCGGCCACGGTGAGCGAAGGGATTGGCCCCGAGGACGGAAGAGCTCCTCAAAGATGGAAGGAGACCATAATGTCTGCCCTAGTCTGCGGGAAGAGGTCTTCTTCCATCTTCGAGGAGCACCTCCATACCCCTCCCCCTGCGTCCAAGAGGGTTCGCTGCTTCACCGGTGCCTCCTCTCCTACTGCCCTCCTCCTTTCCCCATCCCAGCCCTCCGCCTCCAGCCCCTCGGCATTTGATCGGAACGACGACAACAATAGCGGCGACAATGATAATCACTATTCATCTCATCTCGCCAACCTACGGTCCCTCTTTCCGGACATGGAACGTGTTGTGCCAGGCCCTTGTGGGCCAGCACGGCTCAGGCCCTTATGGGTTGTGCTAGGCTAGCACGGCGGGCCGTGCTATGCCTGGCCCGCTTGGGCCATGCCAGCCCAGGCCTAGGATATGTCGTGCCATGCCTGGCCCGCCTGGGCCATGCCAGATCAGGCCTGGGACGTGCCGTGCCATGCTTCGTCCACGGGCCAGACTTTTCAAGCTCGACATGGCCCGTTTTAATGGACGTGCTTGACACGGCCCGGTACTGTAGCTACCAGGCCATGTCGGGCCATGGGCAGCCTGGCCCAATGCCCACCTCTACGTTGAAGCAGGAGCAATTGGATAGCTAAATGACACTTCCTAGGCATGACTCAGTTCGTGCCAGCCGTGCCAGGCCAATGGTGGTTCGGCTGAGTGCCCACCTCTAAGTCGAAGCAGGAGCAATTGGATAGCTAAATGACACTTCATCTAGGATGCCAGCATGTTGGAGATTTCCTTCGCCTTCTTTAGCTTTATTTCCATATTATTTTGAAAGTCCTATCATTCCACCGTCGCTAGAATCAAGTCCTCTGATATGAAGCATATGATCCGACCATATCTGTATAACACAAATGGTCAGGGAAGGGGCACATGCATCTTTCCTAATTTTTGTCTTCCTATCAACCGCTCCTGTCTCCATGAATAATATCATGTGTATTGTACATGCCAAATACTAGTCATAAAAATTCAAATAATTAGTTCAAGATTGTAATCCAGGTCGCAGATGAATATTTAATTGTCATCAGAACTGGTGCAATAGCCCAACCCAAACAACGAAGAAGTTAGCCCAAGAATCAGACTTTCTGGAAATCTTTATTGCTCTTCAAGATAAGGAATGCTGCTAATTTTGTTGATGATCTGATCTTACGAGAATTATGAAGTAGACTTTTGGGACCTTCCGCAATTATTGACCAACTTATAATATATCCCTAACCCACTGAAATAATATTCCTAAAACAAAGAGAGTGGGTAAATCAAGACAATAATTTGTCTATCCATCCTAAGTTCTCATTATAATCAGCAAAGGTGGAGAAGATATGTAAGCGCGCCTGGTTCAACGAGGACACCTAGGTAAAAATGGATGTTGAGGTGCTGCTACTAGAAGGAGGTGATTACAAATGAATAACTAAAATAAGTTAGCTACATTTATTAAAAAAGGTTGTCGAAGATGATGAAAGAGGGTCAATACCACTAAGGTTTTCTCATCCTCTTTGTCGACATTTAAAATTAATCTTCACACATCTACAAAGGGAAACAAGGGAAAAGGTTGTATCTCAAACCAACATTTGAAATTAATCTTCAAAGTAAGAAGATATAACTGTTGGTTTTTCTTCATTAAGCATATCGGTAAGATACGATTAAGGTGGATTAAGGTGGTCCTATATTCTGATATCGAGGGATTACGTGAATTCAAATTTTGAATTTGAATTTACGATTAAGATAAGAATCCCTCAACCATATCTGTTTAAAGCGGCACCCTCTGTGATGGACAGATAAGGCATGAAGGATTATAAAACGGAAAGGTCCCTGCACCTGGTCTCATCGAGAAAGTTTACACCATCGCTGAGAGAGACCACAAGGTGTGGAAGAGCCTTACCCTCATCTGGAAGAAAAATCAATAGTAATGGCTGGAGGTATTTATCGATCTTGACTTGCTTTATTTTTATGATAAATATATTGGTCCCATATTTTTGCGTTTTTGATCTCTATTTCTCTCATTTAGAGATAGCTCAAAGGGGAGGCTACTGGTAGTACCCTGGATTATTTTACCCAATGGGCGTACGATAGGGATATTAGGGACGTACCAATAAGGGAGGCTGTTGTAGTACCTTGGTGCGTTTGACCCAACTACCTGCGTACTGGAAGAGTTAATAGGTCATCAAGAATCATCTGAAAGGGCATTAGATCTGATAAACTCTTAATATTCAGTTGATTTAATTTAGTTTTATTTAAGAGATTAATCAGTAAGATTTATGCCATGAAGTATGCACTTATCTGTTTGCTCACCCTTTTGGATATAGTTTAAATAAAAGATAAATCCAAATATCTCACGATCAAATCACCATAAGAAGAGAAAGAGTGGGTTTCCTTGCTTCGGATATGTGCACGGAATGAGGATGGATGAAAGACGCTTTTTTACGGAAGACGTCTGGTGAAATAGAATTAAAAAAAAAGCTTTTAGAATTAAAAAAAAAAAGAGGCAGCAAGCACTGGCGCTGGCCAGCGCCTGGGCCAGGCGCTACCAGCTGGGCCAACGGCCTGGGCCAGGCGCCTAGGCCCACCGGTGCTAGCCCAGTGCCTGGCTAGCCCACGGTTTGGGCCAGCAGCTAGGCTGGGCCATGCGCCCAGTCTGAGCCAGCCATAAGGCTGGGCCATGCATCCAGCCTGAATAGCAGCATGCTGGATTGCAGCAATTTGGGTTACATCATATCTGATCCAAAAATTTTTTAAGGTTATTGAGAGATTTTTTGGTTAAATTAAACTATTGAAATTGGATGAGGATGACGGGCTGCCGGCTCGTTCATTAAGTGGTTGGGCCATTGGTTCAGCCTATATATGTTCAATTATATTTATAATTTGTGTGTATAAATTTTGTGAATTATGCACGCATCTTAAGTGACATAATTGAACATAAAATTTAAATAATGTCTAAGTAATAAATACAATTGAATAATTGAGGAGTAGCCACATCATCCTTAATTATAAAATTATATAATAAAGTTAATAAATCACATAAATAATAGACATTAATTGTAATTAATTATATGGATATAATAAAATTTATCCCATAGGAAATTTTGTTATATTATATAATTAATTAAAGTATCAAATTATATTTTTCTAATCTACCCATAGGAATTAGAAAGAAGGAATATAATTTGATAGTTTTATCATACAGACTTAAGTGAATCTAATTGAATTAAAGCTTTAGCCCACAGGCAAGTTTTATGTCAGCAGATTCACTATTTATATAATTAATTAAGATAAAATATCAAATTATATTTTTCTAATCTATCCATAGGAATTAGAAAGAAGGAACATAATTTGATTGTTTTATCATACAGACTTAAGTGAATCTAATTGAATTAAAGCTTTAGTCCACAGGCAAGTTTTATGTAAGCAGATTCACTATTTATATAATTAATTAAGATAAAATATCAAATTATATTTTTCTAATCTACCCATAGAAATTAGAAAGAAGGAACATAGTTTGATAGTTTTATCATACAGACTTAAGTGAATCTAATTGAATTAGAGCTTTAGCCCATAGGCAAGTTTTATGTCAGTAGATTCACTAGTTTCTAAATGCATGATTTACATTGGTAAATCATTTTATTAGCCTCAATTTTTGATAATAAGCATGTATGTTTAAATTTTACAGTTATGCAACCTATAAATTTCTCTGATATAAAATGTGACATACCTGAATTGAGGGGTGATAACTATAAGGTTTGGAAGGAGAGAATTCTTCTTTATCTAGGCTGGATGGATATTGATTATGCTATAAGAAAAGATGAACCACCTTCAGTAACTCAGACCAGCACTCCTAGTGAGATTATGATTTATGAACATTGGGAGCGATCTAATCGCTTGAGTGTAATGTTCATAAAGACAAAAATCTCTATTGGTATACGTGGTTCAATCGATAAGTATAAGAATGTCAGGAAGCTACTAAAGGCTATTGATGAGCAATTCAGTACTTTAGTCAAAGCTCTTGTCAGTTATGAATCTAATATGGCTGATGTTATTTATAACACATGGTGGATTGATTCTGGTTCTACGATCCACATTTGCAATACTTTGTAGTGTATGCAAAACCTAAGGAAGCCAATAGGAAGTGAGCTGTATATCTCTTCAGAAAACAAGATGCGCTCACATGTGAAAGCTATAGGGACATGCACTTTAGTTCTTAGTAGTGGTTTTATTTTAATTTTGGAAAGGACCTTTTATGTACCTAGTTTTTTTAGAAATTTAATTTCAGTTTCAAGACTTGTACCTTTGGGTTATTCCTTTAACTTTTCAGATACTTCTTCCAGTTTATATTATAAATCTGAACTTGTTGGGAATGGTACTTTTTCTGATGGTCTTTTCAATATTAATTTACAAAATAATACCACCCATGATGTGATGCATGTTAGGGCTGGAATAAATAGATATGTTGTAAATGATAACTCTTCTATGTTGTGGCATCAGAGATTAGGACATATCTCCATAAATAGAATCAAGAGGTTAGTGAATGAAGGAGTACTCAATACTTTGGACTTCACTGACTTTGATACTAAGGGCAAGCAGACCAATAAGTCAAAGAAAGGTGCCAAGAGAAGTTCAGACTGATTAGAGATCATACACACATACATTTGTTGTCCGGATATGAATTTTCATGGTCCAAAATACTTTATCTGCTTCATTGATGACTACTCATGATTTATGTATCTCTACTTGCTCCATAATAAGAACGAAGCATTAGATGCATTTAAGGTATTCAAGGCAGAAGTAGAGACACAATGTGGAAAAGAAATCAAAATTGTGATATATGATAGAGCAGGTGAGTATTATGGGAGATACACAGAAGATGAACAAATGCCTAGTCCATTTACGAAGTTCCTTCAAGAACATGGGATTGTTGCCCAATACAGTTTACCTCGCTCACCTGATCAAAATGGTGTAGCAGAAAGAAGGAACCGAACATTGATGGATATGGTGAGGAGCATGATTAGCTGCTCCAAACTACCTAAGTCCTTATGGACAGAAGCTCTCAAGACGGCTGTGTACATATTAAATCGGGTTCCAACCAAGGCTATTTCTAAAATGCCATTTGAGTTATTTAAAGGTTGGAAACCAAATTTGCAACATGTACGCGTATGGGGATGCCCATGTGAAGTGAGAGTATACAATCCACAAAAGAAAAAGCTGGATCCTAGGACCATTAGTGGGTATTTTGTTGGATATGCCAAGAAGTCCAAGGGATATAGATTTTACTATCCATCTCACATAACTAGGATTGTGGAATCAAGGAATGCCAAATTTCTTGAGAATGACTTGATCAGTGGAAGTGATCAATTGCAGAGCATGATTCCTGAAAAAGAATATTCTGATGCTCAATCTTTCACTTCAAGTGACAAACTGATTATCGTTCATAGTGCCCCTCAAGATCAAACGAGCATTATACAACCAGTCGTTGAAATTCCATAATTTGCTGATAATGAATTAGTAGATCTAGTCTCTCATAAGTTACTAGATATAGTTGAACAATCAACTCTTCCAAAAGAGGTTGTTACAATATTAAGAAGATCTACAAGAGAAAAGAAATCAGTAATTTCTAGTGACTATATTGTGTATCTTCAAGAATCAGACTATAACATTGGAGCTGAAAATGATCCTGAAACATTTTCACAATCCATGAATTGTAAGGAATCTAATTTATGGTATGATGCTATGAAAGATGAGATGAATGAATTCTATGGCAGTTAATGGAGTCTGGAATCTTGTTGAGTTGTCTGATGGAGCAAAAGCCATTGGCTGTAAATGGGTCTTTAAGACCAAGAAAGACTTGTTAGGCAACATTGAGCGATATAAGGCAAGACTCGTTGCTAAGGGATTCACTCAAAGGGAGGGAATTGATTATAAAGAGATATTTTCTCCTGTATCTAAGAAAGATTCCTTCCACATTATCATGGCACTTGTTGCACATTTTGATTTAGAATTACAACAAATGGATGTAAAAACTGCATTTCTCAATGGAGATCTAGAGGAAGAGGTTTATATAAAACAACCTGAAGGTTTTTCCTCTAGTGATAATGAGAAATTAGTATGCAAGCTTAAGAGATCTATATATGGATTGAAGCAAGCCTCTCGACAATGGTACTTAAAATTTTATGATATGATTTCTTCATTTGGATTTGTAGAGAATATCATGGATCAATGTATATACCAAAAGGTCAGTGGGAGCAAAATTTATTTTGTAATCCTATATGTAGACGATATTTTACTTGCAACCAATGATAAATGTATGTTACATGAGGTGAAATAATTTCTCTCTAGAATTTTGACATGAAAGATATGGGTGATGCCTCTTATGTCATTGGCATTAAAATTTAGAGAGACAGACTTCGAGGTGTTTTAGGTCTATCTCAAGAAAACTATATCAACAAAATGTTAGAGATATTTCGGATGAAAAATTATTCACCGAGTATAGCTTCCATAGTCAAGGGTGACAGATTCAATTTGAATCAGTGCCCAAGGAATGACTTTGAGAGGGAGAAATGAAAAATACTCCATATGCTTTAGCTGTTGGTAGCTTGATGTATGCTCAGGTCTGTACAAGGCCTGACATAGCAGTTGCAGTTGGAATGTTGGAGAAATATCAGAGTAATCCAGGTTTAGACCACTTAGAGCTGCTAAAAGGTTATGAGGTACATAGCTGACTGCTACCTCTATTATGCAAGTTTGTTTTGAGGCTATATCGCACGGTGTATGATTGAAGAGTTTCATCTCAGAGCTTAGAATTGTTGATTCTATTGCTGGGCCAATTAAATTGTACTATGACAATTCAGTTGCTATATTTTTTTGGCTAAAAACCACAAGAGTGGTAGTCGAAGTAAACACATCAACATTAAGTATTTAGCCATAAGAGAACGTGTTAAAGAAAATAAAGTGGTCATAGAATATGTTAGCACTGAATTGATGATAGCTGATCCTTGACTAAATACATGCCAATTAAGAATTTTAAGGATCATGTGGTATGAATGGGAGTTGGTCCCATGATATAATTTAGTTGCATGGACAACTACTTGTACAATGAAATTCTTTTATGGTTGTGATATTTTTCACATTCAGTTATTTAGTGTACACATTTATTTGTGATAAGCATCATTAAGTTGGACCTAGAATAAACATGGGGTTTATTCATTAAGTTATATGGGTTTATGTTTGGAAAATATAATACATTGTAATACATGCTAAATAATACTCGATTTTAAGAGGACTTATTGCCATGATTCATGTATTCTATAGTAATAGAATATACGGATCAAGTGGAAGAATGTTGATTTTTCTCCATTAAGCGTATTGGTTAGATACGATTAAGGTAGATTAAGGTGGTCCTATATTCTGATATTGAGGGATTACGTGAATTCAAATTTTGAATTTGAATTCACGATTAAGATAAGAATCCCTCAACCATATCTGTTTAAAGTGGCACCCTCTGTGATGGACAGATAAAGCATGAAGGATTATAAAATGGGAAGGTCCCTGCGCCTGGTCTCATCGAGAAAGTTTACACTGTCGCTGAGAGAGACCGCAAGGTGTGAAAGAGCCTTACCCTCATCTGGAAGAAAAATCAACAGTAATGACTGGAGGTATTTATCGATCTTGACTTGCTTTATTTTCATGATAAATATATTGGTCCCATATTTTTGCATATCTGAAAGGGATCAATATATTTAAATTATGTCTATCAATAACATCCATCCAACTTAGCTCTAAACTGGTTGGTCAAATATCTTTTTCTTCAATACCGGAAGAAGTTAGTTTTTCTTGATGTACACTTTTGACTATCTAGAGATTCTAAAGAAGCCAAATTTAATATGCATTTGCCTATACATCTTCTGTTCAAGGAATAGCATGAATCACAACTTGCTAAAAAGAAAAAAATCAGAGCTTTTATTTTTTCTTGATATTTGAACAAATTTAACTTCAAATTCTCTTCAAACTTGGCTAACTACTAATTAAGAATCACTAGATACTTTAATATGTTGTACTTTGAAATATTTGGTTAATCAAAGTCCTATAACTAGTGTTGCATATTCACCTTCATTAGACTTTGTACTCAGACCTTAGAATATACAATATCTCTATCTTATCAAGATTGATAAGAATTATTCTAACTCCACCTCCCATGGTTTGATGATCCATCTACAAATACTTCCTAACTCAAACCATTCCCATCTTTTTGGTTTTCTTCTGTGTTTCCACAAGAGGTCATTTCTAACACATAATTAGCCAATACTTGAGCCTTTAGATCTAGCCTTGGTCGATATTGAATTTCAAATTCATTAAGTTCAGACCATTTATCTAACCAACCATAAATATCATGTTTGTGTAGGATTAATTTGTCTTAGTAGTTGGTCGATCAAAACAAGTATGGTATAAGCTTGAAAATAAGGTCTTAGCCTTCTAACAGAAAGGATCAAAGCATATGCAAATCTTTCAATTTTATTATATCTTGTCTTAGCATCTTTAAGTATGTTACTTATATATTAAATGGACTTTTGCAAACAATTTTCTTCTCTTACAAATATCAAGCTTATAACTTGCTCGAATACAACTAAGTACAATATTAGTTCTTTCCTTTTATGGGGATTAATAAGCAAGGGAGATGAACTGAGGTATTTCTTTAATTCTTCAAAGGATTTTTGGCATTCTTTAGTCTATTAAAAATTTATTGCATCTCTCAATACTTTGAAGAAGAGCAACATTTTTCAACAGATTTTGAGATGAAATGGTTAAGTCTAGCTATCCGACCAGTAAATTTTGGATATCTTTTATTGACTTAGGTAGAGTCATATTAAGGAGCACTTTAGTTTTTTCTAGGTTGACTTTTATTCCTCGATGACTGACCATAAACTCGAAGAATTTCCAAAGGTTAATTTCTCCAAAGATGCATTTAGTAGGATTAAGTTTCATATTATAGTACCTTAATATTGAGAAGACTTATTCTAAATATGTAATATGTTCTTCAGCATTTTTGCCTTTAACCAGAGTACCATCCACATAAGCTTTTACATTCTTATCGAGCAAGTATTCGAATATTTTATTTACTAATCTCTAATCTATAGGTCTCACATTCTTCAAACCAAAGGGCATAACATTATAACAGTATAATCCTTTTTTAGTAATGAAAGCTATCTTTTCTTCATCGGACTTATGCATCTTGATTTGATTGTATCCTAAGAAAGCATTCATAAAACTTAGTATCATCTCCAATTTGCATCTACTAATTGGTCTATCTTGACCAAAGCGAAACTATTTTTAAGACATACTTTATTAGTTTGTGAAGTCCATAAACATTTTCCATTCTTACCATAACTACATTAGCAAGCCGATCTAGATAATATGCCTTTCTCATAAACTTGGCTATTAAAAGCTTATCAACTTCGTCCTCTATTACTCGATTTCTTTCAAATGAAAAATTCCTCTTCTTTGTTGATCAGCCTTGCAATTGGGATCAACATTCAAATGATGAACAATGATTTTATAATCGATTCCTTGTGTGCCTACTATCAACCAAGCAAACACATCTGAATTTTTTTGTAAAAACTTAATAAGCCTATCTTGAAATTGTGTAGGAAGATAATATCCTATTTGAATTAGCTTGCTATCATCAATTCCTGGTAGTATCTTCTTCAATTCCTCTACAAGCTCTGCATGATGTTCCTTTACATCATCTCTGAAATATAAACCGTTAATGTTCATAGTTTCCAAAGCTTGTTTCTTATCCGAAGGGTCCATAGTTTTCTTTCCATTTGAGGATTGTTCTAAAGATTTCTTTAATGTAACAATATAACACTATTTTGCTGCTACTTGATCTGCTCTTACTTCTCTAACTTTGTAATCTATAGGAAACTTCATAAGAAGATGATAAGTAGAGATAATAGCCCTTAGAGCATTAAGACTTGTCTGACTAAATATAGCATTATAGGAAGCAAATATTTTGATAACCATAAAATCTACCATGAATTTTATTAATAGGTTCTTCTTCTCCTATAGTAAGTGATAAAATAATGATTCTTTCAGCTTGGGCTAAGGTTTCAGTGAAACCAACCAAAGGTGCATTAGTGGGTTTTAGTCTATGTAAACTAATACTTATTTTTTTGGATTGTATCATAGTAAAGAATATCAACTGAATTATCATTATCAATTAATTTTTATTTTACCTAAAAATTTGCAATGGCAGTAGTTATGACTAAAGCATCATCTTGTGAAGTACACACCCCTTGAATAACTTCATCGGAGAACATAATGGTCGGTTGCTTAGTTCTAGGTTTCTTTATGAAGGATTACTCGACTCGAATTTGGCATAAGTCTTTCTTGCCAAGAAAGATTTCTCTCCCATAGATACTCCATGAATTACATTTGTTGAGGAAAATTTATCTTCAACAGATATTCCTCTATGGATTATGTTAGGGAAGGAAGATTTGTCTTCAATAGATACTCCTCCATGGATTATGTTTATAACACAAGTAGTTGATTGGTTATTTGATTTAACTTCCAAATTAGGTAATGGCCGGTTGCTTAGTTCTAGGTTTCTTTATGAAGGGTTATTCGACTCAAATTTGGCATAAGTATTTCTTGCCAAGAAAGATTTCTCTCCCATAGATACTCCATGAATTACATTTGTTGAGGAAAATTTCTCTTCAACAGATATTCCTTTATGGATTATGTTAGGCAAGGAAGATTTGTCTTCAATAGATACTCCTCCATGGATTATGTTTATAACACAAATAGTTGATTGGTTATTTGATTTAAATTTCAAATTATGTTCTTGCTTTTCTTGGTTAGAATGAGGTTATTGTTGGATAAACCAATCAAGATAACCTCTCTTGATTAACTTTTCTATTTATGCTTTTGATGCCAACAATCTTTTTTTGTCATGCTTATGATCCTGATGAAAATTACAAAATCTTTTGTTTTTAGCCTTGCCTTTATCTTTTCTGGTTCTTTGAGAGTATAGCCTCCTTTGCTATTCTAAATTAAAATCTGAATATAAGAACAATTAAGAGGTGTCTACCGATCATACCTTTGCGAAGAGGAGGATAATCTAGGTTGATATAAAACTTTCTATGATGTCCAGGGCTTTTTGTGTGTTTCTTCAAATTTTTTAGCCTCTTTCTCTAGATGTTTCTCTTGATGAACAAATTTCTTCTTATTTATGGATGGCTAGAGTTTCTTTAGCATTATTATAATTTTCTATCCAACTGAGTAATTCACCAAAATCTTTAGAAGGCTTCTTTTCTTGAAAAAAAAACTAAAATGATAATTTCTTAACCCAACCATTAAAATTGCCATGGCAATCAAAGTACTAAGATCTTTTACTTCTATCAATTTAGAATTGAAGCGTTGTAGATAATCCCTTAGAGGTTCTTTGTTTGACATCATTAAAGAAGCTGAGGTCTTCTTATGCTTTATACTACTTATAAAATAGCCTACAAGTAGCTTGTTAAGCTGATGGAAAGAATTAATTCAAGAAGGTTTGACATTTGTAAACCAATTTGTTGGAGCTTTCTTGAGAGTTGATGGAAATGATTTGTATATTATAGCATTTGGCACTTCATGTAATAACATAAAAGCTTTAAAGCTTTTCAAGTGATCCATTGGGTTGGTTGTTCCATTATAAGGCTCTAACTATGGTATCATAAATTTTGGAGGAAGAGGAACAAATATTACCTCTTTAGTGAAAGGAGGTTCAATTAAAAGATCTAGATTATTAGGAGAATTTATCCCCTAGTTTTGTGCCTGAGATATTATATGTCTAATCTTATGATCTATTTTATCAAATCTTTTATTAATATAAGCATGGCTCTGAATCTTTAGAGACAAAGGCTCATGAGTAAATGAATGAAATTCGTCTGTAAGAAAATTGTCGACCCCATTACTGGTCTATTTTGCTTAAATTTGATCAGCTTCATTCTTGTGATTTTGTGGATATACAAGCTTTATTCCAAGTTCTTGGTCACTTGGTCGGCTTTTTGATTCTTTAATATGGTGACTGTCCTTTTTTTCTTCCTAAATTAATTTTCTTCCTAGAGATTTTCTTCTAGGTTTTTTGAACTAAAATATTCTAGACCAAACTTGTCAAAGCATCTAATTTTAGGGTGAGATTCTTCATATCATCTTGAATGTTTCATAATGCTAACCTAGGAGATAAAGCAGGACTGTTAAGATCTTCCTCTGATTCTTGAGACTTTCTTGCTACTTGGCTTATCCCTCCTTGATTACTATTTAGGCCTAATTCTTTTTTCTTAGACGACATGATTTGAAGACTATGGCTTCTTATTTAGAATTTCCATAAATGATGCCAATCTTTTGATGATTTTTTTTTTTATTCTCCAAATCAATAGATGAGATTTATTGATAAGGAACCTGGCCGAGCATCATCTTCGAAAGAAACTTATGTTGGCTCCAACCAAGAAATCAAGAATTGGCCCAAGGAACCCAAAGTAGTCCATGGCATCAAGAATTGGCTTTAAGGGGATCCCTGCACTCAATCAAAAGAAACATAATATGACTTAGGATTTTTCTTAAGAAATCCCTTTGGTGCCTAAGTCTATTCTTCCAAATTTGAAAATATTTAGTAAACAAAATAAGAGAAAAATGAAAAGAGAGAGAGAAAAGTCTTAGTTCGTTTTTTGATGATTGAGTTTCATATGTATAGGTATTAAAGATGGGTTAATCACATTGATCATGGTTTAAGTCTCTTGGAAATAAACAAGTCATGATTTTTGATGGATCTTGAATGAGTTAATCAAATCTTGTTTGGATTTAGTTAGTTACAATGTAATCATTATAATTTGTCTTAACTAATTAGATAACATCTCATGATTTAAGGGTTTCTACTTTTTATATCTGCCACTTGACCTTACTATAATGACTTGTTAAAATACCCATCATCATATGCGATTGTCAAGACAAAGGATCATACTAAAGAGAAAGCCCAAGTGTTGTAGCACTAAAGAAAAGAGTTTTTTCTTCTCCTAAAAAAAGAGTGCCTTTCGAGAAAGGAAAATACATGGGATAAAATATTAACCAAGTATGAGGTCCCCTTTTTCTATAACAAAGAAGAAGGCCTAAAACATTATAAAAACAAGCGGCAATTTGTGCAAGTTGTGAAGGAAAGGATTCTATCTAGCAAAATTTTTCTCTCCTTGATATTTTCCAAGTTGCAAAAATTCAACTATCTAGTTTGCGTCCATGTAGATATGGAAGCACTTATTCCCTAGTTTGAATTGTGACTAACTAGATATCCCTTAGAAAAAGGGTGTTCACAGTCTGATTAACCATTAATTCGGATGAATCGCCCTTCATAATGATTCTAGTATATTTATTTATTTATTTTTTGGTACAGCTAGATGATCACATCAATCTAGGGTAAGTCAAGCCTGATATATCAGAGTACAAAATTTGGGATAAAACAGAAGGATAAGTATCACCCTGATTCCAGCTCCAGTAACCAGAATGGTCAGCAACCCTAGCGGCGAGTATTTTTATTCAATTACATAATTGTTTTCAACCCAAACTATGCTCCTATCAACTCTGTAAAAGGAACTGAAAAGGCTAATAAAAGTATTGCTAAAGAAAGGATGATGTGCCCTGCTTTCACTCTAAAAGTTTTAAGGTAAACTAAGCCATCAAAGTTAACCTTAATTTGTCCTTGTTATAGAGGCACACAAGAAATGAATTTTGTATAAAATTCCATAGGAATACGTGGAAAAGAGTCCCAAATATATTAGGTAATGCGACGATAGGTAAATTAATACATTCTTTAGTTTGAGCTATAGTCATTGTTTGGGAGATTGTTGAGAAATTGTTGCCCCAATCTTATTGATTTTGATGATTACCAAAAGCCTTGAGTATATTAAAAGATGCAATGAGTTTATTTACATGAGCAATGAATTTATTTAGAACAATCAATGAGTATGTTAAGTATGACTTTAATCAATTTGAAAGTAACTTCAAGCTCCATGTTTAAGCTTTCAAAAAGAAATTTTTATACTTCATATTTCAATCAATGAGTTTTTGGAACATTTCTTGAATTGATTCCTAATGACAATTTTATTGTATTCAAGTCAAAAAATTGATTTAAAATGAATCTGGAACGAATTTAAAGTCAATCAGAAAATTCTTTGATTTTTGATACGTTCCGGAGCCGACTCTAGAGTTTCAGAGTCGACTCCACTCAGTATACAGAATTCTTGATTTTCATGAGTCGACCCCTGTGATTTCAAGAGTCGACCCCCGATTCTATCGAGTCGACTCCATGACTGTGTGAGTCGACTCCGCTCAGACACCAGAGTATTTTTCTGAGCACTTCGCGAGTCGATCCCTTGCCTTTCATGAGTCGACCCCCGACTGTCAGGAGTCGACACTTTATTTTCGTTGAGTCGACCCTTTAACTTTCTGAATATTTCTATTTTTGGTATCGCGTCTTCGAGCCGACTCGCCCAAAGCTGGAGTCGACTCCAACAAATCTGGGCATGATTTTTCTGAATGCCAACTCAGCGCCAACGGTAAGATTTTTCATAACGGCTATATTTCTTTGTTTCTAACGGCTATATTTTTGCAGAATCTATAAATAGAGAAGCCATTTTCAAATCAAAGAGATAATACACATCAAGAAAAAGAAAAATCCTTCAAAAAAAGAGAAAAATAGAGCATCATTTGAAAAAATTTGTGATTCAAAATAGAGTGAAAGAAAAGTGTGAAATCAAAGGAAGCTTCGTCTGTGCTCAAGTTCATCAATCCAAGAAAGCTTCAGAAGAAAATCCAAGAGCTATTCAAGAGCAACTCAAGAGATTTTCAATATTCAAAAAAGGAAGAAAAAGCTCAAATCAACTCCAACGTTCAGTCCGTGAAGAATCCGAGCTGAGGCCCGATTCTACACTTCAAAGGAGTGAGGAAAAGAAGAAAAGAAGAAAAGCTCAAAAGCCAACCAACTACAAATCAGGCTTTTCTAAACTTTGTTCTTTTATTTGATTATCTGCTCATTGAGGAGCTGTGTACTTGAAAAACAATATTTCTATTTTTGTGTCTAGTTCAATCTGGGGGATTGAACTAGTGGAGGTAGTCTTACCTCGGTACAAGCTTGGTATAGCTTGTGTTAGGGTTTTTGTGCTGGTGAGCCCGAAAACCGGCTGGGTTCGTTGTGATCCCGGGAAAACAACAAGTTTGAGTTGTGAGCTTGTAAAACAACTCGGCTGTAATCAAGGAAGATTATAGTGTGGACCCAAGTGAATCTTGGGAGTGGACGTAGGTGTTGGATACACCGAACCACTATAAAATCTTTGTGTTTGCCGTGCTTCCATTGACTCTATCTCTATCTCTATTTTATTCACTGTACTTTGTATTTACTTTGCATTTGCTTTCATTCTTCTTAAGCAAACAATTTTAAAAGGCTAAATTTTTTAAAGAACCCAATTCACCCCCCCCTCTTGGGTTGTCATCTGGGCCAACAATTGGTATCAGAGCTAGTGCTCATTAGATTTTGATCACACGATCAAGAGCTAAAGATCCAAATGGCAACTCAAGTTGGATCATTTGCTGAAGGTCATTCTACGAATAGACCTCCACTGTTTAATGGTTCAAATTATTCTTATTGGAAAGCTAGAATGAGGATATTCATTCAAGCTTCTGATTATGAATTATGGGGTGTTATAATTAATGGACCTAGTACACCCACACATGTTATTGATGGCACTATTGTTCCTAAGCCCGAAAGGGACTGGAATGATAATGATAGGAAGATGGCACAGCTTAACGCTAAAGCCATGAATGTTTATATTGCTCTTTAGATGCTAATGAATTTAATAGAATCTCCACATGTAATTCCGCAAAGGAGATTTGGGATAGATTAGAGGTTACCCATGAGGGTACCAACCAAGTAAAAGAATCTAAAATTAATATTTCTTGTTCATAAATATGAGTTGTTTAGCATGGAACAATCTGAAACCATTGCATGCATGTACACTAGATTTACAGATATTGTAAATGGTTTAAAAAGTCTTGGTAAGACATATACTAACTCAGAACTTGTTCGAAAAATTCTTAGGTCACTACCAAGATCATGGGAAGCAAAAATGACAGCAATCCAAGAAGCAAAGGACCTCAACACTCTACCCTTAGAGGAGCTTCTAGGATCACTTATGACCCATGAGCTGACTATGAAGCAGCATGTAGAGGAGGACACAAAGAAGAAGAAAGTGATTGCCCTCAAAGCTGCAAAAGAAGAAGAGAGCAGCAGCGATGATGATGATGATGATGATGATGAAGAGACTGCTCTCTTAGCTAAAAATTTAAAAGATTCATGAGGAGAAAGAAACCCTTCCACAAGAAGAAATTTGGAGCAAAGTGGGAAGGAGAAAAGGATAAGAACAAGGACAAGGACAAAGAAAAAGAGAAAGACCCCTTGACTTGCTATGAGTGTAATAAACCGGGGCACTTTAGGAATGAATGTCCTAAATTAAAGAAAGCCTACAAAAAGAAAAAGAAGGCTTATGTGGCGACTTGGAGTGATAGCGAAGAATCTTCTTCCGAAGAAGAAGAACAAAAGGAAGTCGCAAATGTATGTTTTATGGCGGACGACAACGATGAGGTA
Source organism: Calamus simplicifolius (assembly GCA_900491605.1). Taxonomy (NCBI): domain Eukaryota; kingdom Viridiplantae; phylum Streptophyta; class Magnoliopsida; order Arecales; family Arecaceae; genus Calamus; species Calamus simplicifolius. The sequence goes on from UESW01004517.1 coordinate 763,075, forward strand.
AGTTCCGATAACCCTTGCGATGAATTTGCATTTGATGAATTATTTGATGCTTTTAATGAACTTGTCGGCGATTTCAAGGTTTTGAAAAAGAAATACAAGCTTTTGAAAAATGAAAATTTAACTTTCATTAAAGAAAAGGAAGATCTTAATAATGAAGTTAAGAAACTTAAATCTGAAAATGAAATTTTGGTAAAAGAAAAAGAATTAATTTCCAATGAAAATGATAAACTAAGGAAAGAGGTTGAAAAACATAAGAACATAGTTGATAAGTTTACCTTAAGCTCAACTAAATTAGACATGTTATTAAATAGTCAAAAAGCAGTTTTTGACAAAGCCGGATTAGGGTATAACACTTTAAGAAAACAAAAATCACTGAAAAATATTTTTGTGCGTGCTGGCCAAAGTAATTTTACATGCTTTAAATGTAATCAAAAAGGACATAAATCTTATGAATGTAAAATTCTAAAACCTAATAAAAACTTAAATATTAAAGGAAAGAAAATATGGGTTCCGAAAGGAACAATATTTGTTGCTACTAACCATGAAGGACCCAAGAAAGCTTGGGTACCTAAACATAAAGTTTGATTTCATTGCAGGAATGTCTTGTGGCCAAGAGATCAAAGAGAAAGTGGTATCTTGATAGTGGCTGCTCAAGACATATGACGGGTGACAAAGAAGAATTCATCACCCTTGAAGAAAAGAGGAGGAGTTGTTACATTTGGCGACAATGGCAAAGGCCAAATCTTGGGGTTTGGTAACATTCAAATAACTCCCTCACATATATTGAAAATGTACTTTATGTTGATGGTTTAAAGCATAACTTAATTAGTATAAGTCAATTATGTGACAAAGGTTTTAAAGTATCATTTGAATCTTCTATATGCACAGTAGCTAATCCCATTGATAATAGCATTGTTTTTATTGGAAATAGAAATGGCAATGTATACTTGATTGACTTAGACAATTTGTCTACTAATAATCATTGCTTAGTTGCTAATAATGCTAATATGAATGAGATTGGTTGGTTGTGGCATCGAAGATTAGGTCACGCAAGCACACACCTAATTTCAAAACTAATTAAAATGGATTTAGTAAAAGGGCTACCTAAAATAGATTTTGAAAATAACAAAATATGTGATGCATGTCAGTTTGGAAAACAAACAAGAAGTTCTTTTAAATCTAAAAATGTTGTTTCAACTTCTAGGCCATTAGAGCTACTTCACATGGACCTTTTTGGACCAACTAGAACCACAAGTCTAGGAGGAAAGAAATATGGTCTTGTGATAGTAGATGATTACTCTAGATTCACTTGGGTAATGTTTTTAGCTCACAAAGATGAGACTTTCTCGATATTCCTGAAATTCTTCAAGAAAGTAACAAATGAGAAAAACACTACCATAGTGTCTCTAAGAAGTGATCATGGAACTGAATTTGAAAATCACTTATTTGAAAGTTTTTGCAATGAAAATGGTATTAATCATAATTTTTCTGCACCAAGAACCCCTCAACAAAATGGAGTAGTTGAAAGAAAAATAGGACTCTAGAAGACATGGCCCGTACCATGCTATGTGAAAGTAAACTCCCGAAATACTTTTGGGCGGAAGCTATTAACACAGCATGTTACATCCTAAATAGAGCTTAATAAGACCTATTTTAAAGAAAACACCTTATGAATTATGGCATGATAGAAAACCCAACATTAAATATTTTCATGCATTTGGTTGTAAATGTTTTGTTCACAATAATGGTAAAAATAATTTAGGCAAATTTGATGCTAAATCTGATGAAGGAATATTCTTAGGATATTCAACAACTAGTAAAGCATATAGAGTATTTAACAAGAAAACCTTAGTTGTTGAAGAATCCATTCATGTAGTTTTGATGAATCTTTAGCAACTCGTTCCGAAAAGTTTGATGATGAAGAAGATACAAACATAATTGAGAAAGATCTTGAAAAATTAAATATTGATGTATCTTCAGATCATGAGCAAGAAGCTAAAGATAATGATTCACCTAAGGATGATGATACTAACACTAATCATAATGATATAGATCTACCTAGGGATTGGAGATACGCTTATAGTCATCCCTAAGGAATTGATTATAGGTGATCCATCTCAAGGAATAAGAACTAGATCATCTATGAGAAATATTAGTAATCATCTTGCATTTGTATCACAAATTGAACCTAAAACTATTGAAGAAGCTGAAAAAGATAATAATTGGATGTTAGCAATGCAAGAAGAATTAAATCAATTCACTAGAAATAATGTATGGACATTAGTGAAAGACCTAAAGATCATTCTGTTATAGGATCAAAATGGATATTTAGAAATAAACTAGATGAAAATGGCATAGTAATTAGAAACAAAGCTAGATTAGTTGCAAAAGGATATAATCAAGAAGAAGGTATTGATTTTGATGAAACCTTTGCACCAGTAGCTAGATTAGAAGCCATTAGCTATTACTTGCATTTGCATGTCACATGAATTTTAACTTATTTCAAATGGATGTAAAAAGTGCTTTTTAAATGGATTTATAAATGAAGAAGTATATGTAGAACAACCACCAGGTTTTGAAGATCATGAATTTTCAAATCACGTTTTTAAATTGCACAAAGCATTATATGGTTTGAAACAAGCACCTAGAGCTTGGTATGATAGATTAAGTAAATTCTTAATTGAAAATGATTTTATAAGAGGAAATGTTGATAAAACATTATTTTTGAAAAGAAAAGGTAAAGATTTATTAGTAGTTCAAATATATGTTGATGATATATTTTTGGTGCTACTAACAATCTTCTATGTCAAGAATTTGCTAAGTTGATGCAGGGAGAATTTGAAATGAGCATGATGGGAGAACTCAATTTCTTCCTTGGACTCCAAATCAAACAAAGCAAAGAGGGAATCTTTATCAACCAAACAAATACACAAGAGAAATTCTAAAGAAGTTGGTATGGAATCAATCAAACCCCTCGGAACACCAATGAGTCCTTCATGCAAGCTGGACAAAGATGAAGAAGGTAAGAAGGTTGATCAAAAATATTATCGAGGTATAATCGGATCCCTACTTTACTTAACTGCAAGTAGACCAGACATAATGTTTGCTGTTTGCTTATGTGCTAGATTTCAGTCTGAACCTAAAGAATCACATTTAATTGCTGTTAAAAGAATACTAAGATACTTAAGTGGAACAAAAAATGTAGGTTTATGGTATTCTAGAGACTCAACATTAAACTTGATTGCATATACTGATTCTGATTATGCTGGATGTAAGTTAGATAGAAAAAGCACAAGTGGTGCATGCCAATTTTTAGGAAGTAACTTAATCTCATGGTTTAGCAAAAAGCAAAATTCAGTTGCATTATCAACTACTGAAGCTGAATATGTTGCAGCTGGAAGTTGCTGTGCTCAAATCCTATGGATTAAGCGACAACTTGAAGACTATGGTATCACACTTGATAAAACACCTATAAAATGTGATAATACAAGTGCAATCAATCTAACTAAAAATCCAATTCAACATTCTAGAACAAAACACATTGAAATTAGATATCACTTTATAAGAGAACATGTTGCCAATAATGAAATATGTCTTGATTATGTTAATACTGAAGATCAATTAGCTGATATATTTACAAAACCCTTGAGTGAAGAAAGATTCTGTTATCTTAGAGGAGAGTTAGGGATTTGTGATCCATTAGAATGAATTTGAAACCCCTAAGGAAATTTTATCTAAAATTCTTTCAAATCCTTGATCTTTAAGGAAATCTTATCTAGAATTCACATCTAATTGATCTATTAAAATCCAATGATTATTTTATCAATTTTTATGATCATTATCCGGACACATTTCAGATTATCTGAAACTTTATGTTTTTTGCTCTGAAATGGTCTCGGAGCCGACTCGGTGAGTATCGGAGTCGACTCCATGTTTCTACTGAAACTCTAGAGCCGACCCCATCTCTGTGCGAGTCGACTCCACTTCGGGATAGATTTCTGTGACTACCCGGAGTCGACCCCTCACTTTGCGGGAGCCGACTCGAAGTGGTCCCAGGTCGATTTATCTAGGGCAGAGTCGACTCGCCGCTCATTTCTATCATCTCAAATCCATCAAATACTCTCTCCAAAATTTTTCCTAACCTACCAAATCCTCAGAAATCCCTGATTAACCCTTCCACTAGATCAAATGGCTCCTAAAACCCGTGGATCTAACCTTGGTGCGGCCGGGGTGAAAAGGAAGAAGGCGGTGAGGAAGACTGTGAGGCGTCCCGCTCGTGAACCTTCACCGAGCATGGATTCAACCTCATCCTCTTCGACTCCTAGTGCTTCTCCCTCTACGGTTCCATCTCAGGTAGATCGTCTTGCCGATAGAGTGATTACTACCGGGAGGAAAGTCGATTTTGAATTATTTGAGGCTGAAGGATTTCTTGGGGGGGAGTTGATTGAAATGGGATGGGAAAAGATATGTTCTTTAGATTGTCCTACCTACCCAGCCCTAGTTAAAGAATTTTATAAAAATCTATCAAGAGGAGACAATGGACTAGTAAGCATCATTAGAGGAAATAGAATATCTGTGACAGTGGATTTGCTTTCAAGATTGTTGGATCTTCCAGTGTCGGGTACTTCTACTTTTTCATTGATGATAGAAGCCCAGCTCTATCTAGATTGCTTAACAGGGAGATTGTTGGTTTTGAAGAAGTCTTTGCTAATCAACTATCCTTAGAATTAAGACTCCATAATATTTGTAGTAGAATCCTATTCCCTAAGATTGGGAGATTTGACTATGTTTCTGAGAGATATATTTGTAATGGATGCTATAGTGACTGGTAAACCCATTAATCTTCCAAGCATGATATTATGGTACATTGCTGATTGTGGAGCAAGAGAAAATTCAGTTTACCCTACGGCATGATTCTTACTAAAATCTTTCAAAGCCAAGGGATAATCATATCCGATAGTGAGCCAATGAGAAATCTAAGACATACCGATTACTATAGTTTGGCCACTATTCATAGAATGGGTTTTGTGAAGAAGAATGGCAGATGGGAAAGGAAAGGTATGATGGAAGATAGAGCCGCGGACATTGAGGCACCTGGACCGTCAGTTAGACATTCATCGCCTGTACCTCCGAGCTCTCCTGTTCCTGCTCCAGCCCCTTCCCCTGCTCCGATGGTTGATCGGCCATCATCTTCATCTGTCGGTTTCTCAGATCTTCAGTTAAGGCAGCTTAAAGGTCTTCTTGATGATCAGGTAGATAAATTGAAATCAGAGTTTGACAACAAATTTATGAATCTTAAAGAAACTCTTTACTCTTTAGATGATCGGATCACCAAGATTGAAACAACTCTTAGCACTTCATCTGAGTCTTTAAGTGGAGACCTAAAGAATATCTTTGAAGAACTTAAAGACATCTGTGGAGATGGTGAAACCTATGCAAAATGCAATGCTGAACTTCAAGACAAATATTAACTGCTTGCACTTTTGTAGATGAAAGACTGAAGGATTATGTTAAGATTCAAACTGACGGAATGAAAAATATTATAGATCACTTAACTAGGATTGTAAGGACTCACTTTTGATGTATTAGATGCTTAGTCTTTACAATGTAATGAAGTTCATATTATGTTTTACATTTTGATACATTGATGTAATGAAAAGTGAATTTTGAATGCTCAATGTAATCTGAGTTTGAATGTACTTTTTTATTATCAATGAATCTCAGATCTTGTTAAACATATCTTGAATGAATGAATGATTATGTTTGATGCTTCTCTACCTTTTTGTTGATAACAAAAAAGGGGAGAGTTTTATAACTGTATATGCATGGGGGAGAAATTAATTAATCGAATGTTATTATATATGCATACAATAAATAATTGATATGGTATGAATGAGAGTAATAATTAAACATTACACATACAGTAAATGAATGAAAATGCAATTTAGATGAAAAGGCTGAATTTTTGACATTAAATTATGTATAAGCTTAATATAAATGAATGGAATATTTATTTGAGTTTCATAGGGGAGCTACCTCATTCAGGGAGAGCCTAACTATGAAAATAAAATAAATTCTTTAATCAATCATGCATATACTCAATGTTTTTGTCATCATCAAAAAGGGAGATTGTTGGGGAGATTGTTGAGAAATTGTTGCCCCAATCTTATTGATTTTGATGATTACCAAAAGCCATGAGTATATTAAAAGATGCAATGAGTTTATTTACATGAGCAATGAATTTATTTAGAACAATCAATGAGTATGTTAAGTATGACTTTAATCAATTTGAAAGTAACTTCAAGCTCCATGTTTAAGCTTTCAAAAAGAAATTTTTATACTTCATATTTCAATCAATGAGTTTTTGGAACATTTCTTGAATTGATTCCTAATGACAATTTTATTGTATTCAAGTCAAAAAATTAATTTAAAATCAATCTGGAACGAATTTAAAGTCAATCAGAAAATTCTCTGATTTTTGATACGTTCCGGAGCCGACTCTAGAGTTTCAGAGTCGACTCCACTCAGTATACAGAGATTCCTGATTTTCGAGTCGACCCCTGTGATTTCAAGAGTCGACCCCCGATTCTGTCGAGCCGACTCCATGACTGTGTGAGTCGACTCCGCTCAGACACCAGAGAAATGTTTTTCTGAGCACTTCGTGAGTCGACCCCTTGCCTTTCATGAGTCGACCCCCGACTGTCAGAGTCGACACTTTATTTTCGTTGAGTCGACCCTTTAACTTTCTGAATATTTCTATTTTTGGTATCGCGTCTTCGAGCCGACTCGCCCAAAGCTGGAGTCGACTCCAACAAATCTGGGCGTGATTTTTCTGAATGCCAACTCAGTGCCAACGGTAAGATTTTTCATCAACGGCTATATTTCTTTGTTTCTAACGGCTATATTTTTGCAGAATCTATAAATAGAGAAGCCATTTTCAAATCAAAGAGATAGAAATACACATCAAGAGAGAAAAAGAAAAATCCTTCAGAAAAAGAGAAAAACAGAGCGTCATTTGAAAAAATCCGTGATTCAAAAATAGAGTGAAAGAAAAAGTGTGAAATCAAAGGAAGCTTCGTCTGTGCTCAAGTTCATCAATCCAAGAAAGCTTCAGAAGAAAATCCAAGAGCTATTCAAGAGCAACTCAAGAGATTTTCAATATTCAAAGAAAGGAAGAAAAAGCTCAAATCAACTCCAACGTTCAGTCCGTGAAGAATCCGAGCTGAGGCCCGATTCTACACTTCAAAGGAGTTAAGGAAAAGAAGAAAAGAAGAAAAGCTCAAAAGCCAACCAACTACAAATCAGGCTTTTCTAAACTTTGTTCTTTTATTTGATTATCTGCTCATTGAGGAGCTGTGTACTTAAAAAATATATTTCTATTATTTGTGTCTAGTTCAATCTGGGGGATTGAACTAGTGGAGGTAGTCTTACCTCGGTACAAGCTTGGTATAGCTTGTGTTTGGGTTTTGTGCTGGTGAGCTCGAAAAACCGGTTGGGTTCGTTGTGATTCCGGGAAAACAACAAGTTTGAGTTGTGAGCTTGTAAAACAACTCGGCTGTAATCAAGGAAGATTATAGTGTGGACCCAAGTGAATCTTGGGAGTGGATGTAGGTGTTGGATACACCGAACCACTATAAAATCTTTGTATTTGCCGTGCTTCCATTGACTCTATCTCTATCTCTATTTTATTCACTGTACTTTGTATTTACTTTGCATTTGCTTTCATTCTTCTTAAGCAAACAATTTTAAAAGGATAAATTTTTAAAGAACCCAATTCACCCCCCCGCTCTTGGGTTGTCATCTGGGCCAACAGTCATTTTTGCTACTCAAACTTGATTGAATGCTCTGTTTGAAAAATAATTAGCTTTGTTACGGACCATTCAAATCTACCATAATGAGTAGGATAGGAATATCTCAGTCTTGCTCATTAGTTCATTCTTAGTTTTTGTACTAAAAAAAACTAGAGCTTGTTGAATTGATGGAGGAGTAATGACGATATGATTGCTAAGATAGATCCATACTAACCTAGAGCTTAGACGATGAAGGAACAAATGATCCAATGATTCAGTATCTTAATTACATCTCTTACATCTATTTGAGATAAAAGTTATTCTATGAGCAAGAAAAGATAATTTTGGTAATCTTTCATTCTACAATCTCCACGGGAAGTACAACACATGTTAATGAACCTTTGACTTTCAAGTCAAACTTCAGAGTGGGAATGAGTTCAATAGTGCCTCCCAAAATACCATAATCTCTTTCTTTGATATGTTTGACTTATAGCTATGTTCCCAAGACAATACATCTTTATAATCTATCCCTCCAACTAATCTATCCCTCCAACTAGAGTATTAACAATTTCCTTCATAATGGAAGGAGAAAAAATATTATCCAAAAGGTTATGGATCAATCTACCTCCCTTTATAGTTAGAGTATCAATGGTTGATAAAAGAGAAGTGATATCCACATTGTATTCAAAAGGTCATTAATGCATGGAAAATAGAATGCACAGTGAGTCCCTAGTATTAGAAAAATATAAAAATAAGTGGAGTTGAAATATAGGTTGAAGCCAAAATAAAAGTTCATATTATAATCACTAAAAGAGAATTAAAATATTGCGACGTCCAAATGCGTCGCAATTGCATCGCTAAACATGCTATTGCGACGCAATAGCGACGCAACGAGGGCATCGCTCAACTGTCTGTCGCAATACCCTTTTATCGCAATTGCGTCGCAATATTGCGACTCTCTGCGATGCTCTTGCGACGCCACATTACGTTGCAATATTGCGACGCATGCAAATGCTCGCTAAATTTAAAAATAAATTTTAAAAAAATTATTATTAAATATTGCGACGCACTAAATTGCATCGCAATATTTAAAATTAATTTTTAAAATAAAAAAAATTATTATTAAATATTGCGACGCACTAAATTGGGTCGCAATATTGCGACTCATCCAGCTGCGTCGCAATATTTAATAATAATAATTAATAGCGACGCAATTTGAGTCGCTAATGCGTTGCAAATAAAAATTATTTTAAAATATTGTGATGCAAGGAAATTGCGTCGCAATATTTATTAAAAATTTTTAAGATAAAATAGCGACTCAATTTTAGTCGCTAATGCGTCACTATTAAATTTATTTTTAAATTATTGCGATGCCAGGTCATTGCATCGCAATATTTAATAATATTTTAAAAATATTAGCGATCCAATATCAGTCGCTAATGCGTCGCAAATTTTGTTTTTAAAAATATTTAAATGATTAAAAATTAAAACGGTTAATTTAATTTTGCTAAATCTAAATATTGATACAAAGATTTTTCACTCAATCCAAACAATAATATTTCAAAAAATAATTTATATATTAAAATTTTGAAGTTTTTACAACATAAAAAAAGAAAAAAAAAATACATCAAGAATCTGACGATCACGTGGAGGCTGTGGAGGCTGTGGAGGCTGAAGACTCTGCGACAAGCGGCTAACCATATCCCGCAAATAACGCATCTCATCTCACATGTCTGCAACCTCCTAATTCTGGCCTCGCATACGATCCTCAAAATCCTGCTCGACCTCCTGGCGAATCTCCTCTGCAATAGATCTGCGAAGCTCCTATAAACGCTCGGGAGGAAGATCAGCAGGAACTCGCGAGCTGGAGGCCTGATGGGGAAAAATATAGAAGCTCTAGTGCCCAGACCATAGACCCTGCGGTCTCGTGGCTGGGCACCAACAGCCTCAAAAAACACACGTCGACTCTCCTCTGCTGAGAGTTCGACGGGCGTCTCCCCATCAGTAGAGTCGACCTGCGATGCCTGGGAGCGAAGCTCGTCGACTCGTGTCTTGAAATTATGAAATCAACAATAAATGAGTTAATAAATTTCTCGAAATAAAATTTTAGAAATTAAACAGATACTACATAAATCTAATTTCTTACCGCAACCTCCCGTGATCGCGTGTCGACCCAGGAGTCGTCCCTCCTGGTGTGTGTCGCCCTGAATAGATGAAACTCACCAGGATCTCCGCCCTCCTGCTCAGTCTATAACAATAAAAAAAATGATATTAATACAAATATTTGTAAATAACTAAAATAGTAATTAAAATATTTATGTTTTCTTACCATATGCCGTCTGTGCTCCTGAATCGAAATGGAGCCCGAAGTATGACGGGAGAGACCCGTGCCAGGACCGCCCTTCTCAGATCGGTGGTTCGCGCTGGCTGATGCGGACCTCCTGCGCCAGCCATCGGACTCCCAGGCCTGCTGCCACTCGTGCCAAATACCCTCTGGCACGTGCGCAGGACGCTGACCCGATGACCTCCAACGATGAAGCATGTCGGAGTATCGGCGTCGCGTCAGAGCCTCCCATGCTGCCCTAATGGCATCATGGCTGGCAGGATCCCACGTAAACTTTTTCTGCATTAAAATAAATAGTTAGTTTCTGAATTTATTAAGTTTAAAGAAATTTTATATCACTGATAAATTGTATTTAATAAGTTTACCTGAAACTCAGAAAAATAAAACTCCCTCGTGGCTGGAGATACGTGGCGCCAATCGTAGCCACTGGGATCTGCACGCCTCTGAAAAACGGCGCTGATGTGGCTGGATACATGATGCTGCTCAATGAATCTGTTAAAAAAATGCAAGTTTATAAGTAAATGACTTAAAAACATAAACAAATATTTTTAATTAGTATATACTTACATCCCCTGAGCATCAAGTCTAAGTACAGTGCGGCCGATGGTGGAAGAACTCTCGGAGGTCTGTGCCGATCGGCTGGATGGTAATACTGCTCCAAACTCTTCATCTCCGACGCTCATGTGATCTGATGTCGTAGGATCCAAACTACGTCTCTGCTCACCCAATCTGTCGTCGGTAGATCTACCTCTGCCCCTCATACTGAAAATACTAAAGATTCACACAATTAAATTATGATTAATGATTGACTATGTAAGAATTTAACACTTATAAAAAAAGTTAAATTTTAAAAAACCTTTATGTTTAATCGGTGTCATTTGTTTCGTGAAATGTTGGTTCAACATCCGATGCCGTATCGGATTGCGAATCAGTTTCATTATCATCGGAAGGAAACCGAACATTTGCATCCGCAATTTCTTGGACATCACCACTTGGATCTCTAAGTGATGTTTCAGGAGCCCTTGTGTCGTCCTCAATTGCATGCATTTCCATCTCATCCTCTTGAAATGCAGGGCACTCGGCTGATTGACTTGATGAACTCTCCTCTAATACGATTGTTGAACGTGGGACGATTTTAGAAACAGCCCACCAATCTCGCTTGTCGTTGCGCAAACTTGGATATCCGCAGTAAAAGACTTGCTGAGCTTGGGATGCAAGGATGAATGGGTCATATTTCTGCAATCTTCGTCGATGGTTCACTTCAACCAAATTATAGTCGTTATGAACCCTTTTGCCCACAGGAACTATCGGATCGAACCAATCACAACGAAACAATACGGTTCGTTTCATAGGCCAACCGGGATATTCAACTTCAACCACCTCTACTAACTTTCCATAATAATCCTGCATATTTGCTCCAACACTTTCTCCTTTCACACACACGCCCCAGTTCTGCGTGCCTCTTGAAGCTGCTAATCGTTCAATCTGAAATTTGTACCATTTACAAAATAGCCAGTAGAGGTTGTTACGGTCTTCAATGGCCATTGCGATAGACATTTAATGAAAATATTATCGGTTGTGGACCATGGACCGTTTACCTATAAATTAATAAGCTATTGACATCCAATTCAAAAAACAATAGCCATTATCAAATTGATTGAGTGATACTACTCACAAATTCATAAAACCAGTAAGCAAACTCCGTTTCTAATTTCTGCCCAATTGCAACTTGACTGATGTCGGGATTCATCCGTCGTTGTCTATCACAAAACATCCTTATGGGATGAAAAGGATGAAAACTATTGTTAGAAATTAAATATTATGGTATATTATTATATAAATTTAAATTTTTAATTTAGCATTGAAGTATACACTTACTCAATATATGGATCGACTTCTCGACAGTTCATTAGGATGTAATAATGTGCTGCATTATACTCCATATCGCTAAGATTTCTTGACTTCTGCCCATCAAATGAACGGTCGATAGCTTTAAAAATTGATATTCTACCGTCATTAGCTTCTGCTTCGTCCACACATACGTCATCGTTACGACCATGATTTTGGCTCCTCATGTGGACGTGACCCTCAAAGTAATGTGAGGCAAAAGCTGAAACTTCTTCGACCAAGTGTGCATTGCATATAGAACCTTCAACCCTTGCCTTATTACGCACATTATTTTTTAACTTCTTAAGATACCTATATGTAAAGTTGCAACAAAAAATTAACCAATTTTTCAAGCAATGAAATAATATTTGAAATGTCAACATATCTTAATGATGTATATATTTACCTCTCGAAAGGATACATCCAGCGATACTACACGGGACCAGCTATGCTCGCTTCGTATGGCAAGTGAACCGGTAAATGCTCCATTGAGTCAAAAAAACTAGGAGGAAATATTCGCTCAAGCTTGCATAAAATAATTGGAATTTTTTCCTCAAGCCTTGCCATGGATGCAGAAGTAATGACTGCGGCAGATAACTCCTTGAAGAATAAGCTGAGCTCCGTAATTGCCTTCCAGACATGTTGCGGAAGCAACTCACGAAAAGCTATAGGTAATAATCGTTGCATGAAAACATGGCAGTCATGGCTCTTCATGCCGAACAACTTGAGCTTATGCATGTCCACACACCTACCGATATTTAAGGCATAACCATCTAAAAATTTTAACCCTCTAAGCCAGTTACATAAAACTTCTCGTGAATTTCTATCAAGAGTGTAACATGCTTTAGGATAGGTCCCATCGGCACTCCTTCTCAAATCATCTCTTCTGCAGTACTGATTAAGTTCTTCTCTTGACTTTGCAGTATCTTTTGTTTTTCCCGGGATGTTTAGCACCGTGTTAAATATGTTATCAAAGAAATTTTCTCGATATGCATAACATCCAAGTTGTGCCGGATGAGATTTGTGCTCCAATAAGGCAAATCCCAAAATATACTTCGCTTCTTCCAGTTATGTTCTTTACATATACGGCTATTTATTCTATCTGCATCCGGTTCCCATGCATACATCAACCCCAAATGCTCTATAGAATCAAATAGATCCGTGCCGGACCTAACTGGTTCGGCAAATTTTGTGACTGCTTTGTTCTTCCGGAAGGCGATCAAGTTACGCCTGTAAGGATGATTTGGGGGCAAGAACTTCCTATGGTTATCAAACCATGACTGCTTACCACTCTTCTGCAATGTAAATGCATCCGAATCATACATGCAATGAGGGCATGCCAGACGTCCAGCAGTGCTCCAACCAGACAACATTGCATATGCCGGAAAATCACTTATTGTCCACATCAAAGCAGCTCTCATTAAGAAATTCTGTTTCATAGAAATGTCGTAGGCTACCACTCCTATTTCCCACAACATTTTCAATTCGGCCACCAACGGTTGCAGAAAGACATCAATCTTTTCCTTTGGATTTGATGGTCCTGGAACCAAAATGGTTAAAAACATTGCAGTATCTTTCATGCACTTCCACGGAGGAAGGTTATATACAGTCAGTATCACAGGCCAACATGAATACTGTTGCCCCGCTTGACCAAATGGTTGGAAGCCATCGGTACAAAGACCTAATCTCACATTCCTTATATCTTCAGCGAAATCAGGATGATTTTCATTGAAATGCTTCCAAGCCTTTGAATCTGATGGATGCCGCATTTCATCCTCTTTAGATTCATGTTCGGCATGCCATCTCATATCAGCAGCTGTTGCCTCAGATCTGTATAATCTCTGCAGGCGTGGGGTAAGAGGAAAGTAATGCATCCTCTTGTAAGGCACACTTTTCCTCCTACTTGTACCGGCTCCTCCTTCGGTGTTTTTGAACCTCGATTGCCCACAAATCTTACACCATCTCAGCTCTGAGTCTTCACCCCAAAATATCATACAATTGTTCAAGCAACAATCGATCTTATTAACTGGGAGCCCAAGCCCACGCAACAACTTCTTTGTTGCGTAAAAACTGTCTGCGGCAACATTATCATTTGGCAGAATTTCTTTGATTAACTCAGCTACAGAATTGAACGCCTTTTCTGATAATCGATGTTCTGCCTTAATATTCAACATTCGAGCAGCTGTAGAGAACTGGGAATGACCCTCACACCCAGGATACAATTCTTGATTTGCAGCACGCAACATATCATAAAATTGTTGTGCTTCTGGATTTGGTTCTTCCATAAATGTATTCTGATTGAAGTCATTACCCGATGCATTCATCACCATTTGTTCATATGTGTTTAAATTCACAAATGGTTCATCTACGGGAATTGACTCTTGTTGGCCTATAACAGCTGCTGGAATATCCTCTGGTTCACCATGACAGTACCAAACATAGTAATCAGGAACAAACCCTTCTTACACAAATGCACCTTAACAGTTTCCACATCTCTGTAGGCTTTATTCTGACACCTGTGGAAGTTGCATGGGCACCTAATCCTAGGCCCATCCATCCATTCAGGTTGGCTACATGCAAATGCGATAAATTCTTCCAATCCATTCAGAAAATCTGGATTCAACAAGCCATCTTTTATCCTTGCATACATCCATGAGCGAGTCCCGCTCATTTTTGACCGACTTATACAAAGTCTGGTAAATCATTAAATGAAACCAAAAATAAAACTATATTAGTATTACTAATATATAACTAAATTATTTCTTGGGCACAACTAAGGTTAATACAACCATTAAATCATTTATAAGTACCAATTTTTTTTAGGCAACTAAGGACCTACCATGCAAGGGCGAGCCACGGCTACGATCCTTGGT
>UESW01004518.1:0-69413 GCA_900491605.1 Calamus simplicifolius
CCCAGAGTCGACTCTAGGTCAGGGCCAGAAAAATTGACTTTCTGCTTCGTCTGTGAGAGTCGACTCTAACAGTCTCGGAGTCGACTCTAACATTCGTGCCAGTTCCAGAGTCGGCTCTATGATTCTCGAAGTCGACTCTAATGTTTGCAATTCTTACCTAGACATTAGATTCGATCCAGAACACAATGTAACTCCTGATTTTGATCATTCAATAGTCTTATAATCTGAAACACTAAATCAAAATCATCAGAGCCTTCAAAAGTTATACTCAAATAGTTTTGTTAATCATCAAATCATCAATTGGGTCAACAAGAACCATTCAAAAATCTTGAGGGAAGAGTTGGCCTCGAGCCTTCGAAGGAGTTCTGAGCTAGAGGGCCAATTGGCCGAAGCTAATAGAGGAGCTACTTCGGTTGTGGAGGAGTACAAAAGTTCTGCCCAATTTATTGATGAACATAAGGCAGCTTGTGCCAATGCATTCCAGATCGGCGAAGAGGAGATACGGGCGAAGATCTCTCAAGTATATCCCGAGTTAGATCTATCTTTCTTGGAGGCCAAACTTTATGACACTCGTACCCCCAAAACCGAGGAAGCTGAATACGAGGAGATTTCGGACATTGACCTTAAGACCATCCTGGGTACTAATGAAACCACGGCTGAAGAACCCAGGGTCCCCCCTCCGACTATATTCAAAGTGGGTGAACCAAGTCAAATTCCTTCAAATGTTGCCGAGGGAGCCCTGGAACCGATCCGAACCCTGATTCCTAAGGATTGTCCATGTATTTTTGCTTCTTCTACTTGTAATCCAATCAAAATTTAATGAATCAATTTTTTGTCTTCTCCCATGTGTTCTATTGCTTTGGTCATCGTTTTTCGAACGATTTCTTTGTTTGTCTATTGCTTTTTTTACTTATAGCTCATCGCGACCAAGCCATTCTTTTAGGATGGAATGACTTTTAGCGGTTCTGAACCGAATGTCCTATTTAATCGAGGCTGATTTAGATAGGTTTCTCGATGTATGATGCTGCTTGGTTTGGCTAAGGAATATTATCCCGGCTTTGCCCGAAGTAAAATAGATAGTCCGAAGCGAAAGGAAACACTTTGGTTGCGGCTGAAGTAAGACGGATAGTTCAGTTTATCCAAAGCAAGAATTTGGTTCGCTTGAAGAAGATGAAACGGCTCGTGATTTGCCGAGGGATACCTCATTTTTCCTCTGGGCATTTATTTCATTGGCATTTTCCAATGTGAGTCCATTTTGCTATGCGCTAAGCATTCGATTGCTAGTGGATGGCATCATTTTCGAAGGGATTTCCCAGGTTCGTCCATATCCCAAAGATTCGCAGGCGGTTTCTAGCATTTAAAGCTCTTGATTCGAGATCAGAAAGAGATCTTTTGTCTCTCATCATGGCTTGGGAGGCGTGTTCGACATGCTTGGGGGATGTGCCCTCTCTTCCCCTTGGGCACCACGTGGCTTCGAGTGCAGCGCAATTGTGTCGTTTTGAATTCGGGGTCCCCCCTTTCTTTAATGGTTGTTCTAGTTCGCTGCCTATAAAAAGGGGAGAGCAGATGGTGTCCGAGCATTCCTCAAAGTTTTCTCTCCCTGTGTATCAGGGGATTTCCATGGCCTTCATTTTATCGAGGCGGGAGCGAAGATGCCAAGCTGTGTCCCTTTTGAGAGCTGGTTCAACCTAGATAGCTGGGGTGATGGAGGAGCTGCCGAAGAGCAAGTATTCCTCAGAGGAGGAGCTCGGAGGTCATACGGAGAGGGCATGGGGACGGACACAGAGGTCATACAGGGAGCGCACGTATGTGCGCTCTGTATGGCCTTTGTCACTTGCCATGGGGACCTACAGGAAATGCAAAGCATACGTGGGCCCCTAGCTTACATGAACTTTGTCCCTCCCTCAATTTGGATCCCTTAGTTCATCCACCGGGGGTCCTTCATATCTTAATGAGGAGGAAGGGGCGGTAAGTTATGCTGGGTCGTTGTCTATGTTTTTGAGCAGTGACATGCGAGCCGGCGTTTTAAATGGAGGCATCCTCGGCATCGGCATCCATAGGTCTTCAGCCTAGTTTGGGTCCCTCTACTCAACAAGGGGATCCGTGGATGGCCTACTTTGCTTTTTTGGCATTAACCAGTGACTCAACCGAGCCGTCTGATTTCTCTGATTTCTTGGTTCAGTCGTAGGAGCAACGTCATCGACCGAGCTTTCAGAGCAACGTCATCGACTGAAGCTGCTCGCCCAAGCTTTTACTTTATTTGATTTATTTCCTGTGCCATGGTGCACTTGTAATGCCTCTCCAGAGGTTGTAACTTTTCATTATCAATGAAAGAGGTTTTATTTTTCAAATACTAACTTCTCTGATTGTGTACGTTTTCCGACATGAGAGTCGTTCTGTGTCTTACGGATTGTGGTGTAATTCATTATCACTAGCAGCGTTTTAGTCACTTTGCCTTCGCTAGGCACGTTAGCAATGTTATTTTTAGCTCTTCCCGGAGGATGTATTGATCTCTGCTTAGGTCAAAGGAAGGCCTGGGCGGCCTTGCTAATTCACAATATAGGCATAGTTTTGCCAGAGGATGAAATAAATTTTACCTTAGTGAGAGACGACTCACTTGACCTTGTCGATGCACGAAGAGGAAGATTACTTAACTTTGTCGAGGCATGGTAGGGCGATTCGGTCGTGTTAAGTCGTTTGGAAATTCAATCAGCTTTGCCATCACCATAGAGGAGTCACCCGGTCATGCCCAGGCTTGAAGTATCATTTAGAGATATCACTCGGCTTGGCCGAGGCTTGAAGAGATTATATTTTACTTGGCACGGCCAAAGTATGGAGATATCACTCGGCCCTGCCGAGGCTTGAAAAAGATTATATTTTACTTGGTGCGGCCAAGGTACGAAGATATCCCTCGGCCCTACCGAGGCTTCAAAAGATTATATTTTACTTGGCGCGGCCAAGGTACGGAGATATCACTCGGCCCTATCGAGGCTTCAAAAGATTATATTTTACTTGGCGCGGCCAAGGTACGGAGATATCACTCGGCCCTGCCGAGGCTTCAACAGATTATATTTTACTTGGTGCGGCCAAGGTACGAAGATCACTCGGCCCTGCCGAGGCTTAAAAAAGATTATATTTTACTTAGCGCGGCCAAGGTACGGAGATATCACTCAGCCCTGCCGAGGCTTCAAAAGATTATATTTTACTTGGCGCAGCCAAGGTACGGAGATCACTCGGCCCTGCCGAGGCTTGAAAAAGATTATATTTTACTTGGCGCCAAGGTACGAAGATATCACTCGGCCCGGTTGAGGCTTCAAAAGATTATAATTTACTTGGCACGGCCAAGGTACGGAGATATCACTTGGCCCGGCCGAGGCTTCAAAGATTATATTGAGCAAAACCTGCTTCTCATTGCAGTTTTCAGAAGAAAGGCAATCGGAACAAAAATTTTGTAGGCTTTTGAAAACAAAAATTCGAAGCATTAAACATAGTGACTTTAGCGGAGGCGTACTTTTACTGATGGTATATACAGAGGTTATCCGAGTTTCACATTCGAGGAATAGATTTTTCGTTTAGATCCTGAAGCTTATAAGTGTCGGGCCTGATCACCTCCGTAATTTGATAGGGACCCTTCCAATTCGGAGACAACTTCCCTTGCTCCAGTGGCTTCGACACAAATGCCTTTCGAAGCACCAAATCGCCAGGAAGGAAGAATTTCCTTTGACTCTAATGGAATGATAACGGGCTATTCTTTGTTGGTAGGCGGCCATTCGGATCCGGGCCTTCTCCCTGACTTCTTCTATCAAGTCTAGATTGGTTCGGAGCTATTCGTCATTAGATTCTTCCGAGTAGCCTTCCACGTGAGGGGAAGGGAGCCCGATTTCTACGGGGATGATGGCATTCGTGCCGAAAGTCATTTTGAACGGAGTTTGACCTATAGGTATCCTTTCGGTGGTCCAATAAGCCCACAGCACATGGTGAAGCTCTTTCGACCAGCTGCCTCGCTTGGTTTAGCCAAGCTTTGATTCCCTGTAGAAGAGTTTGGTTAGTTACCTCGGCCTCTCCATTGGCCTAGGGATGCCCGATCGAAGTTAGGTGATGAAGGATGTCGTGGTCCTCACAAAATTCTCAAAATTTGGGATTATCAAATTGCTTTCATTGTCGATGATGATGGTGTAAGGGAGGCCGAATCGAGAAATGATAAACCTCCATACAAAGTCCCTAGCCCGAGCTTCAGTTATCTGGGCGACTGCCTCAGTTTCGATCAATTTGGTAAAATAGTCAATTGCAACAAACAAGAATTTCCTTTGCCCTATGGCGAGGGAAAAAGACCAAGAATGTTCATTCCCCACTTAGCGAAAGGCCAGGCGGATGACATAGGTGTTAGGTGGGCAGAGGGGAGCCTTTGGACATTCGAATGTCGTTGGCATGATTCACAAGCTCGGACAAGATCATTAGGATCTCTCTGCATTATTGGCCAAAAATATCCCTGATGCAGCACTTTGTGGCACAAGGCTCGACCACCAAGATGGTTGCCGCAGATGCCTTCATGCACCTCTTGAAGGGCGTAGTTGGCCTTTGATGGGCGGAGGCATTTGAGTAATGGCATGGAGAAGGATCGCTTGTATAGCCGATCATCAATTAGGACATAATGAGACAACTACATTTTCAGCTTCCTCGCCTCTTTTCTATCAGTAGGTAGCAGCCCTTCTTTGAGATATTTGTGCACGGGATCCATCCAGGATGGTTCAGTGTCAACCTGCATTATATGATCAGCATCGGCAATGCAAGATTTCTCCAGGACTTTCAGGTGGAATTTTCTCTTAAGATCCATTGAATCCATGGTCGTTAGGCAAGATAAAAGGTCGGCACGTGCGTTATTAGCCCTTGGGACTTGAATAATTTTAAATTTAGCAAAGTGGGATGACAGATCATGCACCTTTTGGAGATACCGAATCATGTTTGGTTCTCGAGCCTCGAACTCTCCTTGCATTTGGCCAGCCACTAACTGAGAATCAGTGTAGGTGTTCAGCTTCTCAACCTTGAGTTCACGGGCGATGTGAAGTCCGGCAAGTAGAGCCTCATATTCTGCCTCATTGTTAGAGGCTGGGAAGGAAAAACAGATGCCATATTCGAAAGTCACTCCCTTCGAATTAGTTAGGACTAGACCGGTGCCAGAATCGCTTGCGCTGGAGGACCCATCGGCATGGAGAAACCACAAAGCATTGGGCCTTGGTTGCTCGGGGATGTCCAGAGTGGAACCATCTTCAGGTATGGTACATTCAAGGAGAAAATCTGCTAGGACCTGGGCTTTGATGGCCGGACAAGGCCGATATTGAATGTCATGCTCACTCAACTCAACAGCCCATTTGGTCATTCTTTCCGATGCTTCTGGACGATGGATAATTGACTTGATGGGTTGGTCAGTCAAGACTGCTACAGTGTGTGTTTGAAAATACGATCACAGCTTTCGGACCGATATTACCAGAGCCAGAACCATCTTCTTGACTCGAGTATACCTCGTTTCGGCGTCTCTGAGCAATTTGCTGACATAATAAATTGGCTTTTGAACTTTGTTTTCCTCTCTAACTTGCATAGAGCCAACAACGCTCTTGTTGTCATAATGTACCACATAATTTTTTTGTTTCAGCCCCAATTCATGTAAGAATTCTTTCATCCACAACATCTCGATATTCTGCCTCTGTGGTGGAGAGATCTACACACCTTTGCAATCTGGATTGCCATGACATAGCTTTCCCTGCAACAGTAAGTATAAAACCTGATGTGGACTTTCTTGTATCAATATCTCTCGCTATATTGCATCTGTGTAGCCAATCAGCATAGGTGGACCACCCCCAAAGCTTAAACAAACTTTGAAGCTTCCTCTGAGATATCTGAAGATCCACTTCACTGCTGCCCAATGATCTTTCCCTAGATTTGCAGGAAATATGCTAGCAACACCCACTATATATGCGATGTCTGGCCTCGTACATACCATCGCGTACATCAAACTTTCGATTGTTGAAGCATAAGAAACCTTCTTCATTTTTTTCTTCTTCTCATCACTTGAAGGACTCTGCTCTGAGCACAACCTGAAGTGACCTACAAGAGAAGAACCAACTGGCTTTGCATTGCTCATACTGAACTTATCCAATACCTTCTCAATGTACTTTTTCTATGACAATCATATTTTCTTGGTTCTTCTATCACGGAAAATTTGCATGCCCAGTATTTGCTTTGCTGATCCCATATCCTTCATTGCAATTGACTTGCTCAGCTCCTTCTTCAACCTATCAATCATAGACATATCTTTCCTAAGGATAAGCATGTCATCAACATAAAGTAGGAGTATGACAAAATCCTCACTAAACCATTTGATATACACACAATAATCTAAAGCCATTCTTTTGTATCCATTTTCAGCCATAAATGAATCAAATTTCTTATATTACTGCCTTGGAGCTTGCTTTTGCCCATACAAGCTTTTTTTTTTCAATCTGCAGATAAGATTTTTTTTACCTTTAACTTTGAAGCCTTCTGGTTGCTCCATATAGATTTCTTCTTTAAATCACCATGAGAAAAAGCTGTCTTCACATCTAACTGCTCAACCTTCAAGTCTAGACTAGCAGCAATACCTAGAGCAACACGAATTGAAGATATTTTAACAACAAGAGAAAAAATCTCTTCAAAGTCAATACCTTTCTTTTGATCAAAGCCTTTCACAACCAATCTGGTCTTGTACTTTGGTTAAGAAGACTGATGTTGAGTCTTTAACCTAAAAACCTACTTGTTCTTTAAAGCCTTCTTTCTTTTTGATAGTTCCATTAAATCATATGTGTGGTTCTTCTGTAAGGCATCCATTTTTTTCTGCATAGTTACTAACCACTTCTTTTTCTACTCACTTTCAAATGCCTCCTGATAACATTCCGATTCACCTTCATCAGTAAGCATTATATATTCATCTGTAGAATACCTTTTGAAAGGTTGACGTTGTCTAGTAGATCTTCTCAGCTGAGGCTTTGTAGGAGGTTGCTCCTGATCTCCTTCCTACTCAACATATCCTACATGTGAGTTAACATATGCTCCTGCACTATTTTCTTGCACATCTCTTTCATCATCCTGATATACTGAAGGAGTAACTAGGTCACAATCTGTAGAAGACTTGACTAGCACCTCCTTCTTAAAGTCTTGAAGGATTTGATCTTCAAAAAATACCATATCTTTGCTTCTGAACATCTTCTGCCTTTTTGGATTCCAAAGTCTATAACCAAACTCATCATATGAGTAACCAAGCAAAGTACATTCTTTTGTCTTACCATCCAGCTTGGACATCTTAATGTTTGGAACATGTACAAATGCACGACAACCAAAAACTCTTAAGTGCCTGTAAGAGACATCTTTTTTGACCATACACACTCTACAATATCACCATCTAGAGCTATACATGGTGATAAGTTTATTACATCAACTGCTGTCTTCAATGCTTCATCCCAAAATCTTTTAGGTAACTTGGACTATGAAAGCATACATATGATCTTTTCCATGATGGTGCAGTTCATCCTCTCTGCAA
The DNA here is from genome assembly GCA_900491605.1 of Calamus simplicifolius. Lineage (NCBI taxonomy): Eukaryota > Viridiplantae > Streptophyta > Magnoliopsida > Arecales > Arecaceae > Calamus > Calamus simplicifolius. The sequence continues at coordinate 7,571 of UESW01004518.1, forward strand.
TTGCATTATGCTGAGGAGGATCAGGAATGTCATCTCATGCTGAATGCCATGTGACCTGCAATAATCATCAAATAACCCTGTATACTTATCATCATTATCTGACCTTATGCATTTCAATTTCTTTCCTGTCTCTCTTTCAACTCTGGCATGGAACTCTTTGAAGACATTAAAAACTTGATCTTTGATCTTCAAACCATAGGCTCAAACTTTTCTGAAAAAATTATCTATAAAAGTGATAAAATAAAGTGCACCGCTAATACCTGGAACATTAACAGATCCACCAGGAGTTTTTATCCTCAGAGGACCACAAACATCTATATAGACATAACCAAGATATACATTTTTCTAGATAAAGCAGGACTAGCAAAAGAAACTCTATGTTCCTTGCCAACCAAACAATCAACACATGGGTTCAGATGTATCCCTTTGACGTCAGGTAGAACTTCTCCCTTGGAAAGAACTTGCAGTCCCTTCTCACTCATGTGTTTCAGTCATTTATGCCACGATTCCATGCTGATGTCTTTCTCTGTAGCATTCAACTGTTCATCATAAGCTTTAGCCTACAACCTGTACAAAGTGTGTATTTCTTCCCACTGGCTATAATAAGTGAACCTTTACTGAGCTTCCATTGCCCTTTGTGAAATCTGCTATCAAAGTCTTCATCATCAAGTCTTCCAACTGAGATTAAATTCAGCCTCAAGTCAGTCACATGCTTTACATCTTTGAGCACCAACTTATAGCCAAGATTGATATTCATGTGGATGTCACCCATGCCAATAATGTCTGCTATGTCTTGATTTTTCATCTTGACAACACCAAAATTTTTAGTCCTATAGGTAGAAAAAAAACTCCCTCTATGGTGTAGCATAATAAGAAGCACCCGTGTCAATCACCCATTCATGATTATGATACTCACATGAGAAGATACCATCAGAAGTAGACAAAATCAAATAATCATCACTCTGCACTATAGCTGTGATATTCTCCTTTGACTCTGTATCCTCCACTTCTTTTCTTTTTGTTTTGCTCTTCTTAGGTTTCTTACACTGATTCTTGTAGTGCCCTTTCTCACCACAGTTGTAGCAAGTAATATCTTTTCTTGATCTTGATTTGCTTCTACCCTTGTATGAATTGTCTCTATTTCTAGACTTTGATCGTTCTCTATTCTCTAAGATAAGTGCATGTGAATCAATCTGAGAAGTTACTGAATTTTTTCTTATTAACTCCATATTCAACAAACTGCCTGTTACTTGACTCATGGTGATAACACCGTCTGATGCAGAATTACTAAGGGAAACCACCAGTGTCTCCCAACTTTCTGACAATAAACTGAGAAGTAACAATGCCTGCAAATCATTATCAAGAGATATTTTCATAGAGGATAACTGGTTAGTAATACTCTGCATTTCATTCAAGTGCTCAGCAATAGAAGTGCCCTCTTTATATTTCAGACTCACAAGTTTTCTGATTAAGAAAGCCTTGTTACCAACTGTTTTTCTCTCATAGAGACTTTCTAACTTTTTCCAAAGAGAGTGTGTAGAAGTTTCATTGAAAATATGGTAAAAGACACTATCATCTAACTACTGCCGAATAAACTGACTGCTTTCCAATCTAACATGAACCAAGCATCATCTGTCATTGTAACGGGCTTTGCATTGACCCCTTCCAAAGGTCCATATAGATCCTTGCAACATAAGAGGTCCTTCATACTTGGTTTTCATATCATTCAATTATTTCCGTTTAGACTGCTCATGCGAAAAACATTACCGGCCTTTATGTTCGCCCATAAAAATTCAAGACTGAACTACGCTCTGATACCAGTTGATGAAAAAGAATCCGTATACGAACAAATGCTAGCAGGCTATAATAATTAGCGAAATAATAAATAAAATACACAAATCATACAATCATACATAAACACCAAGATTTACGTGAAAAATCCCTTCAAAATAAAGGAAAAAATTACGAGCAAGCCAGAGAAGAAGATCCACTATAAAATAATATATATTCAAGTCTAAAAGTCCTTACCTGGACTTGAAAAAATAATCACAAGAGAATAATAAGGATATAAGGATTACGTCACTGAAAAGTATGGTCTTCTATGTTAACTCCTTATTTTCTTTTCCTTCTCTTCTTCTTCTTCTCTTCTTCTTCTACCTTTATCTTCTTCTTATGGAATCCACGCTATGCTCCCGTGGCTCGTTTCATTGGCTTTTGAAAAAAGGTGCTGGGAGAAGAAATTTGGTGAAAAGGGTTTGGTTGGCTGAGAACACAATGAAGCAAGAGCAAGGAAAAAAGAAATTCGGTAGCTGCTCCAATAAGAACCAAAAATAAAGAGAGAAACCAGCCATAAATAAGGCATGCACCCTTTCAGCCCTAATGGGCTGAATATATGGGCCATGGCCCCAACAAAGTTCTCTTTTTCTTTGAGTTTGAAACCTTAGTTTCTTGCTTTGAGAGAATGCAAGAGAGTAAGAGAGTGTAGTAAGAAAAACAGAAATCCAAAACAGAGAGCAAAGAGAAGGTTAAGTTTTCACAGACGAGAGATGGAAAAAAGAGGAGTTGGACCTGAACCCAATCTAGTTATTGATTGGGTTAGGTCAAATCGGACTTATGAAATATATTTTAAACCTAATGAGTCATTTAGGTCTATTTGGATCTAACCCAAATACTGTACTTGAGTCAAGTATTTAACTATTATTTTATTGCTAATTTCTAATAACTGATAATCAAAGATAGATCAATTAAAAATTTTAAATGAGATTAAAAAGAACTAAATTAAAATTAATTTTTTATTAAAAACTCTTAATTCTATCCAAGTAAGTGATTGTTTTTAAATTTATAAATTATAATATTTAAAATATTTATTGGTATACTTAAAAATATTATAATAAGAATATACCAAAATAAATAATAAAATATAAATATTTAGATAATATTAGAAAAAAAAAGATGGAAGGAGATCTAGTTGTTAACGAGAATTAGTTTAAATTAGAGTTCATTCAATGAATTTATAAAGATAATTAGAGTAAAGAAAAATAAGATTTATGTAATTAAGTCATATTATTAGGATAAAATCGGGTTTAGGTCACAAAATACTTAATCCAAATCTGATTCAAAATTTAGGTTGGGTCCAATTTTTAGACCCGACCCAATTTGTGGGTCTCTATATATATGTATTGGTTTGAGTCTAATGGGATTGGGTTGGATCATGGGTCAACTTAATTCTCTTGCAACCTTAGCTAGGTTTATGGTTGGGTTGTCCTATATTTGAATTTTGATCTTAGTAATATATGTGAGAATGAGAGGAGGTGATCATTAAGGGAGAAAGATTATGAGGTGGCAAATGGGTTGAGTCAAATCAGGGCATGCTTAATCCTCGATCTAATTTGATTTTATATTTAAGTCATAATTTTAAAATTTGATATCCAACTCATTAGCTAATCATATAGGATAGGGTTGGGTCTAGCATATAAAAAAGATTTTAGACCCAACAGGTCAAGTTAGGGCCAAGTATAATCCAAACTCAATTTAAAATTTATAGGTTTGGATCCAATTAGGTTTGCAATTCTAGTAAAGCAGCTAGCTCTACCTTTGTAATAGAATCTAATAATTAATGATTAAATATAAAAATAATAGAAAGATACAACTAAAAAAGGATAATTTAAACTTGAATTTTCATTTAAAATTTTTAATTTTATCCAAGTAGTTGATTATTTATTATTTTATAAATAATAATTTTTAATTTATATATTAATATTCTTGATGGAATTGTAAATAAAAATCTAATAAAATAAATATTACAATTGTAAATAATGAATATAATTAACTAAAAATAAATAAGAGGAGATGTGATTATTGAGAAAAATAAAGATGAATTAATTTAAATGAGATATATTTAGAGTGAAGGAAGAAATCCATACAATTTGAATTTTCAAACTAGGCTAGATTAAGTTTGGATGGGATTGGGTCTATTTTTCATTGACCTAAATTAGACTTAGATGATATGTAAATCAAGTTAGATCAGATTGGATTAAAAGAAGATAAGATTTAAACTAAACTCAAATTTTAGATCAAATCTAATTTTTAAAACCGATCCAATTCATAAGCAATCAAATAAGAATCATATTGGATCTATTATGGCTGGGTCATGGTTGACCGGACCCATTGGCATCCTTTCTTTTGAGAGAGAGGAGTTGCATAGCAAGAGAAAAGAGAAGTAGTATGGGGGCAATTGAGGGGTGTAATATGATGAGAAGGTGTAAGGCATAACGAGGAAACATGAGCAAGAGGAGCATAAGTGCAGCTCTCGTGTCTAGGGCTCTCTCTCTCTCTCTCTTCTCTAGGGTATTGGGTATTGTAGGATTTTGATTAACTGTCATGTAAACCTAGATATATATCTTTTATATACGAGTAATACATAATTTGTACTACTCCAACAAACTTATTAGTGATTATGTTAAAATAATGAAATATTAAGAATATTTTTAGTACCACTCTACAAATCTTGGGTTATATGAGGATGACTTTGAAATCTTCAATATTTATTTGACTTAGTCAAATTAAAAACTTGACTTTGAAAAGAATGTTGATTTCACCTATCTAAATTTTGGCATCATAAGTCCAAATTATACCCATTTCATTTAGAGGAGAGCAAAGACACATAGATCATCAAAGAAACCTCATAAGTTATCAACTAAGGGTTAAATTAATCAATACAATAATAATAATAATAAAATTTTAATTTTAAATTAGTTGAGATCAACTACATAAATTCTTATTCTTTATTCATTTTTATTTCAAGACCCAAATTAGTCAATATATACCATATTTCTTTTTAGAAAAATGAGTCTCAAATTAATGAAAAAGAAGGTTGTGTCCTGAAATTGATTTAGAATTGAACCAATCAAATCAACTTGATTCTAAATCAGGTTTGATTTAGAATTGAACCAATGAAATTCAACCTTAGAACTAATATAATCTCACCTTGCTCATTCCACTTACTAGGTATTATTATTTTTAAAGAGTGCAACTTATCCGCACGCATGGGAGCAAAATAATATTCACCAAAAGATTTAATAACACTTGTTCAAGCAAAAAAAAAACCTAGGAACAATTTGATTAAACCAAAACTAACTTAGATAGGATAAAAGAGTCATTCTATGATAAAATAATCATTCTTTGTCCCATCGAACCCAAAACCTGGTCCCCCTCACCGACAAAAACCACGACGGGCGGCAGGAGCTCGGCCCTTCTGAAACCCCAGCTCTTTCCATCGTCTGGCAAAGAAGCAACGCGAGACCACAGGCGGAGGAGGAGGAAGTCTACCAAGAGCCGTCGTTCTTCTCAAGAACTTATTTGAGGAATCCGCCATCTGAGGCGACTGCCCGTGAACTTTCTCGTCCTCTCGCTCTTCCCGTGAGTGTTCGCGTCCTCTCGCTCTTTCTTGACTAATTTCCTTTCCAATACTTTCCGCTCTGGAAATGAATGATGCTTCTTGGATCGGGTACCGGTTTCGTTTGGTTGTAAGAGGATTTCTAGGGCCTTCTGAGAGACACGTGGTGAAATAAAATCCCAATTTAAGAGCTTTTATTCCGTGAACTTTTATATGGACTAGAAATCTTTGCTTGAAGTTCGTTTCTTCCTTACCAAATTTTGTTCCTCAAGAAAATCGAGATATTGGATCTGCCTTGGAGGGTTGGAGATTAAAGGCGCGAGCGGTTGCTGTAATCGAGCCTAATTGCTCGATTGGTCACTGAAACTGAAACTGAGTGAGATTTTTCATGTGCGTCTTCGTGACAATAGAGAATTCTCTGCTAAGTTGTTTTTCTTTTCTTTTCTTTTTCTCCTCTAAACTTTTTTAAGTGTCCAGGTTCTCGTGCTTGAGTGAAAACTTGCATGAAGAATGGTTATAGGGCTGGGCTACATGAAATACTAGGATGATGGGGGCTCAACAGATCATAATCAAATCTGGGTTTAGTCTCTAATCAGCAGAAGCTTTTTCTTAGTTGTAGAGCATAGTTTCTTGTTATACTGCTCTTCCACTCATTCATGAGTGCCATACTTCTTGAGGTCTCCACTACCTCTGTTGCATGTGACTATATTGTCTCAAATGTTGTTCTGCAGCTTTACTTATGATTAATGGAACTTTAAAGCTTTGAACCTTCACTCAAGAATCGGGGTAAAATTTGAGGTCACTCTATTTCCTTTATATTGAATTGTTTGGTTCAAAATGAGCCAAGTTAGTTCCTACCGGGAGGATATGGTATTCTTCTAACTAGGTGAGCAGAATATGGAAGCTGGTTGCTAGCTTTGATTTTTCATTGTTAGCTTGGTTGCTGTTGTAGATCTGGAAGCAAGGTAAGAGACCTAAGTGACCAATGTCTATATGTTTGATGTGTGTAAAATGCAGGGCCACTTATTCATAATTTTGCTGTTGATCTTCATGATGTGACCTTGGTTATAAGATTCTTAGCCCCTTACTAGAAATAAAACTGACCATGTTCAAACTTTGGTCAATATGTTTGACCACAGTTGACCATAAAGAAATCGACCATAGCTCACCATATCTGATCATGATGGGTCCCAATTGAGTACCCCATATTTTTTGCTTCATGGTACATATCGACTCTGCCATATCTGATGTGTCATGGTACGTTTTCTTTTTTCCAAGGGAAGCTTCATGATACATTTTCATCATAGTGATAATTTAAAATAGGAAATTTTCATGTCTTTTGCAACCAAAGCTCACCTTAATCTCTTCTTATACTTGTATGCAACCAAACTAGCGAAACTGACCAATCAGGGTGTCACTTAGTGTGGCAATTGAAAAGTTCCTTTTCATGTCAGATAATAAGTTAAACTTCAAAAATCAAAATCTATTCAACATCTAGTTCTATGACTTCCCAATAGCTCTTGATCTTGATTATTGTAGATCATGAATGTCAACTCTAGTAGAGTTCTCAAATCTCAAATCTACTGATGCTCTCAAACAAGATGCATCAATTGCCTTTCATAACTTTTGTTTGCAAGTTGCCTTTGTTCTGATATTCAAAATCTGATATTTTGAGCCAACTAGGAAGGATCTTCTTAACATTTGTTAGGAATGACCACTCACAATCTTCTACCATCTCTTCTATGGTCCAACCATGAATCCATTGGAAGTATGAATGTGTTGCACATATGTTTTGTCCACAAACATTGTTGGCAGTGGGGCACCCAATGGTTGTGCTTGGTTGTGGAATAGGTATGTCAGGATAATCTATTCTAAGTCAGCTTTAATCATATTAGTTGACAAGTTAGTATGGGTAGGTTTGAATCTTTCTTGTTGAAAATATATTATTTTTGGAAATAATTATTGAAGTGGATAAAATGTTGCTCGACGGCAAGGGATGGAACAAAGTATTAAAAGACGCCTTTTTTGGTGAATTGGAGAAACTATGCTTGTCCATACAAAGAGAAATTGGTTATTGGAAGAAGAGAAGCAATAGCTCCTTTCTAATCTAACATAGGTGGCTTTCCGAGCATGGTCATGCCTACATTATGAAAAAGTAATGTTAGGGTTGGTCAAGTTGGACTACCTAGCAGTAAAACCTTTGCACCTTGTGGGTCCATTTATCTTTGGGATCCAAAATTTGAAACCCAAGAGAAACACCTCATTTATTCTCTCCTATCTTTGTTTTGCTCTTTTCTTGCAAAGCCACAGGCCATGCATGTGCGAGATGCTAGTTTATCTAATTTGGACCTACTGCTGGCTTATGAAACATGAATAATATGGGATGTATAGGTCATGATCAATGATATTTATTCTCCATTTGTGTCTTGTCAACTATTTTAGCATACCAATGCTGTTGACATTATTGCCAACCCTAAACAGTTGGAAAAGGACAGGATAATTATGACAACACAATTTATACTGTTCATTTTTATGGTCACTTGATTCATAGGTTAGAAATATAAAATAGATGAATTTTGGTTTTTAGTGTCATGTAGATCATCTTCAATAGTTTGGACGTTCAATATGGATGACCTATCATTGATTTTTGAAATCTTTTTTTTTTTCTTCCCAAAAGAATGAACATAAAGTGATTATAGAGTTTTTGCTGCTTGCTCACATTTTCTTCTGTACTAAATTAGTTCATGGTATCATATACTAACATATTGTTTGACATTAGATAAGCTCTAAAGCAAATTCCTTTTCAAGCAACTTACAGCCTTTTTTTCTATTTGTTAATGATTGTTATCTTAGTCTGATGAAACCAGAACCCTTGAAATTGAAAGACGATCTCTGCTGGCTTCATTCTCGTGACACTGACCTGGAATGAGATTTAAGTGGATCAGCCTGATTTCTGAAGATTAATGTTGAGGGTTATTATCATTATTATTTTTAAAATCCTGCTGCATGCTTATAGGCTGATCTGTAAAAGACCTTCCTGTTCATGTCACATTAAATAGTTTGCTTGATGCTATGAGTTCCTACGTGATGCAATTTAATTTGAAAAGAGCTCAAGCCAAGCGATCTTGACATTTTGATTAACTAAACTATCGGTAACCTGTCCGAAAGATTTAGATGAAAAAACTACCTCTTGGTGACATTATATTGCTCACATTCTGTCTTCTATGCTGAGAATTTGGGTTCACGATTTTTTAGCTAGCTGTTGCTTAGCCATGTTGGAATTGTAGAAATTCAAGCTTGAATCTTAATGGTAATTCCACATAGATTGCTTTTATTTATAACTCCGCCAAGGTTGGTCCCAAGCCCGGATAAAGAGGAGGGTTGCGTTAGGTAGCTAACAGCCAATGTAAAATTCTGTCAGATCTCTTAAAGCATGAATCTACTAAATTAAACTATGCAAAGGTTGAATAGAGCAGAGTGGAGAAAGCAGATTCATGTAGCCGACCCCATGTAGTTGGGAAAAGGCTTAGATGAGTTGAGTTGAGTTGAGTTGAGTTGATTTGAGTTCTGATTTTCACTTCCAAAACTGATTTCCATTTGCAGATAATCTTATCTCAACAAAAGAGCATTCAGCAGCTCAATATGCTTCTCCAGAGCCTTTAGCAACAGTTGCTGCACTGCCGAGGAAGGAATAAAACAATGCATGGAACTGAAACGTCTCTGACAGAAAATGCTAATGAAGTTGAGAAGCAGAGCCTGGAAGATTGATGTACGGAATTGATTTGGAGGTATCTAGTAGTAATGATGATATTTCATGTATATTGGAATCATATTTATCTTACTAGCCTCAGTTATTTAAGCTATCAAAGCAAGACAAGGTAATAACATGCTTCATACAGAGATGATCTTATTACCTGACAAAAGGGAATGTTTGCATCATGAAATCTTTATTTCGTGCATTGTGTCTTTGTTATAGGAAATCCTTGTTCCCTAATATGTAAATATGCGACACTGTCTTACTAATTGCTGCTACAATTCTCTGAAGTATCACGTTACTACAACTTTTATTGATAAATCTTTGCAAGTAACTTCTGATTGGACCATTCTGTTTCCACTTCAAAACACCCTTTTCATCAACTAACTTGTAACACAGATCTTTGTGGGTCGATACTTGTATTGACAATCTTGGATGATGCAGTATGATCTTCCCCATGATGCATGAGCCTAATCTAGCAGATCGTTTGTGTCAAACTCCTTGAAGTCTTAATGCATCTATGCAATAATGTGATTGATTCTTAATTTTATTTTTACTCTATTGAGCAAGTTTCATTTCCATGCAAGCAAAAAAATGTCTTTCATAGGTGGTTATATCAACAGATGTGATCATTGGTCGGGTTAGGTTTGGCATGGGATTGGGTTAAAAGAAGGGTAAAAATAAAAAAAAAAAAATAAAATCTAGTAGAAAAGAATCAATCTGCTTCAGTTGTCAACTATGTATTTTAATAAATGAAAACAAAATCGGCTTGAGTATCCAAATAAAGAGAGAATGATTGTGTTTGGCATGATTTTCAACTTTTACTTTAAGAAATAGAACATGAAGATTTTATTTTTACTTTATCTTTGAATATCCAACGAAAAAAAAAATGTATTAAGTTGATTATTTTTATTTTATAATATAAAAATAATAGTCCCTTTAGTGTTGATAATGGTGTCAGTTATGATAATGGTAACAATAGTGATGATATTTATTGAAGTAGTGGTGATAGTGGCGACAACAATAATCATAGTGGCAGGAGTCAGAGCAATAATGCTAGGAGGGGTAAAAATGATATTAAGGATGAGGAAGATTTCACTTGATAGTTCTAAGTTTATTATTAAAAATAGACAAAAATAAGATTTTATACTTTTACTTTTTAAAAAAACATATTTTAGAAGTAAAAAATAAAATTGTAATACCCATTTAATAATATTTTTTTTTATTTTTGATATATTTTGCAAGTATCATAATAATTTATTATTATTTTATATTATTGATTATTATAATATTATATAACATTATGTTATAATAATAATTATATTATATTAGTATAATAAACTATTATAATATTATATTATATTAGATTAATATGAAAATAATACTAAGTATTTTTTTATGTGGATGAGAGATATTTTGGTTCTTACATCTTAAGTCAAAATTACTATGGAAGGTGATCTTGGATACCTAACCTCAATAATGAGCATAAACTTATTAAGTTGGATAGTGATCATGAAGATGAAGATAATTTAAAATCATTAAGATAATTTAAAATCATCGCTATGTAAGATTACTGAGGTGATTCCATTATCTCCATCCGGATCATTGATTACCCTAAATGAATAACCAACCCCACACCAAATGCCCTCCTTGTTTGATGCAATAACTACCAGAGGTCCTACTATAAAGATTCACCACCATCCTTTTCAATGCATATCCGTAACGGTGCCCTATAGAAATCTATTCAAGCCACACAGGAAACACCATTATACCACTGAGAAATAAGGTCACAAAGATAACGTCCATCTCATGATTAAGCATTGAACAAAGTCGCTATGCTTAGTCCCTCCATATACATAGAGCAATCGTCAGCTCAAAAAGACCATCAGCAGCAAAACCAGTTACATAATACTTGTTAGCCTTCAACACTCCCGTATCATGACTTGAAGTACTTAATATTCTACAAAAGATTGCCAATAACAGACAACAAGAACAAATATATCTTCATTTTTCAAACTAAAAAGGAATTAGAAAAGCTGAAAATACTGAACTTCTCCATCCTCCATCTTACATTAACAGGATATATAGATTCTGAATATTCCAACCGCATAACAGCATAAACTTGTTGCTATATTGCTTTTCCACAACCCAGCTACATGTGATACTAAGCAAACTCTCTTCCACGCTTCAGGAAGTTCCAAAGTCTTTTTGATCCATTTAATAACACTGCTATGGCTGAAAAGCATTGCTTCCACTTGAGAGTTCTCAGACAAACCATAACACATATGTTGTATCATTAACCAGTTTCTGTTGTATCATTAAACAGCTTAAACCAAACCAGTTGACAACAAATCATCAACTATAACGCCATCACCATGTGCCTCCTGTTTAATATTATAACCATTTGTAGAGCATGTAAGAATACTACCAGGATTTTTATCCAGGTTCTTGACATGTCCATACCACACAAACAGAAAATGAACTATACCTACAAAGAATGAAGTTTTATTTTTGTAGCAATACTGCGATATACTCCATGGCATTTCCATTGCAGACCCAATGACATCCTGGAGGAGGGCCTTGGGCAAATGATCAAAGGTCATCCAAGCTTGTTTCTTAAAGCAATCTCTGCAGGACCAATTTATAAAACACTCCTGATACATCTTACATCATAAGGGTTGCTCCACCCCACATAAAATTTATGAAAGTGAGCAAAGGGAACTACAAAATCAGATTGAAAGAAGAGAGTATAAAGTAGAAGGGGCGAAAAAAATGGCACAGAAGAAAAGGGAACATGGATAGGGGACTGGAGTTAAGATCAAGAGGAACATAAAGTGGCCCAATCCATGAATTCCATCACTGCATTCCCAAGCACCTGGTTCACCGGATGATCTTTAATTCCCAGACAAAACTCGACCATGAACCAACTGCTCTTGCTAGAAGACCAATGCAGGAAAAAATGGCTTCCTAGGAAAAAATGGATTCCTGATCATCTGCAACACCACAGAGGAGCATGAGGCATAAGCCTGCCATTATATGGGCAACAAACACCGCTATAAGAGATTGTAAAGTGCAGCACTTACATTTGGAAGATCTTTTGAGGACATACAGAGGCCCAAGGATTAGACTTAAAAATTTCAGAACTTATGTAAATATCCAACACAACTAACATAGTAACAGAACTGTAAAGAGTCTGCCAAGCATTCATCATGAAACACATAGCTAGTAGTGCACCAAGAAATTCATCCCTTCAAATCCATTATGGAGGAGGTAATTGAAGATTGATATCAACAGCCTCTCATCATTGCCGGAAGCTCCTTGTCTGCCAAAAGGAAATGCAAGGCTGTAGTATTAGAACAATAGGTATGACCCCTTCATTGGTTTCTCTCTCTAGTTATGTGCTTATCTCCGTATATCTCTAGTTATGTGCTTCTACTCAAAATAAGCAGCTACCAAAATTCTCCTTTGGTCATAAGAGAACAAATAGAAAAGCTTCACAAAAAGAAAAAGGAAAAAGAAAAATCAGCTAAAGAAACATTGAAGGGCTGTTGAGCTAGTCAGGAGAGGGATATTAAGATTAGAATGTCGTCTTGAACATTCATTTTTATCTTTTACATCATTAGAGCCTTCCATTTAATTTTGCATAGCTGGCATGACAGATTAATATTTTTTTGAGGCTAGAAGGTACTATTGCCCGCTTTTCTACTATATACCCACTCCCATCCTAGAAGGCTGTCTCCAATTGAAATCAAATACCTCACCTCATGCCAAATGGTAAAAGGTGATCCCATCTGATGACGTGCTTAGTATGGTATGACAATTTAGTAGTTGATCCTTCTCTCATCTCCTTTTCTTACCATGCTATCCTCAAATTTTTATCGTACACCTCTGCATTGTTTAAGCAAATACTCTAAAAGTGCTTCTGAATTGATTGATACATGCATGCACAAATATGATTCTTATTATCCTACAATTTAGCTTTCATCCATTTCATTTTTTTCCCCAAACAGATTCTCATCTTATTTGCATTGGATCTTTGTCATGTAGTATAGGACATGAAGCATCAAGTCATATTCTGGTTATGACCCTAATAATCAAATATGATCTATTTTTTGTAGTGAATGTGTCTAATATCAGGGTAATCAAATATTGTGACCATATAGGCCCTATTACATGACTTATGTAGCAATCTTGATGCATCAGGTCCTATTGCATGACATATTGAAAGGTCATACTAAAACTACACTTATGAAATGGCTGAAGGGCTGTAAGCTCTTTCTCTTCTCTTGTCCATGTACATTGGACATCTCTTTTTAAATCGACCTGTTTGGGTTCAAAAAATGCTTAAAATTCCTGACCTTTGAATAAGTATGTAAGAACCAAAGTGCATGCATGCACTTGTATGTGTTATATCAAATCACAACCACAATAGTGAAAAATGCTTACCTAAAGATGCTTCTAGCCTAAGCAACGACATTGTTGTCCACTATTTGTGAGACCAATCCCTCGGCAAAGTACTACCTGACAATATCATTTAAGATTAATGCCAAGATCACTTTCCAAAAAAAAGATAAAAAAGAATTGGTGCCAGGAAAATGCAAATAAATAAGCAAAAAATTAGACTAGAAACTAATTTTGTGTTTAACACATCATATATACAAAAAAGATGATAGCAATCAAACTTGATTAATGTTGACATTAACCATTATGCCTGCCCTGCCAGCATGTTATGTGCATATGTATGCTACGTCGATGCACAATCAATTCTGCATTGAAGCAAAATGGAAATAAGAAATACTTAAAATTTCTATCTTAGTGAAATAAATAAATATAGATTCAATAGGCCCGTGCTGACCCATACCAATTGCTTTACATCGGTACATTCCAGGGTCTACGAGGTGCAACCAGAAGGAAGCCCAAGGTGCAGGAATGGACTGGTGTTGCCATCCATTGCAGTATCAAATATTGGATATACAACACCTCTAACATGTTTGATACATTATAATAGTGAATGCCAACTACCATTGCCTTGAAGGACTTGGTTCTGTGATGGATGGAGCAGAGTGAAATGGAATGGTCGGACTCGCTCGATCCTATAGACTCCATTGAAGTCAGATCGTTGCCATGACTGTGATTGTTGTCTTCCATCATCAATTGTTTCTCTATTCTCTACTTCCTCTGCAAAGACAGATAAGAATCAGAGGAGTTGGTGCCAGTACGAATTTTAATTCGGCAAATAGCCAAAATATCTTAGAGAAGCAAAATTGTAGATAGGTAACTCAACAATTATTGTTACCTTAATGTGGAGAATAGATTTCGTTTCGCAACACTCCTTCAATTTCGATGCATGGAGGAACAAATCGTGGATCATCCGTGAAAGCCGGAGGTCAGGACATCCTTTTATTCTCAAGGTTTTCAGGGAGGAAAGGCAACTCAGCCTCTCCACCATTGTGAGCTTAGAGCAATTCACAATCTGTAGCTCCTCAAGCAAACTCGGTTGTGTTGCGGCAACTGTAAAATCCTTAAGTTCTCACAGTTATCAATTATTAAGGAGTGAACCGTTCGTTGGAGCAGCTCATCTGGTAGGAATTGATATCAGGACAGTCCTTTATAACCAATCTTTGGCACATTAAGTCTAGGTGTTCAGCAAATGAGAAGCTCGTGCAACTCCATATTGTCAACTCTTCAGAATCTTACTAAAGCAATTCCAAGAATTATGGACAACCCATCTTGCATTTCATGGAGGAATCATCAACTCATCCTTTATGATCTCCCAGTTGTTTGATAAAATCAGCTTGCCGGTGAAACAACCTGGCACATTAGCAAACTAGAGTTTACACTTCCATGTAAAAGCTTAAAAAATGCAATCAGAGAACATTTTTGAATAACTTAATTAGTGCACGTCAAATTTAGGATGGAGGGTACCTGAATGCAGTTGATTTTTTGTATTTGGCACCAATCAATCAATCCGGGGCAGTCCTCAATTTCCACATCATTAGGCATACATGAGAGTTTGTCTTCTGCCATGATCCGAAGCCTAGGACACCTTCTTATACGTAGATCTCTGAGAGAAGTAAGGTTTTGCAGCCCCGATAATAATGCCAACGTTGACATTCAATTTCAGATTTTTAGCTTTATTGGCAATCCTTCCTCTGATATAAGTCGGAGTTGAGGACAATTGTATACATCCAGTTCTTCAAGTGAGTGGAGATTATGCAGCCCTTTAATTGATGTGAGTTGCCGGCAATCATAAATACGCACCTTCCTAAGCATTGATGGAAGTGGTCCTTTTGGTGTGATCATATCCAATTTTCCAGGAGAATCATGAATGTACAGAGGAAGCGACCTTACGTTGTCACAATGATATGGTGATCTCTTAAGCGATGCCAAGGAGAAATGGAAATTTGGAACCACAATAACTTTCTATTTTCAACTTTTTGAGGTTGGTGTGAGGTTGGAGGTACTCGAGAATGGCTTCCTCCATTTTTTCATCGGATGGGACATCCTTAGTGTTTTCTGGAGTAACTGCCAGATGTAGGCTTGTAGCTGTACGTTCCAGAATATAGGCAAATCAGTCCATTGTAGAATCAACTGCTCAAGTCGATGCTTAGATTTAAGATTGGCATCCCTGGCATCCTCTATTTTGACCAAGTTCCTAAGCCCTGAGATGTGAAGAGTTCCTTGGAGCTCTACCAAGTTCTTCAGTACTCCTATCCCACCCTGACCCTCACCTCCTCTCACTTTAAAGTTCCCGCACAAACTTTGAAGATTTGTTAGTTTCCCGACCCCAGCTGGAATGTACGGCCACATTTTAGGAAGAGGGTTCAGCCATTGCAGGTATCGTAGGTTAATAAGCTTATTTAGGCCGTCTGGTAACTCTTTAAGATATCGACAACCAAGCTTCAATATCTGTAGGCGATAGAGGAGACATACTGATTCAGGAAGCCTCTTAATAGATGAGGATTGGATATGTAAGTAGCGTAGGTTAATAAGCTTATGTAGGCCGTCTGGTAACTTTGCAAGATCATGACATTCAAGTATCAATGTCTGTAGGTGATAGAGGAGACATACTGATTCAGGAAGCCTCTTAATAGATTCAGATCGGATATGTAAGTAGCGTAGGTGTTTCAGGTTACCGATTAAACCTGAGGACTTAGTATAATCCCAAGAGAAACATAGAGTCCGTAAACATCTTACCATTGGTTCACTAAGCAGTCGATCATCTTGTGGTACTGGACAGCCATAAAAAGTATCCCATGCGAATAAGGACCTTAGGCCCCTAGAGTTACATGAGGACAGTGATTGCACCCCTCGACTTTGCAGGTATATATGGCTAACTTCTTCAGGGAAACCGCCTGGCTTCTCATCATCTACCGTACAGCACTCATTTCCTGCAATAGATTTTGCTACATCATGTATTATCATGCATCTTAAAAATATGACGCCCACCCAACCATTAAAGGGATCAAAGAATGATCTTCTTTGTAGGTCATTAAAATATTCATCACCAATGTCTTCTGGCCTCCTTCTACCTTGAGGTAAAATGTAGCCTTGTGCCATCCACAATCTGACTAACACATCTTTTTTAAACTCATAATCCTTAGGAAACATGGAGCAATAAATGAAGCAAGGTTTTAGATGCGTTGGCATGCGATCATAGCTCAATCTGAGAGCTGCGAAAGTTTCGTTTTCCTTGTCTACCTCCCATAGATCACTTTCTAAGACATCCACCCAACTAACCTCATTTGTCATGCATCTCAGAAGGCTTCCTAAGGTCTTCAAAGCCAATGGTAAACCAGAACACTTCTCACAATCTGCTTGCCAATATCCACCAAGCTAGGTTGTTCTTCAGAGTTTCCAGCACCAAATGCATACTGCTTAAATAATAACCAAGACTGCTCCTCGGACAAGTAGCTAGGACGACAAGGACGCACCGTTTGCACGATCTCAGCAACCGAGTCATTCCTACAGGTCACGATAATTCTGACTACTGTTTCGGCACCAACAAAGGGGTTTATCAAGGACTCCCAGAGGCTTGGTCGCTCGTTCCATACATCATCCAACACGAGCAACACTCTCTTTCCCTTCACTTTTCATTAAGGGTATTCTGAAGATCGCTCAATTGTGTACCATCGCGTCTTGTTGAAGAGATAGACTCAATGATGTCCTTGGTGAGCTTTATGACATTGAAATCATCAGATACACAAACCCATCCAGTTAGATCAAATTGTTTTTTTACCTCTGAATCATTGTAAACAAGTTGTGCGATGGTGGTTTTTCCCAGTCCCCCCTTGCCCACAATGGGAATGACAGAAAAACCATTTTCCATACCCTCAGATAGCAACAGATCAATTACCTTTTCCTTGTCATGTTCCCTTCCATAAATTCTGGATTCATCCACCATGTGGCTGCTCGGTGCGGGGTACGTAGCTCCGGATGCTCGCCTCTCTCCATCTTCCTCTCTCAAACGGAGGCGTTCCCGCTCCAAGGAAATCTCATCGAACATCTCCCTGATCTTCCTGATTCTATCCCCATGCCATCTGGAATCAAAACAGTACTAGTCGAGAGAGAACAACTCACCTCTTCCTTATCGTCCCCCTCCACATGCTTCCTCTTGCGGGAAGCTCGGCCTTCCACTTGGGCTCGCAGTTCCTCATAGTGGTACTCGTCCAACACGTCATCTGCATCTTGAGCTACTTGCCTGAGCTCCCGGAGCCAGAGCTTGATGGCTTCCTCTCGTATCTCTCTCTCCTCAGCATCATGGAGCACCGCCAGGATCCTGGCCAGCGTTCTCTCCAGCTTCTTAAGATCTTCCAAGATACTGCTGCGTGGATCCGATGATGAGGACGGTGATGTTGCCCATCTCCGAACAAAGCCCAATACTTGGCTGGTTTTGATCCGACAGAAGATAGTAAAGCGCTCGCCATGGCACAGCCTCAGATTTTCTCTCCGTCAGATCCAGCAAACAAGGAAGATGGCTTGAGCCATCCTCCTCTCGGACTCGGTGCCTTTTCTTGCAAAGGGTGTGTCGGACGGTCCTGGTCCAAGTCAATGAGGGTAGGGGCATGTCGGGTGCATGTCTGATGCACGAAAAAAATAAAACTATTTTTAATACGCACGATTATAAGCATGAATAATTAATCATCATGCGCACTGCATCTAATGCATAGGATTCTTTCATTTGAGAGGCTGCCGGTGCTCTTCCACGCACGCCCAAATAAATAAATAAGTAAAATAAAATAAATAAGTCCTTCATCCATGGGAATTGCGCCCTCTGCAGTGGATGATGGGCTGCCTTTCCCCCTAAGTCGGCCCCACCGTCGAACGAAAAGGAAACTCAGGCCCTGATTGACGTGTAGCCACGCTGCGGTGCGCTGCAGGGGATTCCTTCCGGTTCATCCTGACTGCATCCAGATTATTTGCCTCTATCGACCATTGCTCTCTTAGCATCTGACTCTCATGACATGAGCACTACCAAAAACAAAAAAAAAAAAAAAAAAAAAAAAGATAACAACGCTTTTTTTTCAATGCTACTGTATAGCATCGAGAGTTTTTGAATCAAGCCGACGCTTTAAAAAGCATCAAAAGATAATGAGTTTTAACGATGCTTGTAAGCATCGGCCGCTCGATTTCTGATGCCGACGCTTTTTAGCGTCGGCATCTTATATTAAAATCATAGAATGCTGACACTAAAAAGCGTCGGCATTATATTTATAATTTTTTAATACATCGGCATAGTAATTTTATACCGGGAGCAAAAATTAAAATCGCACGATGAAAGATAGAATAGGGCGGCCTGGATCCATACCACTCAGACAATTCCCAACCTAGGAGAAAGTGAAAGAGAAGAGGAGGGGAAAGAGGAACCCTGCACGAAGAACATCATCTCAAAGGCTTCTAGCTTCATCCCTCGAGCACCACCTGCACCCACCACCGGCCGAGGGCCGCCCAGCCACCACCACCACCATCACCAAAGCCAACGTCACCACCAGAACCCCGCACCTTCCACCCAACAGGCCGTCTTCTCTGGCTTCGCTCATTTGGCCTTCGACACGGCCTCGGCCGGCTGGTCTGGGCAGAGTCAGAGGGTGGTTCCATGGAATGTGGTGGAGATAGGCGGCGGTGGAAGGTACTTGTTTCCGCTGCCGCAAGCTGTGCCACTGCACCCGGTGCTCGGCCCGCCATTCGTGCTTGGGCAGATCCCATTCCTTCGGCAACCGGCTCCAAAATGGGGTATGCCCTCCACATGGGAGCCTTCTTGGTGGGACTGGCACTGCCATGGGAGGGGAGGATACCTTGGTTCCTCGCTGGTCACATCAAATTCTTTCTTGGCTCCGTCATCCTTCCCGGCTACCTCTGCCTCTCCGGCTACACCAGGTGAACCCCGACAACCCTCTAATGTTAAGACATTTAGAAATTGGTCATGGGCTGCACTGGTGTACGTCATCATCGTCGGATTAGTCGGGAAGGTATCTGGAGTATTAGTCACCGGGCTTCGTCTTGGTCTCCAGTGGCCGGAGGCAGTGGTGCTCAGGCTGCTCCTCAACATCAAGGGGCACTTCCTCATCTTTCTTGCCACCAGACTCCATGATGTGAGCCTCACTTCTCAATAATTCATTCCTTATGGCTTACTTATTAGGTGGAGAACGAGATTGGATTGATCTTTGTTTTCTTTTGCATGTAGGCAGGAGCAATCGGTGCGAGCCTGCATGCGGTGGTGATGGTGGCGGCGATGTGCATGGTCGCATACGTTTCGCTTGTGGTGGGGCTGATCGTGAGGCTGGCGAGGCGGAGGGAGCGACAGAGGATGCTGAGGAACCGCCCTCTGCTTCCTCTGTTTCTCACCATTGATGGAGGAGAAGAAGAGATCTGACCACCACCAATGCCCACCCCATGGTAATTTGCACTCCACTTCTTATCAACTTCTCACTTTGCTTGGTTTTCGTCGAGGAAGGCGATGCAAAGAAAGCAATACTTCTGCAGCATGAAGCCATCTTCTTCCGATCCAGCTTCCTCTTTTACTGCCTTTTGGGTTTATTTTTTTTTTTAAAAATAATATATTGCCGACGCTTTAAAGCGTTGGAAATTTTTTTATTTTTTTTAAAAAAATTTTCCGACACTTTAAAGCGTCGGCAAGATTAAAATTTGCCAACGCTTTAAAGCGTCGGGATTTTTCATCTTCACTCCTGCTTTACCGACGCTTATAAAAGCGTCAGGATAATATTTTCAGACGCTTTAAGCGTCGGCAAACAACATTTTTAGCATCGGTATAGCAGAAATTTGTTGTAGTGGAGGTATTCAATTTTAGGCTCAGACCCTGCTAATTCTACCATCCTCATCTTTTCCCTTTCTCAATCCTCAAATCTCTGCATTCAAAGCCTGGCAAGAGAGAGGAAAAGAAGCCGCCAGCTCTTCCTTGCATGGCTTTCTGGTTTCTTCCAACACAATACAAGTTGCTTTTTTTTTTTTTTCCCATTTCCACAATTATGGCATGGCAATGAAATACATAATGTGAAATAGCCTGGAAAGAGAAGGCACAAGGCTGCAAAAAAACCAAAATAAAGAGTAAAAAATATATAAAACTTTAGTTTAGGTGAAAAACTCGAGTAAGAGACCAACGAATTGTAAAGAAACATCTATCTTGCCACGATCTCTATAAGAAATCCTTTAGTTTAGGTGAGGCGAGGACTCACGGCAATATCCCCGATGGGGTCTATCGGGGCAGATACACATGAAACTCTTCCAGTCATCATCGTACCCACAATGACCACCGCTTCTTCTGCAGTCTCAACAATCCGTCGCATTCCAGTTCAGCAAGAAACCAACCTTCAAAAGTGCCGCATAGTCATCGCTGTCCATCGCAGGATCGGGAGTCGCGGGCACAACCACAGACTCGCAGGAAACGTTAATCTTCAGCCCATCTGCCGCATCGAAAAACCTCCGACGAAATACGCCAGCGTGGGATCATCAGAACAACGCAGTTCTTTGTACTGGGTTAGCTTCGTAGAACAATTGAAGAGAAAGAGGAGACACCTATTAGTTTAGTTAACGCTAGGGGTGCAACTTGGGCCAGGTTCAACCCGAACCCGGTCCGCGGAACCTGATTTGTAGCAGTACTTAAACTCTAGTTTGCTTAACCTGAACCCGAAGGATCCGGGTTGAACCCGGACCGATTTGCAACTTGGGCCGGGTTAGGGTTGCAGTCAACCCGAACCCGAGAAAATTCGAACCTGCAAAGCCACAAGCAGCAGGCCCACTGGTGTTGTGAAGTGATGATTTAGCCTTGTTTGTTAAGTTTAAAGCATGTAGTGCTCATAATAGTTTTGTGGAAGTGATGATTCTTGGTATGAACATTCCACCAGAACCTTCATTACCTTTTAAAATGAACAATATACCTTTAACCTTTGCATTTTATCATGTAATATTGATGGGCCAAACTAGTATCTTTATTTTTTTAATTATCTTCTTCGAGACATTTATAACTTCTAATATGAAGTTTGTCAAAATTTTATAAATCATATGGGAAAAGGTGATGAGCAGAAAACTAAAACATCTGGGAAAGGGGTGATGAGTAAAAAATCAGAGAGCTTTGGATGGCGAATGCAGTCTCGCTACTTGGAAAAGATCTCTCATACCAGACTTATGTGGTCTTCTAACTAGCTCTTTATATCGTCTCAATATTTTCTGCTTCCAAAGGATAAATGTGACTTCATCAATGCATATAGTGGTTATTGAAATATTATGCAATATTTGGATTACTTTGGATATGTTTGGTTTAAGAATATACTTTTTTTTGTTTAGTCTTATGTAAAAGATGTATATTTTAGATATGTAATTTGAAATGTGAAGCTTGTTTGTTTCAAACTTCAGCTTGTTTGTACAATGTAAAGCTTATTTGTGCATGTTGTTAAGCTTGTTTGTTTCAGATTGTCATATATATTTTTTTTCTATCAACCCAATTCTAACCCGAAACTCAACCCGAACCCGATTTTTAAAAATAAGGTTAGGGTTGAGGTTTTAAAATAGGGTTAGGGTTAGGGTTAGGGTTGACATTTTACAAATAGGGTTAGGGTTAGGGTTGAGAAAAACCCGAGTTTCATAAGCCCGAGTTGCACCCCTAGTTAACGCGAAACAAGGTTTGGCCAAACGTGAGGTTGTAGGAAGGAAACAAGCAACCGCTGTCAGGGGGATTGGCTTGAGATATTTTCGGTCTTCAAAGAAGATGTCTTTGATAACATCGACATCTTCGCACAATTGTTTCAATTTCTCTATTAGAGGTTGTAAAAAAAAATATCAATATAATTTCTTGGACCCTTATCACTTTGAATAACCATTGACAAGATAAGTGAGGATTATTTCATGCACAACCATGATGGTAGATTGTATGGTATTAAAACAACTAACCAAGTGCTATATGTAGAATTTAGAGTCCAAAAAGGATTAAAGCAATCTAAAGCTAAACCCAACCGAATATTACGAATATCAGAGATAAAATCAGAATGCTTAGTATTAAATGCTTTTCATGCTAAACTATCTGCTGGATGTCTTAACATTCAATCCTTCGTATGCCCTTTATCATGCCATCTTATTAATGAAGCTTTTCGATGATGATATAGCCTCTTTAATCAAGGAATAAGAGGAAAATAACGTGATACCTTTGCTGATTTTTTTGTACTCCACAGTGTATATGTTTTGTTCATTACATCATCCTTATCTTCTTCATGAGTTGTCCATTGTAAAGATTCACATACATTGCATGACTCTCGATTTGCATTTCTACCATGATATAACATATAGTCTTTCAGATAACTATGAATCTTTTAATATCCAAGATCCAATTTGTTGACAACTTTCTTTGCTTCATAATAAGAAGATGGTAAACCAATGCCTTCTAGTGCATCCTTTAATAACTTGAGAAACATGGTAAAACTCTTTCTGGATCATCCATTCATATATTTTATATGAAATAAATGTATAAGGAAAGAGATCTTAAAAAATTTCAAACAGTCCGGATATAATTGTTCATTTGCATCTTTAATTAAATTATGATACCAAGCAGACTCAGTAATTGATGGTTGCATCTGCTTCTCGACAAATGTTTATTCCATAAATATAGAACCATCACATATTCCAACTGTTTCATGTGTATTAGTTGAACCTCCAAAGTTTTGAACACCATATCGAAGAAAATCTATGATCAAACTAATCATATCATCTCTTACAAGATTAACTTGCATATTACTGGATTCAAGATTAGATGAGGGGTTGATTACTTGATATTGGCACATAAATTCTCCATGAAAAACCTACTCACACTACAAGAAAATACTGAAATAGCGACGCAATTTTAGCGACGCATTATTGCGTCGCTAAATTGCGACCACTTTGCGACGCTTCTGTGACAACAAAATATTGCGACGCATTAGCGACTCATTAGCGACTCAATTAACAAAAAATAAAAAAAAAAATTAAATTTTTAATATTGCGATGCAATATTTATGTCGCAATATTTTTAAATTAATTTTTTTATGAAATATAAATATCAATAAAAATATTGCGATGCAATATATGCGTCGCAATATTTTTAACAGAAATAAATATTTAAATAGCGACGCATTAGCGACGCAATAAATAGATAATTAGAAAAATTATTTTAATGTAGCGACGCACCAATTGCATCGCAATTTAAATAAAATTAAATATTAATAAATTTAAATATCGAAAAAAATATGCGACGCAAAACAGTGCATCGCAATATTTTTAAAAGAATTAAATTTTAAAATTTAAATATCAAAAAAATATGCGACGCATTAGCGACCAATTAACCAGAAAATCAAAAAAATTAATATTTAATATTGCGACGCATTAGCGACTCAATTAACCAAAAAATCAAAAAAATTAATATTTTAATATGCGACGCATTAGCGACTCAATTAACCAGAAAATCAAAAAAATTAATATTTAAACTTGCGATGCCAATAATGCATCGCAATATTTTTAAATTAAATTTTAATAAAATTTAAATATCAGAAAAAATATGGCGACATAACGCAGTGCGTCGCAATGTTTTTAAAAGAATTAAATTTTATAAAATTTAAATATCGGAAAAAAGATTGCGATGCATTAGCGACTCATTAACTAGAAAATAAAAAAATAAATTTTAATATTGCGATGCATTATCGACTCAATTAACCAAAAAATCAAAAAAATTATATTTAATATTGCGATGCCAGTAATGCATCGCAATATTTTTAATTTAAATTTTAAATTAAATTTAAATATCAGAAAAAAATATTGCGACGCAACACAGTGCGTCACAATATTTTTAAAAGAATTAAATTTTATAAAATTTAATATCGGGAAAAAAATTTGCGACGAATTAGCGACTCAATTAACCAAAAATTAAAAAAATTAATATTTTAATATTGCGATGCCAATATTGCGTCGCAATATTTTTAAATTAAATTTTTAATAAAATTTAAATATCGGAAAAAAATATTGCGACGCAACACAGTGCGTCGCAATGTTTTTAAAAAAATTAGAGAAATAAAATTTTAAAAACAAAAAAAATATTGCGACGCATTGCCACTCAATTAATCAGAAATCAAAAAATTAATATTTAATAAATTTAAATATCGGGAAAAAATATTGCGACGCAACACATTGCGTCGCAATGTTTTTAAAAAATTTAGAGAAATTATTTTAAATTTAGCGACGCAACGAGTGCGTCGCAATAATTTAAATGAAATTAAATTTATAAAATTTAAATATCGGAAAAAATATTGCGACGCATTAGCGACTCAATTAACCAGAAAATCAAAAAAAAATAGGTCGTGGCCGATCGGATCAGGGCTTGGATCGATCGCACCGTCGGGATCGTCGCCGATCTCGACGATCGCCACGGTCCGAGATCGGTCGTGGCCGATCGGGATCAGGGCTGGATCGATCGCACCGTCGGATCGTCGCCGATCTCGGACGGATCGCAACTGTCCGAGATAGGTCGTGGCCGATCGGATCAGGGCATGGATCGATCGCAACCGTCGGATCGGCGCCGATCTCGGACGGATCGCAACTGTCCGAGATAGGTCGTGGCCGATCGGGATCAGGGCTTGGATCGATCGCAACCGTCGGATCGTCGCCGATCTCGGACGGATCGCCACGGTCCGAGATCGGTCGTGGCCGATCGGGATCAGGGCTTGGATGATCGCAACCGTCGGATCGTCGCCGATCTCGGACGGATCGCACACGTCCGAGATCGGTCGTGGCCGATCGGGATCAGGGCTTGGATCGATCGCAACGTCGGATCGTCGCCGATCTCGGACGGATCGCAACTGTCCGAGATAGGTCGTGGCCGATCGGATCAGGGCTTGGATCGATCGCAACCATCGATCGTCGCCGATCTCGGACGGATCGCCACGGTCCGAGATCGGTCGTGGCCGATCGGGATCAGGGCTTGGATCGATCGCAACCGTCGGATCGGCCGATCTCGGACGGATTGCCAGGTCTGAGATCGGTCGGGCCGATCGAGATCAGGGCTTGGATCGATCACAACCGTCGGATCGTCGCCGATCTCGGACGGATCGCCACGGTCCGAGATCGGTCGTGGCCGATCGGGATCAGGGCTTGGATCGATCGCAACCGTCGGATCGTCCGCCGATCTCGGATGGATTGCTACGGTCCGAGATCGATCGTGGCCGATCGGGATCAGGGCTTGGATCGATCGCAACCGTCGGATCGTCGTCGATCTCGGACAGATGCAACGGTCCGAGATCGGTCGTGGCCGATCGGGATCAGGGCTTGGATCGATCGCAACCGTCGGATCGTCGCCGATCTCGGATGGATTGCAACTGTCCGAGATCGTCGTGGCCGATCGGGATCAGGGCTTGGATCGATGGCAACCGTCGGATCATCGCCGATCTCGGACGGATCGCCACGGTCCGAGATCGGTCGTGGCCGATCGGGATCAGGGCTTG
Organism: Calamus simplicifolius; assembly: GCA_900491605.1. Lineage (NCBI taxonomy): Eukaryota > Viridiplantae > Streptophyta > Magnoliopsida > Arecales > Arecaceae > Calamus > Calamus simplicifolius. The sequence goes on from UESW01004518.1 coordinate 33,693, forward strand.
GATCGATCGCAACCGTCGGATCGTCGCCGATCCGACGAATCGCCACGTCTGAGATCGGTCGTGGCCGATCGGATCAGGCTTGGATCGATCGCAACCGTCGGATCGTCGCCGATCGGACGGATTGCAACGGTCCGAGATGGTCGTGGCCGATCGGGATCAGGGCTTGGATCGATCGCAACCGTCGGATCGTCCGCCGATCTCGGATGGATTGCAACTGTCCGAGATACGTCGTGGCCGATCGGGATCAGGGCTTGGATCGATCGCAACCGTCGGATCGTCGCCGATCTCGGACGGATCGCCACGGTCCGAGATCGGTCGTGGCCGATCGGGATCAGGGCTTGGATCGATCGCAATCGTCGGACGTCGCCGATCTCGGACGGATCGCCACGGTCCGAATCGGTCGTGCCGATCAGGATCAGGCTTGGATCGATCGCAACCATCGGATCATCGCCGATCTCGGACGGATTACCACGTCCGAGATCGGTCGTGGCCGACGGATCAGGGCTTGGATCGATCGCAACCGTCGGATCGTCGCCGATCTCGACGGATCGCNAATGAGATTCTTCCTTAATGGACTCCTCCTGGTACGCCACAGCTATTGACCCAATTATTGATTTTGATGATTAACAAAAGCCATGAGTATATTCATCTTGTTTCTGATATATTTGATAAGTGTTTCAGGCATTAGAGTTGATTAATTAATCAAAAGGAATAAAGGAATAGGTTTTGAATCAAATTTGAAAGAAATTATTTAAGTTCAGAACTTAGAGTCAACACCTCAACAGTTCGGAGCCGACCCCAAGGCGTATCAGAACTATTTTAGAATTTCGGTACGGTCCGAGGTCGACACCTGAAACTCTGGAGGTGGTGAATACTTGAGCCATCAGTTCATAGATTATTTGAAGGAGAATGAGATACTTCCTCAATGGACTCCTCTTAGTACACCATAGCTGTTGACCTAATTATTGATTTTGATGATTAACAAAAGCCATGAGTATATTCATCTTGTTTCTGATATATATTTGATAAGTGTTTCAGGCATTAGAGTTGATTAATTAATCAAAGGAATAAAGGAATAGGTTTTGAATCAAATTTGAAAGGAAATTATTTATGTTCAGAACTTAGAGTCGAGACCTCAACAGTCCAGAGCCGACCCCAAGGCGTATCAGAACTGTTTTAGAATTTCGACACGGTCCAGAGTCGACACTTGAAACTCTGGAGCCGACTCCAACATGAGATATGGAGAAGTACCTTCTGCGTCAGTTTCTGGCGCCGACACCTAGAGTTTGGGAGTCGACACCTGAGAGTTGCGGAGCTGACACCTGAGTTTCTGGAGCCGACTCTAACCTGAGTACGGAGAGCATGTTTTTTGGACGTAGTTAGAGTCGACACCTTTGGATTTTGAAGCCGTCTCCCGAAAGCGCTGAGCTGACACTTAACTTTTTCGGAGCCAACTCCTCAATGAACTTTTGTTACTATTTTTGAACACCCGATCTGGAGCCGACACCTAAAAAGTTGGAGCCGACTCCAACCTGTCAGGAACGGATTTTCAAAAATGACAGATCATCTCCAACGGTAATATTTTTCTCACCTAACTTCTAATTGCTATTTTTCTTTGTGTGTAGAAAGATCCAAGCATCTCACAACGGCTAGTTTTTCATCAAAAACCTTGGATTAAGGAGTCTATAAAAAGGGGATTCATCCGTTTGAAAAATAAGAACAGAAAGAGAGAATTATTTTAAAAAATCAAAAAATCTTGAGAGAGAAATCAAAGAGGAAAGACTCAGAGATCAAATCCACCAATCCTACAGAGTCCAAAGAGAAATCCAACGCATTCAAAGCTCAAAATCGAAGGATTTTCCAAGTGAAAAGGAAGAAAGCAAAAGCCCTGTTTTTTCCAAAATTCTCAACTGCGATTTTTGTGAGGAATCTGAGCTGAGGCTTGATTCAATCATTTAAGAGAGAAGAGGAAAAGAAGAAAAGAAGAAAAGCACATATCCAAATCGCTTCAAATAGGCTTTTCTTACCTTTGTTTATTTAATTGCATATTTGCTCATTTGAGGAGCTGTTTTGTATTCAAAACTATATTTTTCATTGTTGTTTGCTAATTCAATCGGAGGATTGAATTAGTGGAGGTAGTATACCTCGGGACAAGCTAAGGTTAGCTTGTGGTTTGGGTTTTGTGCTAGTGAGCCCGAAAAAACCAGCTGGGTTCGTTGTGATCCCGGAGGAAACAACAAGTTTGAGTTATGAGCTTGTAAAATAACTCGACTGTAATCAAGTAGATTATAGTGTAGACCCAAGTGCTACTTGAGAGTGGACGTAGGTGTTGGATACACCGAACCACTATAAAATCATTGTGTTTGTCGTGCATATTATCTCTCTCTCTCTCAATCTCATTTGTGCTTTGCTTCAATTAATTTAGTTCATTTGAGTATCTTTATATCAATCGAAATATTTTCAAAGAGTTAAATTTTTTAAGAACCCAATTCACCCCTCCTCTTGGGTTGCCATCTGGGCCAACAATTGGTATCAGAGCTAGTACTCATTTCTTGTTTGATCTAACGATCAAGAGTCAAAGATCCAAATGACAGCTCAAGCTGGATCTTCATTTGCTGAAGGTCAATCCACAAATAGACCTCCTTTATTTAATGGTTCAAATTATTCTTATTGGAAAGCTAGAATGAGAATTTTTATTCAAGCTTTAGATTATGAACTATGGAGTGTAATTATTAATGGACCTAGCACACCCACACACGTAGTAGATGGTTCAATAGTTCCTAAACACAAAAGGGATTGGAATGAGAACGATAGGAAAATGGCTTAGCTTAATGCAGAAGCCATGAATGTTTTTTATTGTGCTTTAGATGCTAATGAATTTAATAGAATTTCTACATGTATTTCTGCAAAAGAAATTTGGGATAAATTAGAAGTTACCCATGAGAATACTAATCAAGTAAAAGAATCAAAGATTAACATTCTAGTGCACAAATATGAATTGTTTAGCATGGAACAAACTGAATCAATCACATGCATGTACACTAGATTCACTGATATAGTTAACGGTCTAAAAAGTCTTAGTAAGACCTATACTAATTCTGATTTGGTGTGTAAAATTCTTAGGTCTCTTCCAAGATCATGGGAAGCTAAAGTAACTGCCATCCAAGAAGCCAAAGATCTTAATACATTACCTTTGGAGGAGTTGCTTGGATCATTGATGACCCATGAGCTGACAATGAAGCAGCATCAAGAGAAAGAAGTCAAGAAGAAGAGAACAATTACCCTTAAGGCTGCAGTAAATGAAAAGAGCAGCAGTGATGAAGAAGATGATGATGATGAGGAGACTGCACTCCTTGCTAAGAAATTTAAAAGATTCATGCAAAGAAGGAGACCTTTCCATAAGAAAAGGTATGGAACAAAAATGAAAGGTGAAAAAGAAAAAGAGAAGGACAAGGACAAGGAAAAAGAACCCCTCATATGTTATGAATGTAAGAAATCGGGGCACTTCAGATATGATTGTTCTCAACTGAAGAAAGCCTATAAGAAGAAAAAAAGGCATATGTTGCAACATGGAGCGATAGTGAAGAATCCTCTTCCGAGGAAGAACAAAAGGAAGTTGCAAACATTTGCTTCATGGCAAAAGAAGATGATGAGGTAAGTTTTGAAACTCATGACTTTACATTTGAAGAATTATTTGATGCATTTAATGAATTAGTTGGTAATTTTAAAGTTTTGAAAAAGAAAAGCAAATATTTAAAAACTAAAAATGCAAATATGCTTAAAGAGAAAAATGAGTTAGCTCTAGAAATTAAAGACTTGAAATCTGAAAAAGAAGATGTTGTAAAAGAAAAAGAATTGATTTCGAATGAGAACCTTAATCTAAAGAAAGAAGTTGATAAATATAAGAATATAGTTGATATATTTACCTTAAGTTCTTCAAAATTAAACATGATTTTAGATAGTCAAAAGGCTATTTTTGACAAGGAAGGATTAGGATATAATCCTCTTAGGAAGCAAAAATCTTTGAAAAATATCTTTATACGTGTTGGCCAATTACCTAATATTACTTGTTTCAAATGTGGTTTAAAAGGGCATAAATCATATGAATGCAATATTAAGAAAACTAGCAAAAACTTAAAAATTAAAGAAAAGAAAATATGGGTTCCGAAAGGAACAATCTTTATTGCTACTAACCATGAAGGACCCAAGAAAGCTTGGGTACCTAAACAAAAAGTTTGATTGTCTTGCAGAAGTGTCTTGCGGCCAAAAGATCAAAACGAAAGTGGTATCTTGATAGCGGCTGCTCAAGGCACATGACGGATGACAAGGAGTAATTTATCACCCTTGAAGATAAAAGAGGAGGAGTTGTTACATTTGGAGACAATGGTAAAGGCCAAATTATGGGATTTGGTAAAATTCAAATAACTCCATCCACTTTTATAGAGAATGTTTTATATGTTGATGGTTTAAAGTATAATTTAATTAGCATTAGCCAATTATGTGATAAAAGTTTCAAAGTTTCATTTGAAGCTTCTATCTGCACTGTTTCTAATCCCGTTAACAATAGCATTGTATTTACTGAAAATAGAAATGGCAATGTATACTTAATTGATTTAGACAATTTGTCTACTAGTAATCATTGCCTAGTTGCTGATAATTAATGTGAATGAGATAGGATGGTTATGGCATCGTAGATTAGGTCATGCTAGCACACACTTGATTTCAAAATTAATTAGAATGGATTTAGTTAAAGGACTTCCAAAGTTAGATTTTGAAAAAAATAGAATTTGTGATGCATGTCAACTTGGAAAACAAACTAGAAACTCTTTTAAATCTAAAAACATTGTTTCCACTTCTAGGCCACTTAAACTACTTCACATGGACCGTTTTGGACCTACTAGACTATTAGTCTAGGAGGAAAGAAATATGGTCTTGTGATAGTTGATGATTATTCTAGATTCACTTGGGTATTATTTTCGGCTCACAAGGATGAGACTTTCCCTATATTCATGAAATTCTTCAAGAAAGTCACTAATGAGAAAAACAACACCATAGTGTCTCTTAGAAGTGATCATGGCACAGAATTTGAAAAATATTTATTTGAAAATGCATTAAACATGGCATTCATCATAATTTTTCTGCATCTAGAATACCACAACAAAATGGAGTTATAGAAAGAAAGAATAGAACACTAGAAGACATGGCCCGTACCATGCTATGAACTTAATGAAGCTCAAGAACCACAAATTGATAAAGACCGATTAGATAGAATAGAGCACATGCCGAATGCAGTGGGAGTTGAGCTAGAGACTCAACCCATATTCAAGCAGCCATTGCATGAGTCTCTATCAGGAGAGGTAAAGCAATAGGTAGCTCCAAGTATACAACAGCTACGTAGATCTAGTAGGACAATTCACATCCATAAGAGATATGCATTTCTTATAGAGGATAATGAGCCTACCAACTACAAGAAGGCAATGTCAAACATTAACTCCAAGAGATGGTTTGAGGCCATGAAATCTGAAATGGACCCATGTATAACAACCAGGTATGGACCTTGGTTGATCCACCTGAAGGGGTAAAACCCATTGGGTGCAAATGGGTTTTCAAGAAGAAGACCGACATGGATGGTAATGTGATTACCTATAAGGCAAGGTTAGTTACGAAAGGTTATAAGCAAAAACAAGGTGTTGACTTTGATGAAACCTTTTCACCTATAGCCATGCATAAATCCATAAGGATTTTGCTTGCAATAGCAGCATATTTTGACTATGAGATCTGGCAGATGGATGTCAAGACCACCTTCCTAAATAAAAATTTAAAGGAGGATGTGTATATGACACAACCAGAGGGTTTTCAATCCATAGATCCTAAGAAAGTATGCAAGCTACAAAGGTCAATTTATGGACTTAAGCAAGCTTCTAGAAGTTGGAACATCCGATTTGATGTGACAATCAAAGAGTTTGATTTTATCAAAAATGAGGATGATCCATATGTGTACAAGAAGGTTAGTGGGAGTGATATTATTTTCTTAATATTATATGTGGATGATATATTATTAATAGAATATAATATATCCTTTCTTAAAGAAGTGAAGGATTTGTTGTCAAGTAAATTATCCATGAAGGATTTGGAAGAAGCAGCCTATATACTAGGTATAAAGATCTATAGAAATAGATCTAAAAGGTTGCTTGGATTGACCCAATCCATATACATATAAGATGCTAATGCGGTTTAGCATGGAGGAATCCAAAAAGGAATTCCTACCAATATCACATGGGGTACATCTCTCCAAGGACATGAGTCCTAAGACCCAAAAGGAAGAGAGTACATGGATAGGATACCATACGCATTAGCAATTGGATCCATTATGTATGCGATGCTATGTATGAGGCCTGATGTTTTTTATGCCCTAAGTATCACGAGTAGATATTAGGCAAACCCTAGTGAGAAACATTAGATGTCAAGAATATCCTTAAGTACTTGCGAAGGACTAAAGATATGCTCTTGATTTATGGAGGACCCGATCTTATAGTGTAGGGTTATACGGATTCTAGTTTTCAGTCTAATGGAGATGATTATAAATCATAATCAGGCTACATGTTCACACTCAATGGTGGTGCAGTCAGCTGAAAAGTTCCAAGCAGGAGATGACTGCCGACTCTATAACTAAGCCGAGTACATCGCAGCATCAGATGCAGCTAAAGAAGCAGTTTGAATCAAAAAGTTTATCACTGAACTTGGAGTGGTTCCAAGCATTATTAATCCAGTATTCTTGTATTATGATAACAATGGAGCTATTGCGCAAGCCAAGGAGCCAAGGTCTCATCAGAGGTCCAAATATATACTTAGAAGATATCATGTAATTAGAGAAATCATTGAACAAAATGATATAAAAATAGAATGAGTCCCCATGGATGACAATATTGCCGATCCATTCACTAAAGTCCTGCCGCAGGAGAAGCATGATAGTCATGCTAGGTCACTTGGTATTAGATACATGGGTGATTGGCTCTAGTGCAAGTGGAAGATTGTTACTGTGTGCCCTAGATTCAATCGGATTAGATGCTAGTTTGTACACATTTCTTTATGAATGCAAATCAAATTTATTGATTTCTTTATCTATCCAGATGTAATTTTATATATATTAGATATATTTTACCTGTGAGATAAAGTCTAAAAGAATGTGAACTGTGCATATAAAATTTGTAATAGAGATTACAAATTGTGAGATCCAAAATTGCACATTATGGTTCGATTCTTTAAACTTCCCTAGTCAATGCGTATATTGGATTGGATACTGTCAAACGCCGATGAGATTAGCACACATTGCATATCTTCACCCTTATGGTTAGCAGCTGATCTCAAAAGCTGAAGTATAGAGATACTTGGATAGGTGTGTGGATGTTCGTTATTGTAACGATGCATTAGATGACCCGCACAGAGATCCCATATGGATATTCTATATAGTGTCGATGGTTGATCTCTGATGACGGTGGTGCGAGTGATCCTTTGACCATGAGATCTTCATTGCACCTCATGTATGGAATATCATGCTTTGACGGCATGCAAACATCACTCTAGCCACGGGTGGCAAATATTGTGTCGATTGGGTATGACATGAAGCATATGAAGGTGGTGTTTGATCAAGACAGGATTTATCTTCCTTGATAGAAAGGGTTATATCCCACGGCCACTTGATGGATTAAATTGACTGTTGAATCCTTGCAAGGTTGAGTTGGAATTCGAAATGGTTTCGAAGTTCTAATTCATATGCATTAATTTGTCTAAGATCAAGTAAACAAAGATCAATTACATGGTTGACACATTCCATACCACTGATTGATCTGGGATATGTGACGAAGGGATTGAATCATACATTAACTATTTATGGACAGGTGTTGATGACCACATCAATAAAACCCTTAACACTTGGGTGGTCATGATGCTTTGCTAGAGGTAGCTCATGATCTATAATCATGAATTATTTGACTTAATCAAGGAGTTGATTTGGTTAAAGAATTGACTTGGACAAAGTGTTGACCAAGTCATCCTTAGGGTCAATATTAGGGACATGATTATTAACAATGTGTCAAGGGACCTAATGGGTCACATGAATTAAGAAGTTTTTGGATGAAGTTAAAATGAGAATTAAGTTAGACTTAATTCAAATTAGATGATCAATTAATTAGGATTGGGTTTGACTCAATCTTAATGAGAGAACATGAAATTGATGAATAGGATTCATCATAAAGAAAAAGAATTTTGTGTTCAAGAGAAAACCTTTTGTACATGTGATGTACATATGAAATCCATTAATTAGGCTTAATCCATGTAATGGATGGCATAGATTAATTGAGATTAATAATGTGGTATTTAATTGGGTCCATATGATGGCATGATTTGACTCATGGAAACCCAATTAAACCAAGGGCAGAGATCATGCCATGTCAAGGATGGATCCATGCCCATGTGATGGACATGACCCATCTCCACGTCATGGTGGAGGGAACCCCATGATTTGGGGCATCATCATGAAGCCAAATGTAAGGTTGCGAAGTTGGTTTCATGGGATAACCAATTTCCTATTTTTAGAGACATGGTTTGGTGGTTGTAATCCTAACATTATCATAATAGCAAATATCCTAAATTTGTTAGGATAATTTGTTATTAACTTGATATAGTTGAATGGTTAGGTGGTTGAAACAAAATCACCCTTTTTATGAAACCACACAACCTCTTTTCATGTATAAAAAGAAGAGAGATATCCTCCTTCGAGAGATATGCCTAACTCCTCTCTTTTCTCTCTTGGATGCCTAACACCTACTTTCTCTCTCTAAAACATCCTCTCTCTCTCTAGGATGTCCCTTTCTCTCTTTTGATTGATCAAGATTTGATGTTGATCAAGAAATTTTTCTTGATTTGGGAAATCAATTGGAAAAGAGAAGAGGAGCTACCACTCCTCGCAAGAAGGTTATCATCCAATCCTATGAGGACATCAACCAAAGATCTTCGCATGGATCACCATTATAAGCCGGACGCATGGACGGCTAGTGGTAAATCGTTTACCGGCTTCATCGGGCTTCATCCCCAATAAAGAACACATGTATAATTTATTATTTAATCATGTATTATTTCTTGTTAACTGAATTTGTTCCCTGAGGATCTTGGGCTTTGGAATTAAATTCATATTTATTTTTATCTTTCGCTGCGTGTTATATGAATTTGATTCATATAAAATATATGTAATTCCCAACATTAGCAACCGTCCTTAAAATAAAAGACATATCAATGATCTTTTATGCTTCAACATACAGCAAACACTGAATTTCAAACCGCAGAAAAAAAAGTGGGTTTACAAATATGCTAGTAATATGCTCGAATTTTCATTGACGCATACAAGGAAGATGCGTTAAGAGCTGCAAAGCTGCAGTATCTCCCAATTGACCATCCAAATGAGAAGACAAAAACAACAGAGACAAGGAGCAGATGATGCATTTTTGATGAATATGTTTTTACCCATAAATTACATGACCAGTTATTACATCAGTGGACTCATTTGCAGAACAGTCAAATACAACCAACAACAGGTCACCATGATAACTCATCTTAGACAATTCATTTCAGAGTAGTGAGCCAGAATTATCAGCTAATTACTTGAGTCATCATCCAGGAAATCAAGAGCAGCAGCATCTTCATCAGTTGCAGCACCCACGACAGCAGGATGAACCTCCAACGGCTCAACAATTTCTGATAATGCTACAATTTCTGTATGAGCTTTCCGCGCCCCTATATCTAAATCTTCATTCTCATTCACCTAATTTTCATATGCCTCCGTTGGTTCCACTTCATTATAAAGAATCTCCTATATTCACAAGAGAGCAAATTGATTCAAATATTCAGGAAAAAAAGCAAAGCAAATGGTAAAAGTTAAAATTGATAGGTACTTCATCTTCTTGCAAAGATGCTTCTCAGTCTCAACAACCCAGTTATCTAGTAAGCTCTCTAGCATGCCACTGTCAAGAGACACGGAGTAATCAGTAGTTCTCTCTAATTGCCGCTCCCAAGGATGCAAGATGTAACGGACATTAGTAAAATCATTTAATCTTTTCCGAGCCAAATGGTTGCACCTTGTACTATGAATATAATCAAATGGACTCCAATGGTGTTCACAACCAAAGGATGTGTCTGTCTGGCTCAATTTGAGAAGGGCAATTGGTTGAAGTTCAACGCAATTTATCCCATGATGCCACCATGCACCTGTCAGTGAAAGGAAGAACCGACAACAAAAGAAGCAACAGTTCAGCACTCTGTTCTACCATCAACAATAAGACAATTGCATCTCACTAAGCATAAACCAGCCTGTACAATTTATGAGCCATTTAATTTTGGGTGCTGATCAATTAGGAAGTATCACCTGGATCCAGCTCCATTCTTTACTGAAAGCCAGTTCAGTTCCAAAATCAGCTTTTGCAAAAACAAAGAAATCTAGAACCAACAACATGAGATCACAGAACATAATTACAGAAGAATTTGTTAGAAAATTTGCAGGCTATCATGATATAAATGATTAAAAATTGATTCCAATCTCAGAGAGAGAGAGAGAGAGAGAGAGAGTACCTACGAAATAGTAGAAACTCTTCTTCCATTATCTGGTTCAGTCAAGTAATGCATTCATTTAGATCTCAGATGACCTTTGCAAGCTAGGAATCAAAAAATAACAATTCAAAATTAGAATATAAGTAATAAAAATTTATTTTGTTAAATATATATATATATAATATAATAATATTATAGTGTTATAATAATATAATAACTACAACATTATATTATATTGGTATAATATACTATTACAATACTAAATTATATTATATTAATATAAAAATAATATCAAGTACTTTTTTTATGTGGATGAGAGATATTTTGGTTCATAAATCTCAAGTTAAAATCACTATAAAAGGTGATCTTGAATACCTAACCTAAATAATGGATATAAACTTACTAAGTTGGATAGTAACCATAAAGATAGAGATAATTTAAAATCACTGATATGTAAGATCATTGAGGTAATCCCATCACCTTCATCCGGATCATCAATTACCCTAAATGAATGTCCCATACCAAATGCCCTCCTTGGGTGATACAATAACCACTAGAGGTCCTACCATAAAGATTCAATAGCATGCATTTCAATGCATCTCCATAAGTAAACATTGCCTTATAGAATTCTGTTCAAGCCACACAGAAACATCATTATGCCATCAAGAAATAAGGTTATGAACATAACATCCATCTCATGATTAAGCATTGAACAAAGTCGCCATGCTTGGTCCCTCCATATACATAGAGCAATTGTCAACTCAAAAAGAAGCAAATAAGCATTCCACCATCAGCAGCAAAACCAGTTACATAATACCTGTTAGCCTTCAATGCTCCCATATCATGACTTGAAGTACTTAAAATTCTACAAAAGAATGCCAATAACAGACAATAAGAACAAATATATCTTCATTTTTTCAAACTAAAAAGGGATTAGAAAAGCTGAAAATACTGAACACCTCCATCATCCAGTCTTACATTAACATGATATATAGAATGTGAATATTCCAACTGCATAACGGCAAAAACTTGTTGCTATATTGCGTTTCCATGACCCAGCTACATGTGATACTACAGGAAGTTCCAAAGTCTTTTTTGATCCATTTAATGACACTGCTATGGCTGAAAAGCATTGCTTCCACTGGAGAGTTTTCAAAGAAACCATAACACATCTGTTGTATCATTAAACAGCTTAAAGCAAAGCAGTTGACAAAAAATCATCAACTATGACACCATCACAATGTGTCTCCTGTTTAATATTATAACCATCTATAGAGTATGCAGGAATACTGCCAGAATTTTCATCCAGGTTCTTGACATGTCCATACCACACAAACAGAAAATGAACTGTACCTAAAACCACAAAATAACTCCACGAAGGTAGTATTCCATCTTCACAAGAGCACAATCAACCTATGAAGTATGAAGTTTTATTTCTGTACCAATACTGTGTGGCATTTCTGTTGCAGACCCAATGACAACCTAGAGGAGGGCCTTGGGCAAATGAGCAAAGGTCATCCTAGCTTTGTTTCTTAAAGCAATCTCCGCAGGATCAATATATCAAACACTCCTGATACACCATCTTACAAAATCAGATTAAAATTTATGAAAGTGAGCAAAGGCAATTACAAAATCAGATTGAAAGAAGAGAGTATAATGAGGGGGAAAAATATGGCCGCTATGTCCATGCACATTCAATTCTGCATTGAAGTAAAAAGGAAATAAGAAATAGTTAAAATTTCTATCTTAGTTAAATAAATAAATATAGATTCAATAGGCCCATGCCGACCCATGCCAGTTGCTTTACATCCGTACATTCCAAGGTCTACAAGCTGCAACCAGATGGAAGCCCAAGGTGCAGGAATGGACTGGTGTTGCCATCAATTGCAGTATCAAATATTGGATATACAACACCTCTGACACATGTTTGATGCATTATAATAGCGAATGACAACTACCATGGCCTTGGAGAACCTAGGTCTGTGATGGATGGAGCATAGTGAAATGGAATTGATTGGATGGTTGGAGTTGCTCGATCCCATAGAGTCCATCCATGTCAGATCGTTGTCATGACTGTGATTGTTGTCTTCCATCATCAATTGTTTCTCTATTATCTGCTTCCAATGCAAAGACATAAGAATCAGAGCAGTTGGTGCCAGTACGATTTTTAATCATCAAAGAGCCAAAATATCTTAGAGAAAGAAAATTGTAGATAGGTAACTCAACAATTATTGTTACCTAAATGTGGAGAATAGATTTCATTTTGCAACACTCCTACAATTTCAATGCATGGAGGAACAAATGGTAGCGAATCATCTTGTGAAAGCCAGAGGTTAGGGCATCCTTTTATTCTCAAGGTGTTCAAGGAGGAAAGGAAACTCAGCCCCTCCACCTTTGTGAGCTTAGAGCAATTCACAATCTGTAGCTCCTCAAGCTCATCTCGGTTGTGTTGTGCCAACAGTAATTTCCTTAAGTTCTCACAGTTATCAATTATTAAGGAGCCAACCGTTGGTAGGAGCAGATCATCTGGTAGGAATTTGATATCAGGACAGTCCTTTATAACCAATCTTTGGCGATGGAAGCGGCGAGGCACAAATCTTGGTGTTTAACTGGTGGGATGCTTGCGCAACTGCATATTGTCAACGCTTTAATTAAGCATCTTCGATACGAAAAGAAATTCCAAGAATTACGGGCAAGCCAAGATCTAGGCTGTTGCATTTCATCTGTTCTAATGGAGGAGAAATCATCAAACTCATGCTTTATAATCTTCCAGTTGTTTGATACAGTCAGCTTGTCGGGTGAACGAACCTAGCATATTAGCAAAATAGAGTTTACACTTCCATTAAAAAAAAAAAAGCTTCAAATATGCAATCAGAGAACATTTTTGAATAGTTTAATTAGTACACCTCAAATTGAGGATGGAGGGTACCTCAATGCAGTTGATTTTTTGTATTTGGCACCAGTCAATCAATCCGGGGCAATCCTCAATTTCCACATCATCGGGCATCGTTGAGACTTTGTCTTCTGCCATGATCCGAAGCCTAGGACACCTTCTTATATGTAGATATCTGAGAGAAGTGACGTTTTGCAGCCCTGGCAATAATGCCAACTGTTTACATTCCTCAATATGCAGATGTTCTAGCTTCAATGGCAATCCTTCCTCTGATTTAAGTTCGAGTTGAGGACAACTGCATATATCCAATGTTTTAAGTGAGTGGAGATAATGCAGCCCTTCAATTGAAGTGAGTTGAACGCAACAAAAAATGCGCACCACGGTAAGCATTGATGGAAGTGGTTCTTTTCGTGTGACCGTGTCCAATTTTCCAAGAGGGTCATGAACGTACAAAGGAAGGGACCTTAAATTTTTACAATTGAATATGGTGATCTCTTGAAGCGATGCTAAGGAAAAAGGATCGCCCACCCATTTTGGAAATTTGGAACCACAATACCATCGTATATGCAACTTTTTGAGGTTGGTATGAGGTTGGAGGTACTCGAGAATGGTTTCCTCCATTTTTTCATCAGGTGGGATATCTTTATTTTCTTTTGAACTAACTGCCAGATGTAGGGCAAATTCCGAACCACACAACCAATCAAACCAGTTTAGAAACAAGTGCTCAAGTTGATGCTTAGATTTAAGACTGGCATTCCTGGCATTCTCTATTTTGACCAAGTTCCTAAGCCCTGAGATGCAGAGTGTTCCTTGGAGGTCTACCAAGTTCTTCAATACTCTTATCCCATCCTGACCCTCGCCTCCTCTCACTTTAAAATCTCCACACAAACTCTGAAGATTTGTTAGTTTATCAACCCCAGCTGGAAGGGAGGAAATCTTCAACAATTTCAGGTGTCGTAGGTTTATAAGGTTATTTAGGCCATCTGGTAACTCTGCAAGATTATGACATTCAAGTATCAATGTCTGTAGGTGATAGAGGAGACATACTGATTCAGGGAGCCTCTTAATAGATTCAGATCCGATATGTAAGTAGCGTAGGTGTTTTAGGTTACCAATTGAACCTGATAACTCATCTACACTTTCCCAACGAGACCATAGAGTTCGTAAACATCCTATCATTGGTATAATAAGCAGTGGATGTTCTATTACTGCTGGACAGCCAAACCAATCATCCCATGTTATTAAGGTTCTTAGGGCCCTAGAGTGATAAGAGGACAGTGATTTCACCCCGTGATTTTGCAGGTATAAATGGCGAATTTCATTAGGGAAACCACCTAGCTTCCCGTCTACTGTACATCACTCATTTCCTGCAATAGATTTTGCTAGATCATGTATTATATCATGCATCTTAAACCCATCATCAAAGGAATCAAAGAATGATCTTCTTTGTAGGTCATTAAAATATTCATTGCCAATGTCTTCCAGCCTTCTTCTACCTTGAGGTGTAATGTAGCCTTGTGCCATCCACAATCTGACTAACGCATCTTTTTCAAACACATAATCCTTAGGAAACATGGAGCAATAAATGAAGCAAGGTTTTAGATGCGTTGGCATGCGATCATAGCTCAATTTGAGAGCTGCGAAAGTTTCGTTATTCTTGTCTACCTCCCATAGATCGCTTTCTAAGACATCCACCCAACTAACCTCATTTGTCATGCATCTCAGAAGGCTTCCTATAGTCTTCAAAGCCAATGGTAAACCAGAACACTTCTTCACAATCTGCTTGCCAATATCCACCAAGCTAGGCTGTTCTTCAGAGTTTCCAGCACCAAATGCATACTGCTTAAATAATAACCAAGACTGCTCCTCGGACAAGTAGCTAGGACGATAAGGACGCACCGTTTGCATGATCTCAGCAACAGAGTCATTCCTACAGGTCACGATAATTCTGACTACTGTTTCGGCACCAACAAAGGGGTTTATCAAGTACTCCCAGAGGCTTGGTTGCTCGTTCCATACATCATCCAACACGAGCAACACTCTCTTCCCCTTCACCTTTTCATTGAGGATATTCTGAAGTTGCTCAATTGTGTAACATGGCATGTTGTTTCACTTGAAGAGATAGACTCAATGATGTCCTTGGTGAGCCTTGGGACATTGAAATCATCAGATACACAAACCCATCCGGTTAGATTAAAACATTTTTTTACTTTGAATCATTGTAAACAAGTTGTGCGATGGTGGTTTTTCCCAGTCCCCCTTGCCCACAATGGGAATGACAGAAAAACCATTTTCCATACCCTCAGATAGCAACAGATCAATTACCTTGTCCTTGTCATCTCCCCTTCCATAAATTTTGGATTCATCCACCATGTGGCTGCTCGGTGCTAGGTACGCAGCTCCGGATGCTCGCCTCTCTCCATCTTCCTCTCTCAAACAGAGGCGTTCCCGGTCGAAGGAAATCTCATCGAACCTCTCCCTGATCTCCCTGATTCTATCCCTCATGCCATATGGAATCAGAACTGTAGTCGAGAGAGAACCACTCACCTCTTCCTCACCGTCTCCCTCCACATGCTTCCTCTTGCGGGAAGTTCGGCCTTCCACTTGGGCTTGCAGTTCCTCAAGTGGTACTCGTCCAGCACATCGTCTGCGTCATGAGCTACTTGTTTGAGCTCCTCGAGCCAGAGCTTGATGGCGTTCTCTCGTATCTCCCTCTCCTCAGCATCATGGAGCACCCTAGGATCCTCTTCAGCGTTCTCTCCAACTTCTTAAGATCTTCTAAGACACTGCTGTGTGGATCGAATGATGAGGATGGCGATGCTGCCCATCTTCGAATGATCGGATAGAAGATAGGAAGGGCTTGCCATGGCATCACCTCAGATTTCTCTCTATAAGATCCAGCAAACAGGGAAGACGGTTGAGCTATCCTCCTCTTGCAAGTCAATGAGGTACAGAGGTCGGTGCGTTTATCCATCTGAGCGGCTGTAGGTGGCCTTCCACCCAAAAAAAAGAAAAAAAGAAAAAAAAAAGAAAATCAGTCCTTGGTCCACGTGAATCGCACCCTCAGCTGTAGATGATGGATTGGAAGTCTTCCACCCATATGGCAGCCCCACTATCCAACCAAAATGAATCTCAGCCCCTGATTGACCTGTAGCCCCATGATGGGATTCCTTCTCGTTCGTCCTGCCTCCATCCAGATTATTTGCCTCCATCCACCACTGCTCACGTAGCTTCTGACTCTTATCCGAGGTACTTAATTTTAGTCTCAGGCGCTGCTAATTCTACCAGCCTCGTCTTTGCCCTTTCTTCCAACTCGTTGCTGAAAGACTTAATTTAAATAGATTAATCATAATATCAAATATATAAAAATATAATATTAATATATTTATTATGATCGATAAATATTTCAGTCATTATTATTAATGTTCTTTCCGACGAGGTAAGAAATTTGATCTTTCTTGAATCAGCTGCACGGGATCTTGATCTTCCTTCTCTCTAGGGATCTCGATCTTCCTCCTTCGATGGATCTTGATTGATCTTCCTCCTCCTCTCGATAGATCTTGATTGATCTTCCTCCTCTCGATGGATCTTGATTGAGTTCTTCCAATCAATGAGCCATCGCACTCTGATGGTGTATGCCCTCAGGATGTGCTCTTGATTAGGGACTCAATGCCTCCGCTTATTAGGTTTTTCTTTCGATAACCATGTTGAAAGCCTTAGGAAGGGTTCCCTATTTATACTCAATTCCCTTCACCGCATGCTCCCATCAAGCAAGCGTTCAACATTTAAGGGGGGCTGTTATTACTTCTTAATTAGTGAAACGTTAGTAATAAAATAAGGACCATCAATAGCGACGGGTTATTACATTCTCCCACTTGGTTCGTATATTTTATCAACACTGAACAAGAAACTAAATACATGAATCATAGCGATAGGTCCTCTATAATTGAGTATTATCTTCTATGTATTACAATGCATTCAATTTCTTTACCACTATTCCAAATGTGACAACATAACATAATGAATAAACCATATATTTATTCAGAGTCCAAAAGAAAAGTTTGTCATTTCTCAAAAGTCATATAACGTGTGCACCTGAATGAGAAATAAACAAATAATTGAAATAAGAGTTTCTTTGTACAAATTGTTATCCATACAATTATATCATGGAACCAACTCCCATTTTTATCACATGATCCTTAAAATTCTTAATTGGCATGCCTTTAGTCAAAGGATCAGCTATCATCAATTCAGTGCTAACGTGTTCTATGACCACTTTATTTTCTTTAACACGTTCTCTTATGGCTAAATACTTAATGTCGATATGTTTACTTCGACTACCACTCTTATGGTTTTTAGCCAAAAATACAGCAGCTGAATTGTCACAGTACAGTTTAATTGGCCTAGTAATAGAGTCAACAATTCTAAGCCTTGAGATGAAACTCTTCAACCATACACTTTGCGATGTAGCCTCAAAACAAGCAACGAACTCCGCTTCCATAGTAGAGGTAGCAGTCAAAGTCTGCTTTGCACTCCTCCATGATATGGCTCCACCAGCTAACATAAATATAAATCCTGATGTTGATTTCCGAGAATCAACGCAGCCAGCAAAGTCCGAATCTGAGTAGCCCTCTATCTCCAAATGATCAGTTTGTCTATACATGAGCATGTAGTTCTTGGTCCCTTGAAGATACCTCATGACCTTTTTAGCAGCTCTCTAGTGGTCTAAACCTGGATTACTCTGATATCTTTCCAACATTCCTACTGCAAATGCAATGTCAGGTCTTGTGCAAACCTAAGCATACATTAGGCTTCCAACAGCTGAAGCATATGGAATGTTGTGCATCTGTTCCCGTTCAAGTTCATTTTTAGGGCACTGGTTCAAAGCGAACTTGTCACCCTTCACTATAGGTGCAACACTTGGTGAACAATTTTTCATCTGAAATCTCTCCAAGATTTTATTGATATAAGTTTCTTGAGACAATCCCAAAATGCCTCGATATCTTTCTCTATGGATCTTAATGCCAATGACATAAGATGCTTCACTCATATCTTTCATATCAAAATTTTTGGAGAGAAATTGTTTCACCTCATATAGCAACCCTTTATCATTGGTTGCAAGTAGAATGTCATCCACATATAGGACCAAGAAACAAATTTTGCTCCCACTAACCTTCTGGTATATACATTGATCCATGATGTTCTCTTCAAAACCAAAGGAAGAGATCACATCATGAAATTTTAAATACCACTGACGTGAGGCTTGTTTCAATCCATATATGGATTTCTTAAGCTTGCAAACCAAATGCTCACCATCACCAGAGGAAAATCCTTCAGGCTGTTTCATGTAAACCTCTTCCTCTAGATCTCCATTAAGGAATGCGGTCTTCACATCCATTTGATGTAACTCAAAATCAAAATGAGCTACCAATGCCATAATTATTCGGAGAGAGTCTTTCTTGGATACAGGAGAAAAAGTCTCCATGTAGTCGATTCCTTCCCTCTGAGTGAATCCTTTGGCAACGAGTCTTGCTTTATATCTCTCAATGTTGCCTTGTGAGTCTTTCTTTATTTTGAAGATCCATCTACATCCAATGTCTTTTACACCATCAGGCAACTCCACAAGATTCCAGACTCGATTAGATGCCATAGATTCCATCTCGTCCTTCATGGCATTGAACCACAAGTTTGATTCCTTAGAACTCATGGCTTGTGAAAACATTTCAGGATCATTTTCGGCTCCAATGTTATAGTCAGATTCATGTAGATATACAACATAATCACTAGGAATTGCTGATTTCTTTATTCTAGTTGATCTTCTTAATGTTGTGTCAATGACCTCTTGAGGAGTATCTTGCACAACTGATTGTTGATGAACAACATGATCTTCTAGATTACCATCAGCTTGTGAAATCTCAATGACTGGTTGTTGGGCACTTAATTGAGTTTGAGGAGTGCTATAAATAACAACCAATCCCTCACTTGAAGTGGAAGCTGGAATAACTGAATGATCTTTCTCAGAAGAAGCCAAATACTGAGATTGATCACTCCCACTGATCAAGTCATTCTCAAGAAATTTTGCATTTTTTGATTCCACAATCCTAGTGCTGTGAGATGGACAATAAAATCTATAACCCTTGGACTTCTCAGCATATCCAATAAAGTATCCACTAATAGTCCTTGGGTCTAGTTTCTTTTCTTGTGGATTATAGACTCTTACTTCAGATGGGCATCCCCAAATACGTATATGTTGCAGACTTGGTTTCCAACCTTTAAATAACTCAAATGGCATTTTGGAAACAGCCTTGGTTGGAACCCGATTCAATATATACGCAGCAGTTTTAAGAGCTTCAGTCCACAAGGATTTAGGTAAGTTAGAGCTAACAATCATGCTCCTTACCATGTCCAATAATGTCCGGTTTCTCCTTTCAGCTACACCATTTTGGTCAGGAGACCCTGGCATGGTGTATTGTGCAACAATTCCATTTTCTTCAAGAAACCGAGCAAACGGACCAGGTGCTTGTCCATTCTCAGTGTACCTACCATAATATTCTCCACCTCTATCTGACCTCACGATTTTAATTTGCTTGCCGCATTGTTTCTCTACTTCTGCCTTAAATACCTTAAAGGCATCTAATGCTTCGTTCTTATTATGAAGTAGGTAGAGATACATATATCGTGAATAGTCATCAATAAATGAGATGAAGTATTTCTGACCATACGAATCCATATCTGGGCTACAGATATCCGTATGTATGATCTCTAGTATTTTTGAACTTCTCTTGGCATCTTTCTTGGACTTGTTGGTTTGCTTTCCCTTTATGCATTCCACACAAGTGTCAAAATCAGTAAAATCAAGAGTGTCAAGTACTCCATCTTTTACTAATCTTTTAATTCTCTCAATGGATATGACCTAATCTTCGATGCCACAAAATAGAGGAATTCTCATTTATAACACATCTTTTCATACCAGTTTGGGCGTGCATCACATTATAGGTGGTATTATTTTTCAAATTAATTTGAAAAAGATTGTCTGACAATGTACCATTCCCAATAAGCTTAGATTTATAAAATAAATCAACAGAGCTTTTATTAAAATTAAAGGAGTATCCTACTGGTACAAGCCTTGACACTGAAATCAAATTTCTAGAGAAACTTAGAATATAAAATGTCTTTTCCAAATCCAAAACAAAACCAGAATGTAAAATAAGTCTGCACGTCCCAATTGCTTCCACATGTGAACCCATCTTGTTTCCTGAATAGATGCTTTGTTCACTTCCCAATGGTTTCCTTTGATTTAGAAAACCCTCCAAGGTATTTGAAACATGGATTGTAGAACCAGAATCAATCCACCATGTGTTATGACATATAACCAAATTGGATTCATGACATACGAATGAGGTTAGAGTACCTTTCTTGTCAAGCCAAGCTTTGAATTTGAGACAATCTTTCTTTATATGCCCTTTCTTCTTGCAAAAGAAGCACTTGGACTCCTTCTTGTCTTCTGTATGGATGGATACTTTACCCTTTCCTTTGCGTTTGGCTTTGGGAGCTTTAGTCTTTCTCTGAGTGACTAATATGCACTTTCTTCCATTTCTAAAATCAGCCTCCCTTCCTCTTGAACACACATGGTCAGAAGTTCATTAATTGACCATTTATCCTTATGTGTGTTGTAAGATATTTTGAAGGGACTATACTGCTGTGGGAGTGAGCTCAAAATAAAGTGCACCAAGAAAGATTCTGACATCTCAACCTCTAGGGATTTCAACTAAGCCGCAATGTCCCACATCTTCATGATGTGCTCATGCACACCTCCAACCGTAGTGAGCTTCATTGATGATAATTTTGTCATTAGGGTGCTAGCCATTGCCTTATCTCTGAAGACTCAAATTGTGCATCAATAGCCTTCAGAAGTTCCTTGACATTTTTGCACTCAGGAATTGAACCACGTATACTAGCAGAAATTTTAGTACGTATGAACATCATACTGAGGCGATTGGACCGTTCCCATCGTTCATACGCAGCAATCTCAGCCTGAGTGCTAGTAGATGTAACTGAATGTGGTTCATCCTTCCTGATAGTATAGTCAATATCCATGCAACCTAATTGAAGAAGAATTCTCTCCTTCCATAATTTATAATTATCACCACTTAAATCGGGGACGTCACATTTCATATCAGAAATATTAACAGGCAAAATAGCTGCATAAAAATAAAATCATGTTCATGTAATTGAATTTGAGGCATATAACTTGATGTCATGTTTTACCAATGTAAACATGCAATAACATGAATCAATAACATACAATAACTACCTGTGGGCTAAGTTATTATACTCAAATAGACTCATTAACTTAATGATGTGACTAACAAATTATATTCCTTTCTTAATTCCTGTGGGTAATTAAGAAAATAATTTGTTATCACATCCTAATTAATTATATTAGTGCAACAAAAATTCCTGTGGGATAAGATTCATTACATTAATATAATTAGTCACAATTAATGTCATCTAACCTTATGTGATCTTTGCAACTCAATATATAATTTTGATTAATCAAAGATGCTATGGCTACTCCTCAATTAATCAAAATCATATTGATTACATGACATTGAATTCCATTATATGCATATAGATTAACCAATTTAGCATGATTATTAGGTAGTGATCTTAATCAACGTAACATTTCCAAATCAAGATCTGAGTTAGTCAAATTGGCCAGGCCAGTGAAAGAGAAGTGGGGGTCCCCCCGTTGCTTTCCTTAGGTCAGTCAACGGAACCAATTAAGTAACCACAATCTCTTTACCTTTCTAGACACCAACTGACCAATCAGACTTTGAAAGGATTTGCACTGTGATTTTTACACTACCACCAAATTCATGCATAGAATAAATCTAGTATGCAGAACTAGAGACAACATTTCAATTATCTATTTAATGAATTTTGAAATTATCATCTTAAGAAAAATTTTTGTTAATTAAAACACGTCCGGCCGTAGCTCATTATTCCCTTGGGCCAGTCTATGCAAAACACCGTAGGCATAGAGACTCAGGAGGCGTATTTTAATACAAAAATTTAAACTCAAGAAACAAATGATAAAAATAAATCATGTTACATGATTTAATAAAACATTAAACAGATAATAAATGTATTTAAAATTCAACCAATCCAGATTTTAAACCCTGTGAGAGAACGGAAAGACCATAAGCGAGAAAAGCAAAAACCGAAACATGCCACGTTTTCTCTCTTTTTTTAATATGTCACCGCATGTGGTTATAGAAGCCACGTTTCAGCTGCATTTCCTTTCTTTAGTTTTTCTTTTCTTTAATGCTACGTTTCTTTTCTCTTCCTTTCTTTAATGCTATCTCTTTAATACCAAAAAGAAATCCGGGAAACCTTTAATGCCAAAAAGAAATCTTTAATAGAAAAGAAAGAGGCCACATTTTGTTTCCGCAAAAAATCGAAATCTGAGATAGGTTTGATAGTTTCTACTCAATTCCGTGAACAAAAATCAGAACGGAGTAAAAACCGAAACCTGAGATCCGAAAAACTGAAAATGGAAAACACGCGGCATAAATTGCTTAAAAAGAGAATCTTTGATTGAAACACTCACAAAATAAGGTAGAGGTTTAAAAAGCTCTGATACCAAATGAAAGACTTAATTTAAATATATTGATCACGATATCAAATATGCGGAAATACGATATCAATATATTTATTATGATCGATAAATACCTCCAGCCATTATTATTAATGTTCTTTTCGACGAGGGTAAGGAATTCGATCTTTCTTGAATCAGCTGCACGGGATCTTGATCTTCCTTCTCTCTAGGGATCTCGATCTTCCTCCTTCGATGGATCTTGATTGATCCTCCTCCTCTCGATAGATCTTGATTGATCTTCCTCCTCTCGATGGATCTTGATTGAGTTCTTCCAATCAATGAGCCATCGTACTCTGATGGTATATGCCCTCAGGATGTGCTCTTGATCAGGGACTCAATGCCTCCGCTTATTAGGTTTTTCTTTCGATAACCATGTTGAAAGCCTTAGGAAGGGTTCATGTCCCATCAAACAAGCGTTCAACATTTAAGGGGGGGCTGTTATCACTTCTTAATTAGTGAAACGTTAGTAATAAAATAAGGACCATCAATAGCGACGGGTTATTACAGTTGCAAGTTAGCCTTGATAACTACAAAGATGTTTTTTTTTTTTTTTTTCTCCACAATTTTGGCATGGCAATGAAAGGCATGATGTGAAATAGCCTGGAAAGAGACGGCAGAATGTTGTGAAAGTTCTTGAGCCTGCCAAAATATTCCAGAAGATGTATCAAAGCTATAAAATAAAAAGGTTTGACGTTAAAAGTCCAATTATTTTTTTTCAGGTATAATGGATATACGAAGATCCAGCTACTAATTTACAGTTACTGTCATCTATTTCTAAATAAAGATGAAAAATTTTGGTGATCTTCGTATTCAGGTTAGCCTATTAACCATATGTAATGTAACAGAAAGATTGCTTGCAATTTATATTTTATTTTGGATTAACGTTGATGGTCATAGCTTCGGTTAAAAAAAAAATAAAAAGAGAGAGAGAGACACTGACGACATTGGTCATTCCTCCAAAATCGTAGCTTGTTGGCATTGGATTCTTCTGGTAGTGGCCGTTGTATGTGTTAGCCGTTGGTCTCGTATGAATGTTAAGTCATGCGTTGAAAAGGATGGCTCCCCTCTAGCTACCACCAACATGGCAAAGGATGAGAAGCATGTTTCACCCCATACCGAATAGCAAAGGAGGATTTAATTAATCCTCTTCTTTCATTCATGAGATAGAGATCAGAGGCCCTCTTTCTCTTCCTGCTTAAGTCTCCTTCTCTTCTCTGAGGAAGGCATATTGTAGGACGTGACCATCAGCGAAAACTCTGGTAGCTCTCTACTGCCCGACAGTCCAACACCGTTGACGAGGTAAGCACTTCGGGCTCCCTCTCTCCCCTTCTCCGAGATGAGGTTTTCCCTGGTATCACGGCAAGATTGTGACTGAGCTCTCCTTTCATTTTGCACCTAAGTGGCCATCACTAGAGGAGGCGGAGGAGCGAGTTACGGCGGCCGCCGGCTTGCGATGTTACGGCGGCCGCCAGCTTGCTCATCGCAAGCCGCCGTGAGGGATAGCTCGGGTCGCCCCCTTCCAACAAGTAGAAGGGGCCCTTCGGATTAGAAAAGGCGGCCGAAGCCACATTCTCCAGCTGTCGAAGAGGCTAGGGGGTTTTCCTCAGCCGGCTGGAAAACCCCAACACCGCCTGCACTGTTCGCCTTGGGCGACGGCCATGGATGGTTCCAAGAATTTACAGAGAACATTCATCTGTAAGTTCAATGCAGTTTAGGAGAAATTTTCTCCATTTAAATTTAGCAAAAAAATGTATAATTAGCGCAGCTAAATGATGATGTGGAATCCCATGTGCTAACATATGGCAGCTATACGACGTAGCTGCCACGTTGTAGCTGACATGGCATATAGCATAGCTAATGATATAGTGCCACATAGACTTGAGACTCACTGATGTGGCATACCATGTGGCATTTTTTTTATCTTTTTTAAAGAAAAGACTTTTGGATAATTTTGTAAGCCCTTAGAAACCTATTATTAATTTCATCATTTAAAAATATTAAAATATTTTAATTAACAAAAGAGATTTTTGGTCAAATTTTCCTATAAAATTAACCATTAGACCTCTTTTTTTTTTTACAAAAAGTCATTTTTTTTGTTATTTTTGTTTTAAAAATTAGCAATAAATTATTAAAACAGAAAAATCAAAAAATGCTGAAAATTCTAGAAAATTTATCATAATTTTTCCTGATTTAGATTTATACTTTATGCATAAATAGTATATATACGCTATTTTTGGTTGAAAAATAAAATTGAGACATAATTATTTATGCTTTATACATGAATGATATTTATGCCATTTTTGGTTAAAAAATAAAATTGTGGCATAATTATTTATGCTTAGTGCATGAGTGGTATTTATTCTTAGTGGTAAGATTACTTACTACGTATTACAATTAGTTTATTTCATGGTAATATATTTCATTATATGATATATTCATATTTTTGTAATCATGAAGATGAGATGCTATAATTATGGAGTGAAGAGACATTTAGCTCATGATTGCATTGAGCTTAGAAAGGTACCTTCCAGTTTCATCTCCTGTAATGTTTGTTCATATACATTAGTTGCTAATATATTTTTAATAATTTGATTACCATGTGTAAGATTACTTAGAATATAAGTTTTATTGTAATACTATATTACCATGAACCAAATGCCATCTTTTAAGTATGGTAACAGCTCAAAAGTGTGACAAATGCTCAAATGCTAGAGGAGACTCTTTGGCAAAGGTTTGTTGAGGATATCTATTTTTGGATGAGGAAAATATTGGAAAATCTGAATGTGGACTTGAATTAATTATGAATGCAATTTTAGAGAATAAAGGTTCACAAATTCTTTTTTGGATCAAAACGTATTATGCAGAGTGCTAGAGTATGAAAGAGGATGACCTAGGAACTTAAGGATTTAATGGAATAATGGAAAGGGTCATACTTTGTAAATTAGACCACAATGTATTAGCAAACTGAGGAAAAAAATGCTATTAGAAATCATCATTCTCCAGAGTGTAGGTATCCCTGCTAAACTGAATGCTACCACAATTTGCCCAAAGCAGAATAATTAAGCAGGATATGCTCCCTCAGAAAGAGATCTGCAGGTCATTCTATATTTGTCATCCCAAAATATCTGAAGCCTTTGAAAGCAAGATTATGTGATGCTAAAGGATTACAGGTGCATGATCATTCTTTTCCAAATCCATACTATCATCTTAAGGAACTATATCAAGTGATCTGCTTAATTTTTTGAATGAAATTTGGTTTCCCTCCATCATCATCTCATTCAATGAATGGTGATGTGGTTCTCTGTTCTTCATAATGCTC
The DNA here is from genome assembly GCA_900491605.1 of Calamus simplicifolius. NCBI lineage: Eukaryota > Viridiplantae > Streptophyta > Magnoliopsida > Arecales > Arecaceae > Calamus > Calamus simplicifolius. The sequence goes on from UESW01004518.1 coordinate 60,165, forward strand.
ATAATTGACTTCAGTCTTTAGTAAGAATGTTTCACCTAGTTTGATTATACTAAAAATAAAAATCTAATTTAGCTGTGCAATGATTCTACAGTGCTGTTGGTTGGTTATCCAGGTATGTACTTGCACAGTTATTTTCTTGTTGCTAGGCCATTTAGAAAGGTTATTTTATGTTCCTCTGAGTTATAAATTTACACTGAAATGGACTTAGTAAGGCTGTTTGGTTCCTCTGTATTTTATACATGCTCAAAAGAAAATCAATCTCATTTGAGTTAGTGACCTTAAGTAGGAAGCACAAATAGAAGGGAAGGATAACGGAATGTCCTCAAGGAGAGGAACTTGGCTGGTGAGCGTTATTGAAAAAAGCTGTAGGGGGGAGGACTGAGGATAGTTTTGGGGCAAAGGGGTTTGACATTAGCCATAAATGCTTTAGGTAAGGCTAGTAAGAATAATACCATATAAATTTGTACATGAATATCAACAAACATCAAAATAAAGTAAATAGTTACAAGAACTCTCATTTAGGGATGGAAGTGGGCTTGGTCCTTCCCTCAGACCATCGAGCTGATCACCTAATTTTGGGTTGGACTATGAGCTAGGCCTGATTAATTTGGCTTGAGTTTGAGCTACATGTTACGGTCCTAAAAGATTTTTAGCAAGGCTCCAGTTGTTACTTGGTCTAACCGAGATTTCGCCTAAAGATGATATGAAACAATAGTCCTTAACAATGTCAGAGTTTTCAGTTTTGCTCAAGGGTTTTGTTTGAAGAATTTACTGTTTCCCATCAGTTGGACTTGTAAAGTGGAAATGTTGTTCACCAAGGAATCCATAGTAGTAGAAATCCAAGCATATCAATCAAGCATGGTACAATACACAAGGAACAAGGAACTAGGGATTTGTAAGGCTGCCTTGTTTTTTTTTTTTTTTATTTTTAATTTTTATTTTATTTTTTTGGCATGGCAGCTTCCACTACATTGAGTTTTGTTTGTGGTAACCTCTACCATAAAAAGCTTAATATCTATAATGCTGGTGGGATTCAAATCAAGACATGGTTGATCTTGACATTGCAGTCTTGAAGTTTTGACATCAAAACAATATTACACATGAAATGACACTGGCCTGAACTACATGACACACATCTTAAAAGTTTCACAACACTGCATAATGTGATGGATGAACCTGGCAGAAAGTTGCTTGAACTCTAGCTGTCAAACTTTTGTTATCTTGTGTTCCTTTCATAAATTTACTTTCACTAACCATGATATACAGCACTTAGCCAACCAATTATATATGGGCAACATTTTAAGTCAAATAATGGAACTTCTTCTCTTATTTCTTTTTCATACTTTGAGTCTCACTTTTAGGATTTCTAATGTCATTTTTAAATAACATAAATTCATAATTTCTAAGTTTTATTTCTATTTCCCAATGGATTGCGTGCCCTTGGCCAAAATAACCACACCTGCCCTCTACATGGATGCTGGCAGTGTTGGTTTTTTCTCATTAAGCGTATCGGTTAGATACGATTAAGATGGTCCTATATTCGATATCGAGAGATTACATGGATTTAATATTGAATTCATGATTAAGATAAACATCCCTCAACCATATCCGTTTGAAGCGTCCTCTGTGATGGACATATAAGGTATAAAGAAATATAAAATGGAGAGGTCCTTGCAACTGGTCTCTATGAAAGTTTACATCATTGCTGAGAGAGACCGTAAGGTATGGAAGAGCCTTATCCTGATCTAAAAAAAAGTCAACCTATTTGCGTAGAGCAATGGCTGGAGGTCTTTATGTATCGATTCATGATTTACATTATTTTTTATGATAAATATATTGGTCCCATATTTTTGCATATATTAGAGGGATCAATATATTTAATTTTAGTCTATCATTTGGTATCAGAGCCTATAAAAATACCTCTGCTTTGATTATTGGGATTGTTTCCATTAATATACAGATCTGATAAAATCCCTGAGAAATAATCATTATATCATTTATTTGATAAACAGGGGTAAGGCATTCTTGGTCTCTATTTCTCTTATCTAGGGATAGTCCAAAGGGGAGGCTACTGGTAGTACCCTGGATTATTTGACCCAACGGGAGTACGGTAGGGATATTAGGGACGTACCAATAAGAAAGGCTAGTGATAGTACCTTGGTGCGTTTGACCCAACTACCTGCATATCGAAGAGTTAATAGGTCATCAAGAATCATCTGAAAGGGCATTAGATTTGGTAAACTCCTAATATTCAGTTTATTTAATTTAGTTTTATTTAAGAGATGTATCAGTAAGATCTATGCCATGAAGCATGCACCTATCTGTTCGCTCACCCTTTTTTAGATATAGTTTACATAAAAGAGAAATCCAAATGTCTCACGATTAAATCACCATGAGAGAAAGCATGGGCTTCCTTGCTTACACGTTTTTGGATTTCTTTGTTTACATATTTTTCGGATATGTGCGATGAGGTGCGCCTCTTACGGAATGAGAATGGATGGAGGATTCAAAAAAAAAAGGGGAGCAAATGCCGCCAGCCTGGGCCCAGCCGGCACTGGCTGGCCCAGCGGCCTGGCCAGTGGCCAAGCTGGCCCAGGCAGGTGCCTGGGCCAGCCACCAGGTTGGGCCGTGCACCCAGCCTAGACTGCGGCAGTCTGGGCCACATCATATCTGACCCATATTAAGAAATTTTTGGAGTGATTGAGAGATTTTTTTGGTTAAATTAAACTATTGATATTGGGTAAGGATGATGGGCTGCTAGCTCATCCATCAAGTGGTTGGACCGTTGGCCTGGCCTATTTATGTTCAATTTTATTTAGAATTTGTGTGTATAAATTTTATGGATTATGCATGCATTTTAAGTGACATAATTGAGCATAAAATTTAAATAATGTTTAAGTGATAAATATAATTGAATAATTGAGGAGTAGCCATAGCATCCTTAATTATAAAATATAATAAAGTTAATAAATCACATAAATAATAAACATAAATTGTAATTAATTATATGAATATAATAAAATTTATTCCATAAGAATTTTTGTTATATTTGTATAATTAATTAGGATAAAATATCAAATTATATTTCTAATCTACCCATAGGAATTAGAAAGAAGGAACATAATTTGATAGTTTTATCATACAGAGTTAAGTGAATCTAATTGAATTAGAGCTTTAGCCCACATGCAAGTTTTATGTTAGTAGATTCACTATTTTCTAAATGCATGTTTTACATTGGTAAACTAGATATATGACATAGTGAAAGAATTTGTTTCTCAAAATATCATCAATTAGAAAACTTATTACATGTTATCATAAGAATGAAATTTGAGTGCTAATCAACAAAATTTATTTCATTTTCTTATAAAGTTATGCTTCTTGAGAACACCCAAATTGTGAACACTTTTCAAAATCCATGCTATTTGTCTGTAAATTTTACTTTTTTAATATGATATATGCATTTTGATGATATCCTTCTTGATATTTTATGTTTTCTACAAAGCTATTTGGTGAAAACAACAATAACAACAAAGCCTTAATCCCAAACTAGTTAGTGTAGGTTACAAAATCCTTTTCTCTATTTTGCTTAGCTTAGAATTATATTTTTTTATAAAATATAAAGATATTAATTTTTCTTTATTACTTCCTTCTATATGATTTTTTAACTATTTTTTTTTTTTTCTTTTATGTATGTCAAATTACTCTTTTATACTAGTGCATCTTTAAGTTGATATTATAAATGTTCAATTCATCTAAGTTGTCCTTCTATCAATAACAACAACAACAACAAAGTCTTAGTTCAAAGCTAGTTGGGGTTGGCTATATGAATCATTTTTCTTCATTTAGCTCGATTTTGAGTCATACTTTTTGTCAGATGCAAGGATTTTAAGTCTTTCTTTATCATTTCTTCCTATATAATTTTGGTTTATCTTTATATCTTTTTTCTTTTACATATACTAAGTCACTCCTTAACACAAGTGCATCTCTAGGTTTCATTGTACATGTTCTCAATTAGAGTTACCTTTATTTTTTTTCGAATGATTTTGTTTCATATTCTATTTTTTTATATTATCACACATCTATCTCAACATTCTCATTTTTGTCATTTCATCTTATGTACGTTTATCTTTTTAACTACTCGATGATTCGTATCATAAAAAATAATTTCCCATCTCCAAACAAAGCCCAGCACTTGGCTAGTTTTTGATTGGATAGAAGAAGATAGGAAGGCGCTTGCCATGGCATCACCTCAGATTTCTCTCGTCAGATCCAGCAAACAGGAAGATGGCTTGAGCTATCCACCTCTTGGAATTTTCCTTCCAAGTCAATGAGGTAGCGGCTGCAGGTGGTCTTCCACCCAAATTAAAAAAAGAAAGAAAGAAAATCAGTTCTTGATCTACATGAATCGCACACTCTGTTGTAGATGATGGGATGTCTTTCACCAATATGGCAGCCCCACTGTCGAACCAAAATGAAACTCAGCCCGTGATTGATGTGTAACCACGCTGCTGTGCGCTACAGGGTATTCCTTCTAGTTTGGTTGTAAGAGGATTTTTACTAGACCAAAAAATGATAGTCCCGCTAGGTTTAGGGCCAGAAACGTTTAGGTTTTAGGTTTTAGATCTTGAGTGATGAAAAAATATAAAATTAATCAGATTAATAAATTAACCTCCAATTGAAATCATCATGATATTCTTTTATCATCATTGGATTGGGTTCAGATTTAAAATCAAGATCCAAATATAAAATCAGGTTAAATAAGGATCAAGCATAATCCAATCTAACCTAATCTGTTTGTAGCCCTAAACCTAGTAGACCCATGATCCCCTTATCTTTTAACAATCCGCACCCCCCCCCCCCCCCCTCCCCCTCCCCCACTTAACCTTCTCTTTGCTCTCTTGTGTTATTCAATTCAGGCAATTAATGAAAAAAATAAATGATAGATAATGGGCATAATTAGGCGATTGTACATGATATAAAATTAATAAATTTGGTTGAGTTCAGGGTCTTTTTAATTTATCATGATGATATCCTGTTGCATATCCTTGTCTTGAAATCGATCTTGATAGGGTTGGTTTTAGGTTTTAGCTAAGGACTGACTGGGCCGACCCGTGTTGACCCCTAATTTCAATTGATAATTCTACAGAATTCCCTAGGGAACCTTAACAACATCCACCCTTCGAGTCACTTGGAATGGTTTCATGGCTACTTTAGGACAGTCACCTCTTTGTCATCATTGCTAACTTTGGTTATTTCTATTACAAAATTCTACGATTATTGGTGAATGACCCAATAGTCCTTTTGGCTAAATGAGCTGAAATTTCTTCCCCCTACTGTCCCTTTTTATTCGGCATTGATAAATAGTGGTGTGGGCACCAGGATCAAGCAGAGATTCTTAACCCTCTGTGGATATCTGATTAGTTATGATTCAAGTCTTGAGTTGAAAAATAAAGTTTAGTTTATTTTGAGTCTCGTCCAGTTCATTTTATTCTAAATTAAGTCCTATCCAGTTCAGTTTATTTTACTGTAGTAAGTTCATCAGCTTACAAGAGGAGACATTAGTATTGGAGCAGAAGACAAGGCCATCACAGTAGACAGAAGCTGCTAAATTCAAGTTGGTGCCACACCCTTCAAGCAGCCCACATGTAGCAGAGCAAGCAACCTTCCCGATATGGATGATCATTTTCCTCATCTAAACGCCACAGATTTCATGCGAATTTAGCTGCCGCTGATTGCATCTAGAATACCTTCCTCATCTGGACGCTGCAGATTTCATGCCAAATTAAGCTGCCGCTGATTGCATCTCAATCATATCTAGAAGATCACCTGCCTCATCTGGATGTCATGGATTTCATGCTGAATCCAGCTGCCTGCATCTAGAAGATCACCTTCCTCATCTGAATGCTAGATTTTATGCATTTGATTAGGGTGCCTTTTTTTTTTTTCTCTCTTTCCATATCTATTTTCTTGGGCCCCAAGTCTCTTGCTCTATAAAAGAGACCCTCTTGTATGAATGATGATCAATCCAAGTTTTGAGTTATTATGATTTTATTAATTGGTTCTCTGGTGCTCTTGTCCCTCCTTTGCCAACATCCCAAGCTAGAGAAATGCCACCTTTGTCTTCCAATAGTGCCCAAGAGCCCTTGGTGGCCTCCCTTTTTCTCTACTCCTTCCTTGTTTCTTTGCCTCTATTCTAAATTTTCTCTATTATTCTTTAACCCTTGTATGGTGATCTTGCAGATCTCTCAGTAGCCACGAATCCAGGATTCAAGGTGCATCCAGGTGATACTTATCCCTCAAGGCTTGGTGGTGCGCAGAGCAACCCCTTCAATACTTTGACCAGGGTAACTTTATTGTCAAGCAGGAGGATTTACTGTAACCCTCTTAGGCTATTACTTTGGATATCTGATTAGTTATGATTCAAGTCTTGAGTTGAAAAATAAAGTTTAGTTTATTTTGAGTCTCGTCCAGTTCATTTTATTCTAAATTGAGTCCTATCTAGTTCAGTTTATTTTAATATGAGTCCTGTAGTAAGTTCATCAGCTTACAAGAGGAGACATTAGTATTGGAGCAGAAGACAAGGCCATCACAGTTAGACAGAGCAGCTGCTAAATTCAAGTTGGTGCCACACCTACTTCAAGCAGCCCACATGTCACTTAGCAGAGCAAGCAACCTTCCCGATATGGATGATCATTTTCCTCATCTAAACGCCACAGATTTCATGCCGAATTTAGCTGCCGCTGATTGCATCTAGAAGATCACCTTCCTCATCTGGACGCTGCAGATTTCATGCCAAATTAAGCTGCCGCTGATTGCATCTCAATCATATCTAGAAGATCACCTGCCTCATCTGGATGCCATGGATTTCATGCTGAATCCAGCTGCCGCTGATTGCATCTAGAAGATCACCTTCCTCATCTGAATGCTGTAGATTTCATGCCAAATTTGATTAGGGTGCCTTTTTTTTATTTTCTCTCTTTCCATATCTGTATTTTCTTGGGCCCCAAGTCTCTTGCTCTATAAAAGAGACCCTCTTGTATGAATGATGTATTTTTTATTATTAATCAATCAATCTAAGTTTTGAGTTATTATGATTTTTATTAATTGGTTCTCTGGTGCTCTTGTTTCCCTCCTCTTTTGCATGCCAATATCCCAAGACTCTAGGAGAAACTCTGGCCGCCACCTTTGTCTTCCAATAGTGGATGCCCAAGAGCCCTTGGCTGGCCTCCCTTTTTCTCTACTCCTTCCTTGTCTCTTTGCCTCTATTCTAAATTTTCTCTATTATTCTTTAACCCTTGTATGGTGATCTTGCAGATCTCTCAGTAGCCACGAATCCAGGATTCAAGGTGATCGTCATCCAGGTCAGCGGATACTTGGCCGCAGATCCGTGGGCTCAAGGCTTGGTCATCAAGGGCGCATCCGCTAGGCAGAGCAACCCCTTCAATACTTTGACCTTCTCCCTCTTGCCAGGTACACCCCTCTAATCTACTAGTAACTTTATTGTAGAAGAGCAAGCCCTACCAGGGCTTCTTAGCCTCGGCGGTCCTTCTTCCTTATTTTTTAGGAACTGTTTCGCATGCGGATTTACTGTGAATTTTCTGAATCCCTCTTAGGCTATTACTTTAGGAGAATAATCAACTGCAATTATTAATCATTAAAAAAATTATTGCCATGTGAATCGGTCTATCAATTTAAATGATACTAATTGCACTTATTGAATATTGTGAATTCTCCGTGGGTGAAAAGCTTTCAAAAGGAGAGCTCCTGAGGAACTTTACCAGGTCTATCTCGGTGTTTAGATTCCGCAGCTTTCCATCCAAACTTAAAAATACACATCACAAGAGAATTAATGCAAAGCAAACAGCTTGCAAATTAGAAAAAATAACCAGTTTTATTGTCCAACGAATTTAAAAATATGCATACAATGACTAGAAACCCACGCAAATTTACCACGCTGGAAGTTTGGCCGGAACCTACATTGTTATCATCAGCCACTGCTCAACAGTCTAGTCTCACCTCTTTTCCTCTCTCTAATGCTATCCCTTTGCAGCAAAATCCATGGTCTAAGATGGAGGAAAGAAACGGTTAAGGTTGAAGGGAAGGGTATAGAACTCCTCATTCCTGCTATCTCCCTTGAAAGTTCGGAACTTGGCCCACCATGGCATCCCTCTGTCTTTAGCTGTGTCCTTGAAGTCGAGCGTGTTGTCGAGGAACACGGCCATGATCAGTGCAACAGTTGATGGAGATGAGAAGATTGTGTTAATATAGTCATTAAACTGCAATGCAAGGCATAACATTAGATAAAAATTAAACCCGGTCAAGCTACAGATAATTAATTCAAGGGGAAAAGAGGGCGAGATGAATACAAACCCATCCAGCCTTCGAGTGGGCAGGACCCTGATGAGCACTCGCGGTGTAGCGGAAGAAATACTGGGGGATGGATAGTCCAAGGAAGATGGAGACACCAGTGATGAAGAGGTTTCGCATGGAGTTCATGTTGGTGAACTGCAAGAAGGATAGCCCTATTGCCGCTGAGAGAGAACACAACATTGCATGAGAGAAGAGAGAGATGTCAAATTATATAGCGTAGAACACCACAAGGAAAATTCTTGGAACTTACCAACAAGACCAAAGAGAACACAGTATACAGCGGCAAAGATTGTGAATGGAATAGAAGCAAACAATGCTCCAAATTTCCCTGCGACAACAACAGTATACACCTTCGGAGTGTTATCATAAGCTAAAACAAATGCCGAAGAACTAAACAACCATATTGTTTTGCATGGAGTTCTGTGGAAGAATGATGCATTGCTCTCACCCAACACGGAAAAGAATATCATGAAACCAGCTGATATCTGAATGACTCTGCGGCTTCCAACTCTTGTCGATCCGAGAAGCCCAACATTCTCCCTGTGTTACTCTCAAATTACGTTCCAATAGCTAATAAAATGCTATGAATAGTCTTTTATAAGTGGCCAAGATGATGCACTTACACAGAAACAGTGGAGCCAGTCCCAGTGCCAAAAAGTCCATCTAGTAGGATGCCTATACCCTGTTTGTTGAGATAGCCATGTCTATCATCTCAATAATAGGATTTAGAGAACAATAGAACCAGTTGAGTGAGTGATTGCTCACCTGCCATCCAATGCCTCGGCTCAGAACGTGAGCAGGAGGTGGTGTTGCACTTGCCAGCCGAGCTGCAGCTTTGTAAGCCCCAGTGGACTACAGCAAAACAGAAACAGATCAACT
>UESW01004518.1:70752-189648 GCA_900491605.1 Calamus simplicifolius
GAGGAGTTTCAGTCTTAGGCTTCGTAGATCGACTCCACTGATGGGGGGCCGCCCGTCAAACTCTCACCAAAGGAGAGTCGACGTGTGTTTTTGGAGGCTGTTGGTGCCTAGCCACGAGACCATAGGGTCTATGGTTTGGGCACTAAAGCTTTCAGATATTTTCCCCATAAGGGCTCCAGTTTGCATGGTTCTGGCGATATTCCTCCCGAGCAAATAGACGACATCCGGAGATCTATCAAGGAGAAAGTTCGCTAGGAGGTTCGGGAGGAGCTTGTAGTGATGAGAGACCAGATGCATCAGATGTAGGATTTAGTTCGTCTCCTATCGCAGGGTTCATTCCAGCCTCCACAGCCGCCTGCAGATACATGATGTATTTTTTTTACTACTTGATGTTTTTTTTTATTTTTTCTATTTTGTATATAAAAATTTTAAATAATTAATAAAATAAATTTTTATCTATTTTAAAAATTTTGTAATGATTGTTTTGGTCAATTGTATTAGCAATTACATTGTATTAGCAAGTTTATTTATATTATTTTATTTTTAAAAAATAAATTAATTAATTTACTTTAAAAATTAAAAATTAATTTACTTTATTTTTTAAAAAATAAATAATTAATTAGCGATGCTATTTCTCGTTGCAATTAATTTTTAAAAAAAAAAATTATGTTATTTTATTTTTTAAAAAAAAATTAATTAGTGACGCAATTGCGACAAGATTTTCTATCGTAAATATTTTTAAAAAAATTATTTTAAAGTAGCGACACATTTAGGGCATCGCAATTATTTTTAAAAAAATTAAAATTATTTTATTTTATTTTTTTAAAAAAAATAAATCAATTAGCAATGCTATTTTCCATCGCAATTAATTTAAAAAAAATTAAAAATTATTTTATTAATTTTTTTTAAAAAATAAATTAATTAATTAGCGATGCAATTGCGATGAAATTTTCTATCATAAAATTTTAAAAAATTATTTTAAAGTAGCGACACATTTAGGCTGCATCGCAATATTGCAACACATTTATGGGCGTAGCAATATATTGCGATGCATTTAGGGCATCGCAGAGAGTCGCTGTTAAGCGACGCAATTGCGACAAATAAAAATTGCGACAAACATTTTAGCGATGCCTTTATTACGTCGCTATAGCTTGTTTAGCGACGCATTAGCGACGCATATGGGCGTCGCTATATTTAAATTTTCTTGTAGTGTAAATAAAGATCTATTACAGGGTTGGGATATGTAACGAAGGGATTGAATCATACGGTAACCGTTCATGGATAGGTGTTGTTGATGGTCATGTCAACAAAACCCTTAGCACTTGGATGGTCATGATGCTTTACTAGAGGCCTCTCATGATCTATAATCATGTTGTTGATTTGGACAAAGAGTTGTCCAATCATTCCTAGGCCAGTGATTAGGACATGATTATTGCCAATATGTTAAAGGGCCTAATGGGTCACATGCATTAAGAAGAATTTTGGATGAATTAAAATGAAATTAAATTAGATTTAATTCAGATAAGATGACCAATTAGATAATTGGGTAAGACCCAATTTAAAGGAGATAAAATAATAATGAATGATCCATCATAGAGGAAGGAATTTTAGAAGAGATAATTTGCATATGATGAACAAATAATTGGATACCCAAATGTGGCTTGTTCCATGTGATGGACGGCTCTGATTATTCGGGTATAGATGGTAAATCTCAGCCATGTGGAGATGGATTCATGCCCATGGAATGGGGCATGATGAATCTCTACGGTTCGATAATGAACACGTATAGATTGGGGCATATAGTTATGAGATAACTAATTCCAATTTCAAGGGCTGAGATTTTGATACATAGATTATGGATAGAGTCTCTTCCTCTTCCTTGGATTAAGGTTACCATGGGAAAGGGGTCTCTTCCTTTTCCTTGGATTAACATTGCCATAAAAAGGTGAGTCTCTTCCTCTCCCTTTGATTAACGTTGCCATGAGGAAAGGGGTCTCTTCCTCTCCCTTGGAATGTCTCTTTCTCTCTTTCTCTTTATAATATGTTTCCTTCTCTTCCTCTATTTAGTAAAAGATTAGATCTTTAGACCTACGGGGAGATCTTCTGATTTAAAATTCAAGGGATTCAAGAGGCGCTAGCACCCCTTTCTCCCTAAGTATCATCTTCATACCTTGAAGGTCTTCATCCACTTCTCTTCTCTGTGTGGATCACCATTAGAGGCCGAATGCGTGACGGCTAGTGACAGAGGATTCACCGGCTTCATCTTTTTCTACATCGATAAAAGACTCAGGTATTAATAAATCTAATGTTTTAGATTTTATTTTTAATTTTAATTTAATGAATCTATTCCTAAGGATCCTAGGCATCTGGAAATTTTATATTTTATCTTCCACTGCATTTTCATGAATTTGATTCATATCTTGCATACATAATTCCCAACACTTTTAGATGAAATTTAATTTTTATTTTTTCTTTAGACAAATCAGGTTATTCTTGTTCATTTGAGAATGGAAAATTTAGTTTGTTTCATGATTCAAAATTGGTTGGTTCTGATTCTTTGTTAGATTATGATAATCTTTATTTAATTGATCATTTAATGAATCCTGCAATTAAGTACACGAGGTGTAAAGAGAAAATTAATCAATGAGAATTTGGCTACGTTGTGGCATAAGAGATTAGGTCATATCTTCAACGGAGAATAAAAGACTTGTGTCCAATAAAATTCTGGATCCCTTAGATTTCACAAATTTTGATGTTTGTGTTAACTGTATAAAGGAAAAACTAACCAACAAAAGAAGATTTGAAGCCAATAGGACTTTAGATGTCTTAGAACTTATACATACATATATTTATGGGTCATTCCCTATGGTTGCTTTGAATGATCAACAATATTTTATAATGTTCATAGACGATTTCTCTAGATATGGCTACATATATCTAAATCATGAAAAGACATAGTCGGTAGATGTGTTCAAAATTATAAAGCTAAAATTGAGAACCAACTCAGCAAAAGGATCAAAAGCATCAAGTCTGACCATGGTGATGAGTACTATGGTAGGTATGACAGTTCAGGTGAACAACGTATAGGGCCGTTTGCTAAGTTCCTAAAGGAATGCGGTATCATCCCATAGTATACTATGTCGAGTTCGCCCACTATGAATGGTGTTACTGAAATACGAAACAGAATGCTTAAGGATATGATAAGGAGTATGGTTTATCATTCCACCTTACCAGATCACTTTGGGACGAAAGCACTTAAAACTGCAGCATTTATCCTTAATAGAGTTCCAACTAAAGTGACTGACAAAACTCCTTATGAACTTTGGACAAGCAAGAAGCCTAGTCTAAAGCACTTGCATGTTTGGGGATGTCCAGTTGAGGCAAGGCCTTATAGGCCTAATGAAAAGAAACTGGACTCAAGGACGATAAGTTGCTAATTTATTAGATACTTTGAAAGATCCAGGGGGTACAAATTTTATGATCCCACAACTATGTCAATTTTTAAGTCAAAAAATGCCCGGTTCTTTGAGGATGTAGAGTTTGTGAGGGGAGATACAGTTAGGAACTTTATTTCTAAAGAAGAATGCATTGATATTCCCACAGGTGTTATTGACATTGATCAGGATTTCATTCCTGATCTTGTTCAAGACACAATAGGTCAAGACAATGTTGGAGAACCTCCCATTCAAGAAAACTATTTTAGAAGAACAAACTTTAGCACCTCAAGAACCTATGCCATTAAGGAGATCTACTAGAGAGAGGAGAAGTGCAGTGTTAGATGATTACATTATATTTCTCCAAGAATATGATGTAGACATTGGAGTGATGGAAGATGATCCGATCAACTTTCATCAAGCCATGAAAAGTTCTAACTCTCAGAAGTGGATTGATGCCATGAATGAAGAGATCAAGTCCATGAAAGACAATGATGTATGAAATCTTATCCCATTGCCAGAACGTACAAAACCTATTGGTTGTAAATGGATACTTAAAACCAAGAGGAATTCAAAGGTGATGTAGAAAGGTACAAGGCTCGTCTTGTCCCTAAGGGCTTTACGCGAAAAGAAGGCATCGATTATAAAGAGACTTTCTTTCCGATTTCTTCGAAAGACTCTTTCAGGATTATAATGGCATTAGTGGTGCATTTCAATCTTGAGTTACATTAGATGGATGTGAAGACATCGTTTCTCAATGGCAACATTGATGAGATGATTTATATGGTGCAACCAAAAAACTTTATATCAGGAGATCCAAAGAATATGATTTGCAAACTTAAGAAATTCATCTATGGACTCAAATGGATGTCTCGATAATGGTATTTCAAGTTTCATCAAGTAATCATCTCATTCGGTTTTGAGATGGATTTGGTTGATGATTGTATATACCATAAGTTCTGTAGGAGCAAGCATATTTTCTTTGTTTTATATGTCAATGACATTTGCTTGTCAGCAATGATATAGGCTTTTTGTATGAAACCAAGAGATTTCTAACTAAGAATTTTAAGATTAAAGATCTTGGTGATGCCCCTTTTGTATTAGGAATTCAGATACATCGGGATCGCTCTCGGGGTATTCTTGGATTATCAAAAAAGAGCTATATCGAAAAGGTTCTCAAGAGGTATGGTATGCAGGATTGCAAACCAGGTGATATCCCTATGGCTAAAGAAGACAAGTTTTGTTTCAATCAGTCTCTAAGAATAATTTTGAGGAAAAGAAAATGTAGAAGATTTCCTTTGCCTCAGTAGTAGGGAGTCTAATGTATGCTAAAGTTTGTACGCGCCCAAATATTGCGTACGTTACTGGGATGCTAGGAAGATATTTAAGCAATCCATGATTAGATCATTGGAAAGCAGCCAAACAAGTTTTGCCATACTTACAGAGAACAAATGACTACATGCTCATGTATCGGAGGTCAAATTAGCTGGAGATCGTTGGGTATACTAACTCCGATTTTGTTGAATGCTAAGATAGTATGAAATCTACGTCGGGCTATATCTTTTTGCTAGCTGGAGATGACATCTCCTGGAAGAGTGCTAAACAGTCTCTTATAGCCTCTTCTACCATGACAGCAGAATTCATAGCGTGTTATGAGCCATCCAATTATGGAGTATGGCTACGAAATTTTATCACAGGACTACGCATAGTGGATGGTATTGAAAGACCACTCAAGTTATTTGTGACAGTAAGTTAGCAGTTCTAATATTCCAACAACAATAGGAGCTTGACGAAGTCGAAGTATATAGACATCAACAAGACTTTTTCTTTGATATGCAAAACTAATTGAGAGAGTTGTTCATGTTAGTTACTTCTCATGAGATGAAATGATATGGCATCATCGACATGATACCATAAATTGGCATAGCTTTGAGTATTTATGATAAAATGTACATATTCATGGTAGTCATTAACTAATAGAAGCATGGTTTCAAGTTCCGATGAGAATGCTAAGACAAGTTACCATCCCAGTGTTTGAGGAAAACCACCAATCTGCTATTGTCTAAGTAGTGTTCCAATCAGCATTTGTTGGGACATTTCCCATCTTAAGTGTTGGGATAGGGTGGGATGGCAATGCATCTTGTTTCATTAAAACATTGAGATAGCTTTGTCCTATGGGATTTAAAACTATAAACAGAAGCAATGCAAAATATAATTTTATGAAGTTTGCTTTGTCATTATTTTGAGTTATATCTACAGAATAATATGCAATGCATCACCCATTATAATAAACAATATACCTGATAGTAATACACCACAATGTGGACTTGCAGGATTTGCATAGACTTCGCATTTGAAAAGCTATCCTTTGACTTGATGATAATCTTGCTGATCTCTAGTATAGTGATTATGTAGAACACTGGTTGCAATGAGATACTTTACAACAAAGGATTCTTAAAGAAATGATATTGCAAATCACTACAACAGTTATTAAATATAATGGTACTTGAGGCATCATGATATGTTCATGATTTTCTAAGGAAATTATCATGTGCTTTCTATGGGATGTGGAATATAAGGCATGAATTCATGCATATGGCTTATTTTCTGCTGTACTTAAGGAGAAATTTCATCTTTTAATTTTTAGACTGATGGCCTAGTGAGGAAACAGATGAGAAGGAACTGTAATCCCTGTAAACTGAGATATACAACACTGAAGCATCCAAATGCAATAATCATTAATGCAAACAATGTATCTTGCCAATAACCGCACCTAGAGGATCTGTATTCCTTCCAGATTATGAAAGTGTAGTTACTAAGCCAACTCTGGTGATGCTGATTAGTTTAACATAATTAATTTAAGGAATTTAATATCTCAAATTGCTCTAGAATAGGCTTGAAATTTTGGTTCTCCAAATAGAGAATCAAAACATCTATTTCTATGCGTGCTTGCCATAGCCAACAGTAATTATTGTCATAGAAGGATGACCTATGGAGTAATATTGACGCTTGCGGGGAGTGAAACTAAATCTTATTGATGACGCCAAATCACCGGCCTCGAGCGTGCGGTCGTCTCCTCCAGTGAGCTCCTCGCGCCTGCAAGCAAGTCCCGGGGGCCGGAGGGGGCCCCCAGCGGGACCCTCCGACGCTCAAGTCAGTGGTCTGGGCATCAGCCGTGAGCTTGAGGAAGCTCGAAAGAGCAAAGAGAGAGAGAGGCCCAGAGAGGAGCTCCCTCTGTGTGGGCGTTTAGGAGTGTTATGAGTGTGTTACCTGGTCAGCGGTCCCTCTTACCCATTTTATAGACGCTTAAGAGTTTGTCTGGCTTGAGTGGTTGAGGCTCCATAATGATGACTTTGATGGGTGAAGTGTCGGAACTGATGTCCGTGAAGCATGGGGTGCTGTCACTAGTCAGAGCATTAATTGCTGTTCGTGAAGCATGGGGTGCTGTCACTAGTCAAAGCATTAATTGCTGTTCGTGAAGCATGGGGTGCTGTCACTAGTCAGAGCATTAATTGCTGTTCGTGAAGCATGAGGTGCTACAGGGTATGGCTAACCGCTACGGCGCTTGCCAGACGTGTCCCCTATGTCATTTTTTGCATTCTTGCATGGCACTGTTCACTTGCATGGCACTGTTCACATGGCACTGTTCACTTGCATAGCACTGTTCACATGGCACTGTTCATACATGGCCGACCCCGGGCACTGTTCATACATGGTCGACCCCGTGCACTGTTCATACATGGCCGACCCCGGGCACTGTTCATACATGGCCGACCCCGGGCACTGTTCATAGATGGCCGACCCCGGGCACTGTTCATAGATGGCCGACCCCGGGCACTGTTCATAGATGGCCGACCCCGGGCACTGTTCATAGATGGCCGACCCCGGGCACTGTTCATACATGGCCGACCCCGGGCACTGTTCATACATGGCCGACCCCGGGCACTGTTCATAGATGGCCGACCCCGGGCACTGTTCATAGATGGCCGACCCCGGGCACTGTTCATAGATGGCCGACCCCGGGCACTGTTCATAGATGGCCGACCCCGGGGCACTGTTCATAGATGGCCGACCCCGGGCACTGTTCATACATGGGCGACCCCGGGCACTGTTCATACATGGGCGACCCCGGGCACTGTTCATACATGGGCGACCCCGGGCACTGTTCATACATGGGCGACCCCGGGCACTGTTCATACATGGCCGACCCCGGGCACTGTTCATACATGGCCGACCCCGGGCACTGTTCATACATGGCCGACCCCGGGCACTGTTCATACATGGCCGACCCCAGGCACTGTTCATACATGGCCGACCCCGGGCACTGTTCATACATGGGCGACCCCGGGCACTGTTCATACATGGCCGACCCCAGGCACTGTTCATACATGGCCGACCCCAGGCACTGTTCATACATGGCCGACCCCAGGCACTGTTCATAGATGGCCGACCCCAGGCACTGTTCATAGATGGCCGACCCCAGGCACTGTTCATACATGGCCGACCCCAGGCACTGTTCATACATGGCCGACCCAGGCACTGTTCATAGATGGCCGACCCCAGGCACTGTTCATAGATGGCCGACCCCGGGCACTGTTCATACATGGCCGACCCCGGGCACTGTTCATATGTCTGAGCCTGAAAGGGGTCTCGGGGTAGGATGTTGATGGACCAGGAGGTCAAGGTGGGCCTTGGAGGTCGAAGCGGGGCTCTATCAGCTTCCTTCACGGTTCTCTAACGGCGTTGGATCAGCCATATCAGATGCCCCCTTGCCCCTGAGACGAAGCGGGCCTACCCCAGCAAGGCGAAAGGGGCGTTACTTCCCAAGTGGCTGATCCTCGCCTGATGCAGGGCTTCATGTGCCAACGGGCGTCGGGCTTCATGCCTAGCTGGTGTAGGGCTTCATGCCTGGTTGGTGCAGGGCTTCATGTGCCGACGGGTGTCGGGCTTCATGCCTAGCTGGTGTAGGGCTTCATGCCTGGTTGGTGCAGGGCTTCATGTGCCGACGGGTGTCGGGCTTCATGCCTGGTTGGTACAGGGCTCATGCCTGGTTGGTACAGGGCTTCATGCCTGGTTGGTGCAGGGCTTCTGTTGCTGAGAGCCGGTGGTACACCGCTCTGCCAGTGGTACACTGGGCTTTGTGCCTGGCTAGTGCAGGGCTTTTGTTGCTGAGAGCCGGTGATACACCGCTCTGCCAGTGGTACACTGGGCTTTGTGCCTGGCTAGTGCAGGGCTTTTGTTGCTGAGAGCCGGTGGTACACCGCTCTGCCAGTGGTACACTGGGCTTTGTGCCTGGCTAGTGCAGGGCTTTTGTTGCTGAGAGCCGATGGTACACCGCTCTGCCAGTGGTACACTGGGCTTTGTGCCTGGCTAGTGCAGGGCTTTGGTGCCGATCGGAGTCGGGCTTTTGAAATGCCAACACGAGGTTTGTCTTGAAGGCTGATACAAGGTTGGTCTTTCCTGCATGACATTTTTGAGTGTCAATGAAAGAAAATTGTTTTAGGTGCATCGTACTTAGCTCTTGTAGCACCCCTGTTTTCCCTATGTGGACTTGAGCATTTCTGCCCGCTGGTGGTCTGCCCCCCAGGGAATCAAGTTGGGACGGCGCCTGGAGTCGGTTGATGACCAGCTCCTTTCCGAAATGAAGCTGGGGACCCATCTTTGGAGTGCAGTGAAGAGAGAGAAAAAACATTTTTAAGTGTCAATGAAAGAAAACTGTCTTAGGTGCATTGTACTTAGCTCTTGTAGCACCCCTATTTTCCCTATGTGGACTTGAGCATTTCTGCCCGCTGGTGGTCTGCCCCCCAGGGAATCAAGTTGGGACGGCGCCTGGAGTCAGTTGATGACCAGCTCCTTTCCGAAATGAAGCTGGGGACCCATCTTTGGAGTGCAGTGAAGAGAGAGATGGGATCCAGAGCCGGGGATGCTGGAGCAGAGCCACGGACAAGAGTCGGAGTCAAACTCGGGAGCTAGAGGTCGCCGAGGGAAGCCCGGGCAGCTAGCGGCCGTTGAAGACGAGCGGCCGGGAGATTCCGTTGAAGACGGACGGCTAGAAAAGAGGATGTTGCTAGGAGTTACAGGATTCGGGCAGCCTCCACATTGGTTCAAGGTAAGGGGCCCTCCAGCTTCCACGGTCCTCTCTCCTATGAAGTCTCATTACGTGCATGGGTGCATGTAATGCATCTGGACGTGGCTGCTTTGGGAGCTTTCACTTGGACTTGGGATGCGGCAGAGAGGAAGAGAAGTTTGCCTGGCGTTCGGGGATGTGGTGCCAGGAGCATGAAAATGGGAGCCTCCGGGGCTGGATCTGAGGCCGAGGCGCTAGCGCCGGGTCTGGAGAAGAGCCGATGCCTCGGGGCAGAGTTGGGAACTAGAGCCATGGCCGGACCTTCCTCTGCATCGCTGTCCATAGGAGAGAGGGCTGCTTGTGCGGCGAGTGGTGACTCTCTGAGCTTTAAGTCGCTGATGGGCTTGATGGTGTTGGACCTCTTGCTGGGGAGATTCCCAGCGGGATGAAGGATGGCTGGCCTGGGCAGTGACCAAAGGGCGAGTAGAAGCTTTTGCTCGCTGTTGCGTGGTCATAAGACGTTGCTTCTAGAGCTTTTGGACAGCCACCGTCAATGTTTGGATTAGTAGAATGAGTGGCAACATGTTCTATTTGAATGGTCTGAGATAGTGATGATGGAACGAAAGGCTGGCCTCCTGCTGCTCAGCTCGTTGAAGGTGCCCCCCAGCTTAACTGGTGAAATCTTCATAATCCACCATCTTCAGGATCCACCGTTTTGATAAAAAGGGATGAGGATCTGCAAACTAGCATCGTTGATCCCCCCTTCCTGGCGCGCCAATCTGATGACGCCAAATCACCGGCCTCGAGCGTGTGGTCGTCTCCTCCAGTGAGCTCCTCGCGCCTGCAAGCAAGTCCCGGGGGCCGGAGGGGGCCCCCAGCGGGACCCTCCGACGCTCAAGTCAGTGGTCTGGGCATCAGCCGTGAGCTTGAGGAAGCTCGAAAGAGCAAGAGAGAGAGAGAGGCCCAGAGAGGAGCTCCCTCTGTGTGGGCGTTTAGGAGTGTTATGAGTGTGTTACCTGGTCAGCGGTCCCTCTTACCCATTTTATAGACGCTTAAGAGTTTGTCTGGCTTGAGTGGTTGAGGCTCCATAATGATGACTTTGATGGGTGAAGTGTCGGAACTGATGTCCGTGAAGCATGGGGTGCTGTCACTAGTCAGAGCATTAATTGCTGTTCGTGAAGCATGGGGTGCTGTCACTAGTCAAAGCATTAATTGCTGTTCGTGAAGCATGGGGTGCTGTCACTAGTCAGAGCATTAATTGCTGTTCGTGAAGCATGGGGTGCTACAGGGTATGGCTAACCGCTACGGCGCTTGCCAGACGTGTCCCCTATGTCATTTTTTGCATTCTTGCATTGCACTGTTCAGTTGCATGGCACTGTTCACATGGCACTGTTCACTTGCATGGCACTGTTCACATGGCACTGTTCATACATGGCCGACCCCGGGCACTATTCATACATGGCCGACCCCGGGCACCGTTCATACATGGCCAACCCCGGGCACTGTTCATACATGGCCGACCCCGGGCACTGTTCATACATGGCCGACCCCGGGCACTGTTCATACATGGCCGACCCCGGGCACTGTTCATACATGGCCGACCCCGGGCACTGTTCATACATGGTCGACCCCGTGCACTGTTCATACATGGCCGACCCCGGGCACTGTTCATACATGGCCGACCCCGAGCACTGTTCATACATGGCCGACCCCGGGCACTGTTCATACATGGCCGACCCCAGGCACTGTTCATAGATGGCCGACCCCGGGCACTGTTCATAGATGGCCGACCCCAGGCACTGTTCATAGATGGCCGACCCCAGGCACTGTTCATAGATGGCCGACCCCAGGCACTGTTCATAGATGGCCGACCCCGGGCACTGTTCATAGATGGCCGACCCCGGGCACTGTTCATAGATGGCCGACCCCGGGCACTGTTCATAGATGGCCGACCCCGGGCACTGTTCATAGATGGCCGACCCCAGGCACTGTTCATAGATGGCCGACCCCGGGCACTGTTCATAGATGGCCGACCCCGGGCACTGTTCATACATGGCCGACCCCAGGCACTATTCATACATGGCCGACCCCGGGCACTGTTCATACATGGCCGACCCCGGGCACTGTTCATACATGGCCGACCCCGGACACTGTTCATACATGGCCGACCCCGGGCACTGTTCATACATGGCCGACCCCGGGCACTGTTCATACATGGCCGACCCCAGGCACTGTTCATACATGGCCGACCCCGGGCACTGTTCATACATGGCCGACCCCGGGCACTGTTCATACATGGCCGACCCCAGGCACTGTTCATACATGGCCGACCCCGGGCACTGTTCATAGATGGCCGACCCCGGGCACAGTTCATACATGGCCGACCCCAGGCACTGTTCATACATGGCCGACCCCAGGCACTGTTCATAGATGGCCGACCCCAGGCACTGTTCATACATGGCCGACCCCAGGCACTGTTCATAGATGGCCGACCCCAGGCACTGTTCATACATGGCCGACCCCAGGCACTGTTCATAGATGGCCGACCCCAGGCACTGTTCATAGATGGCCGACCCCAGGCACTGTTCATAGATGGCCGACCCCGGGCACTGTTCATACATGGCCGACCCTGGGCACTGTTCATACATGGCCGACCCCGTGCACTGTTCATATGTCTGAGCCTGAAAGGGGTCTCGGGGTAGGATGTTGATGGACTAGGAGGTCAAGGTGGGCCTTGGAGGTCGAAGCGGGGCTCTATCAGCTTCCTTCACGGTTCTCTAACGGCGTTGGATCAGCCATATCACTTATGACAATCATTTAGGTTAGTTTCAGCACTTAGAGGATTGGCCTGATATGTTAATGACAACTTGCAATCACAAAAAATAAAAAGTTGATGATGACAAAAATGTGCACCTGCAAGCATCTTAGTTATTTCAGTAAAATGTTGATCATAAAATTTGATAACAAGTTTTGCAAATAAATGATGTGTGGAAAAAAAATATTGTTGTTAATAACAACATGCCTTATAGCATATTAGACCATATTAAAGTGGACACCATAAAGCCCAAGTCAAATAAATTTTTCAGCTCAGATGTTTATAAATTTTATTCCGGTTTAGCTTGATTTGAGGTGGCTCATGACTTGGGGCTTCCTAGTCTAACTGACTGGTATGCCATTAGTTTGGTACTGTACGCCTCGTACTAAATCATACGGAACCCCTTGTTTAGTTTATTTTTTCAAAGAATAACATTATATGAAAAACGATAGATAAACAATTTCATACAAAATTTCCACATACTATAACAATTATTCGTGAGAAGCCAATATATGCAAGTTTGGAATACAATCAGGTAAAAAGAACTTACAGAATAATTTGACATTCTGCCATGAAGATCAACAACTAAGGGAATTTTATAAGCATCAGGAGGGTGGAATTAGAATGAAAGCTAATATCTGAAAATAGAGTTGTCAATAGAGTTTGCTAATCCACTGACCTGATCAAATCATAGGGTTGAGTATGAAAAATAAACCCCTGATAAGCTATTGGGTCATATTTGTGTCCCAAAATTAGACTCGACCTCGTATTGGGTCAGGTTTGTGTCCCAAAATCTATATTTTACTTTTCTGAGCTCAAGTTTTTAATTGCTTAATAATGGTTCTAAGTTCTAACATTCAGATGGCAGTATGGCGATAATTCCTATCTAGTCTTTCTTGGTGATGGTTTCTATCAAGTAGAAGAAACTTTTGGATGATGTTCTAGGGCTCAATTTGGCTTTAGATCTGGTTGTTTTTTTGCTCCTGGCAAATCTATACTATTAGAGTGATAGTTGATCTGCTGATGTTTGTGCCGTGCAGGAACTTCACAAATAGCTTTGGAGAATCATGGCGAAGCACCATCCTGATCTTATCATGTGCCGGAAGCAGCCAGGGATTGCTATTGGTCGCTTGTGCGAGAAGTGTGACGGGAAATGCGTCATCTGTGACTCATACGTGCGGCCATGCACGCTTGTCCGTGTCTGTGATGAGTGCAATTACGGTTCATTCCAAGGCAGGTGTGTCATATGTGGAGGCGTTGGAATCTCCGATGCATACTACTGCAAAGAGTGCACACAGCAGGAGAAGGATAGGGATGGCTGTCCGAAGATTGTCAATTTGGGGAGTGCCAAGACAGATCTTTTCTATGAAGGTAAAAAATATGGTTTCAAGAAACGATGATGGGATGCAAGCAGCATGCCCCCCATGTTTTCGCTATGCCTGTATTAACGAATCACTGTGAACTTGAACGAGCGGATGAAGCAGTATTCTGGGCGATGCATTCAGAATTGATATTGATTATTCTTCCAACTTGAGTGAGATGTTAATGCAATCGCACTTGCTGCTATGCTACTTTTGACAGTATATTTCTTTTAATTCCTCTGTGATTTCTTGATTTTTGCCGTTTTTATTGGCTATTTAATAGCCTCCTTTCAAGTGTTGCTGGAGCCTTTTGTAACCGGGCACAAAAGTCTTAGTCTAACAGATCTAATTAAAGACTCTTTAGGATTGCTGGAACATTGGGTGTTGATCTCTCATACATCAGGTTTCACTGGGATGCCTTCTGAGATGGCATTGGAAAGAAGGGCAACTACATGTATCCGGATGTTGCAGCATTCAACAAAACTCGAAACGTCGTGCACTCTTGCACTCTTTTGGAGTATTGCCCGGAGAGAGATCCTGTATTAATTAATACAGCAAAGTCTTGACACGTGTTGGAGGCGGGGCTATGTTAATTCCAGCATTAGACTGTCAGAAAACCTGAGCTTAATTAACCCATTCGAAAGTAGGGAGGGTCATGCAGATTGAGCAACCTTTAGAAGACCCAACTGCTGCCTGCATATTCCTTTGCACTACTTAAAAGTTGCACTCTTTTAGGCAGTATTTGATATGGAGGATAAGGAAGGATATCCCTGGATATCCTTTCTTATTCTCAAATGCTATAGCTAGAAGGGATAGGTCTAAAAAATTTAACCAAAGGGGATAACTCATGGTTAACCATGGGTTATCCCCTAAACTTATTCCCTAGGGAACCTAGGAACAACTAAAGTTATCCCTTGATGGCAGACTTGTAATTTTAAAAAAATGCTTATTCCCTCAGCTATCCCCTGGATAAATACTATCTCGTACATTTATTCAGAAATAGCTTTTGGGCTATCAAACACTACCTTAGAGTCATGGTCTTAATTAAGAATTTACAAAATGAATTAAGTTCTAACAGTTGATTTTTACCTTGATTCATTCGATAACCAACAATATCATCATATCATACCGGGTGTTTAGTGATAAGGTCATGTCATTTGAGAATGACATCTTTTTCGGGCTTATAATCAATAAGTGCTCAGATACTTGAACCGTACTCCTTTACTTTAATTGATCTTCCTCTAATTGACCTACCCATCTTACTTCAATCAAGCCCTAAATTGATCAAGGTTTTCCTTGTATTACACCATCAATTGATCAATTATACTCATAATTATACTCAATTGAATCTAATTGTGTCAATTAAATGATTTCCCTAATTTCAACCACAATGTCCTTAATCCTAAATTCAGTTCATCTAATTAACGACCTATTTCACCTTCCTTTCAACTTTAATCTAACTGGATTGGCCAATTTTAAGTTCAATAGAATGAGACCTCCACCAGTTTTCCCAACTTCTGTAAACCAGCTAAGCCAAATCTTTTAGCTTAGCCTAGTTCACTAATCCCGCTCCAGATATTCCTTAATTGACCTTCTTTTCTTCCTTTCCTCTTATCCGATAAGTGCTCCAAGGATCAATTAAACTTTATCATGTACAATTCAACTAAAATTTCATACTTGCAAGTTGATTTGGACTCAAAAGAATTCAATTTTAATCATAATTAATATATTTAAAAAATAACAAATAAGCTCAAATGCACCCGTCTCATATAAAATTAGTCAAAAATATCTACAAAACCACACAAATAAAAAAAAAGTGAAAATAATATTGATATCTAAAATTTTTGGATTTTGACCGATCCTTCTACCAAAAACAAAAGGAAACAATGAATTCTTGGAGAGAGCATCGAAGCCATTAAAATCCCAATTTTTTAATTCCTGATTTATGGCTCACTCTTATTATGCTAATTAATATATCACTTAGCATTATCTCAATCCTTCTCCAAGTTAAAAAAAGTTAAAGGCTAAACTATATTTTTAACCCTCAAACTTAGGAGGATATGCCACCTTAGTCCTTGAACTTCAAAAGGTTGCAAAATTAATCCTGAAATTCATTTTTTTTTTTTGTTTCTATTTGATTCTTGTTGTTAAAACTAGGTAATGTTGTAACAAATTTCCTACATAGCATTTCATGTATCTCCACTTCATTGTCACGTAAAAGAGAAAAAAAGAGAAGGAAGCGGCACCCTTCTGCCGCCCCTACGGTGCGCGATGGGGGAATGGAGGACTTCCGCAGCCCCTTCAACATGAGAGGGGGCTTTCATCCTATCTTTTGTATTATATAATTCTTAAGGCAGAACAACATCGCTCAAGCTTCAATCAGCCCCTTCTCTTCTTAAGTGCCTCTCATTCAATACTAAAAGCATACTCTTATACCGCTATAAACATTGAAGGGGTTAGTTGATCATGGGCCATGATAGCAAATACAGGATAATTATTTTCATGTATTATCTACTAGATTAAAAAAAACAAAATTACCTATTTCTTCCCTAGCAAAGAAATTTATAAAATCATTATTCAAATAAATATTTAATTTGATAAATGAAAATGATGATTTTTTAACAAAGTTTAATATTTATCACCACCATCACCTCTATTATTACTAAGGTTGGTCTTGCAGTAGAGAACTTTTTATTTTTTTATATATTTTTAATCATATAACATAAATATTTTATTGAATAAATTTTTAATTTCATCTTTAAATCTATTTATATTTACTTCATAATTCATATTTCTTATAAATTTATTTTAATATTATAAGTAAATATCATTTAATTTAATTTTAGAATCCATAACTAAAACTAGACAATAAAATATAAAATTTCTTTCCAATAATTATTAAATTAATTTTCATTAGTAAAATTATATTTTCAAAAAATTTAATTTCTTTATGCTTTGAAAAATAATATTATATATTTGTTACAAAGCTAGAGGAAATATAAGATAATAACATACATGATAATGATGCCATAACCATTAATGGGTTCCTCTTATTATTATTATTTTTTGTATAGGGTATAACTGTAGATGAGATCTGTTGCTGCCAAATCACTTGCGACGGACGTCGGGTGAACTGAGATCTTCACAGGCCTTCGAGAATGCAGAGGGGTCACCGTCTTCCGTCTTCCTTCGAGAGCCTACAAAAAGTCCCGGACCGGTGGTTCCGACGGGGCCCTCCGACGCCCAAGTCAGCGGGTTGCAGAACAGGAATGTTTATGAATAAAGCTTGAAAAGAGAAGCTAGTCCCCCTGTCTTGAGCTGGGGTCCTCTTCTTATACCTCTCTGGAGGGGTCACATTTACCTCTCCTCCTTAGAACCGTCCAATCTCCTTCGCTGGGATGAGGTCCCCCGAACGGTAAGTGGGTGAGCCGTTGCTGAATGGGTGCCGTGTATGCCGGTAACCGCGGGGCGCACTAGCACCTGCCCATGATTTCAGCAAGCGAAATGCACTGTAACAGATGTCTCAAATCTCGGGGTCTGTTACCTGAAGTGGGTTTTGATGTACTTTGGAAACAAGGCACCAAGTTAGTTAAAGCCGGAGCTAGAGACCAGAGCCGTAGGCCGAAGCCGACGCTGGAGGCCGGAGCCAAGGCTGGAGCTGACGCTGGAGGCCGTAGCCAAAGGCCGGAGCCGGAGGCTGGAGCCGATGCTGGAGGCCGTAGCCAAAGGCCGGAGCCGGAGGCTGGAGCCAACGCTGGAGGCCGGAGCCAAAGGCCAGAGCCGGAGGCTGGAGCCGACGCTGGAGGCCGAAGCCAAAGGCCGGAGCCAAGGGCCGGGGTCAGAGGCTAGGGTCGACGATGGAGGTCATAGCCAAGGGCGGAGATAGGAATTTCAACATCCGAAAACAATCTATCACATCATTGATTCCGTAAATTGCACAGGATGTTATGACGCCGCCCAGAGGAGACGATCAGCCGTATCAGATGCCCCTCCGCCCTGAGATGGGTGGCGCGCAGTCACCAACGAAAGGGGTGTTAATATCCACCAGGCGGCTAATCTCCGTGATATCATTTCATCCGCTCAAGCTATTGGGATTGGGAAGATTTTTCTCGGGCTGTCGAAATGGCTTCCAGTGGAAAGCAGGCACATGGCCAGATCTGACAACCACATGACGATTTGAAATGGGTTATAAAAGGGAAAGATCGTCCTTATCCTCCAGTCCCCACCTTCTCTTACGTTACAACCGCCTATCTTGAATCCACAAGCGTCCGTCTACCTCCTGTTTCCGTTCTCCTTCTCGTGCTCCTTCAGTCTCGGTTCGAGCTTTCCAGGTTAGTTCCCATGGCTTCTTCGCCTTCCTGTTCTATTTTTGATTCCGGGGGTCGTTCCCCCATTCCTTCGCAACCTTCTATTTCCTTACCTAGTCATTGGACCACCCCGTCTTTTGACCACATTTCGTCAGAACGGCAGCGGTCGGCTGGATACCCCATAACTGGGGGTCGACCGACCATCGGATGAACCTCCCCCCGATGCCGTCCGGTAGCCGCTGGTCCCTCCAGTGTTGTCAAGGAGTCCCCCGAGTGGACTACCTCTACTATGTCCGCTCAAGACATAGTGAACCTAGGAGCCAGATATAACTTCCCACCAAACCTACGTCTGTCCTACCCTGCTCCTAATGACAGGGTAACCTCTTCCCGTCCCAGAAGGGTTGCCTTGTACGGAGCCTTCTTTAAGGCAGGACTTCGATTACCCATTCACCCTTTTATACTCAACCTTCTAGATAGATATTCTTCAACACCCTCCAATTAGTCCCTAATTCCATCCGAACCATCATTGGCTTTCTGATTCTATGTCATCTGCAAGGTATAGAGGCTAGCATCTCCTTATTCACAGTTTCTATACCCTCCGCAAGCAAGCAGGTTGGTGGTCCTTCACCCCTAGACCCACTAGGATCCTTAAGTTGTATCTTCCCACCTTCTATCAAAGGATGGAAAGATAAGTTCTTCTTTGCCAATGTCGAGGGGGTGAGCGGAAGCTGGGGAACACCAAATACTGATGCCAATAGGGATTCTTCCATTCTCCCGAGGGACCGAATGGCATTTGGGCAGCTTTTAACTGCCGATATTCCTTAGTGTAATCAGCTTCTGACCGACGAAAACCTCCGCCTTGCCGGCCTTATTCCATCCAGTGGTGAGCATTTGATTACTCACCTCTTTCCCCTCTTCTTCTGTTTCTTGCATTTTTTTTTAACTCCTTTCTTGTTCTTTGATATAGGGATGACGCCATCACTTCGTGAGATCAGGCAAGCTGCCACCAGGAAGAGGAAGGCAAAGGGGAATGGGGCCCCCGCCGAGAGGAGGGCCATCGCCAAGATTCCCAGGAGGGCCGACGCTGGAAAGGCCGACGCGGAGGGCTGAAGCTACGGAGCCCTTGCGCAGGCACGAGGCGGTGGGAGCCCAAGCCGATGAGCCTGTAAAGAACGACACGATAAGGGCCGAGGCCAGCGATGAAGTTGGTCGGAGCAAGGTGGGGGGGAACGATTTGCCTTCACCAGTACCGGCTCCCCCTTCGGTTATTCTACTCGATCCCTCTCCGGAGCGAGTTGCAAAAGCACCATCGCCCCCACCCGAAGCCGTCGAAACGGAGCCGGCCCACTCAACTACAAGACCGACTCCAACAGCTGTCATACCTCCCAAAGGGGCAGCAGCCGAGGTGCCTCCCCCAGCAAAGGTGCCGGAGGTGGCAGAGTTGGAGGCGGAGACCTCCCACGCGGCCCCCATGTCAGCGGAAGGGAGGGGCGTCGATCCTTCCTTCCAATCGATTTTGGCGAACTACAGTCACTGGGCCGAGCAAGCACTGAATGAGGCATCCGTGTCCGAGGTGCAGGAGTTTCTCCGACACCAGGAGAGGGCTACCTTCTTCCGAGAGGCATCTGTGGCGTACCTTTGGGTAAGCTTTGCTCTATTATCAACCTATTTCATCATCGTTTTCTTTGTCTAATCTAGACACTTTATCCAGGCATTGAATTCGATGATTGCTATGAGGGACATTTGGGCCTTGGGCGATGCTGCTCTCGATCAATCGCTGGAGGAGATGCGAGCACTTAGGGCTAAGGCAGAGAGGGCCAAAATGGCTTTGGAAGACACCCGAGCAGAGACTGCTCGGGTGCTTAAGGCGAAGCCGAAGCCCTCCGGCTAAAAGCCAAGAAAGCAGAAGAGGCGTTGGAAATCGTCTAACGCTAGGCGGCCAATGAGCTAGATAATGCTCAGGTGGCCGAAGAAAAACAAAGGATAGCGGAGGAGAAATTGGGGGTGGCGGAGTCGGAAGTGTATATGTTGAAGAACAAATTACACTCCGCCACCATTGAAATAGGGGTGGCTGAAGAGAGGGCCGAGAACGCAGAGGAGATTGCCCGTCAGTCCGATACCAAGATCGCCGATTTGAAGATGGCGGTGATCGAAGTTGAGAAGAAGGCCGCCGAGGCCGAGAGAAAGGCTATGAAGGCCGAGGAGAAGGTTGCAGAAGCTGAGCAGAGAGCCTCCGAGGCAGAAAAGAGAGCCACAGAGGCCGTAGAGAACTTCAGGAAGTCTAGCGCCTTTAGTAGAGAATTGGCCGAATCGACGGCGTTTGCATACGAGGGCGGCTTCCAGGACTGCAAGGAAAAGATCCAAAAACTCTACGGTCTCGAGGGAATTGAGGGGCTGGAGCCAGATGAAGTCCCCGAAGATAACTTAGCTCCAAGTAATCCTTAGTCTCTTTCACTTTGATTGTAATGCTTCAAGTCCGATTTAAATAGGTGATTTTGTAATTTTGGCTATTAATGAATCTTTTGATCCGTAACGCTTGTATCTTGGATCATAATTGGGTCTACTAGTGTGTGAATTGGCACAAACCAAAACATATGGCCGAAAATTATAACATGATTTCTTTTTGAGGGACATTAGAAAATCGATTAGAGAACTGATGCAGGATCAGTCTCAGTTGCAGACACGGTCAGAATAATGCATAGTGTAGGACTACGTCTTTGCCGACATAAAGTCGTTAAAGGCCAACACGAGGTTGAATAGGACGCCGATGCGGAGTTGAGCATTGAGTTCCGATGCGGAGCCGGACTTTAAGTGCCGACGCGGAGCCGTGCTCAGGTGCCGATGCGGAGTCGAGCTTAGATACCGGCGCGAAGCCGGGTTTTAAGTGCCGACGCGGAGCCGGGTTTTGAGTGCCGACGCGGAGCAGGGTTTTGAGTGCCGACGCGGAGCCGAGCTTTAAGTGCCGATGCAGAGCCGGGCTCAAGTGTCGGCACGGAGCCGGGTTTTAAGTGCCGGCGCAGAGCCTAGCTTTGAGTGCCGACGCGGAGCCGGGCTTTAAGTGCCGACGCAGAGCTGGGCTTTTAGTGCTGACGCGGAGCCGGGCTTTAGGTGCCGACGCGGAGCCGGGCTTTGAGTGCTGACGCAGAGCCGGGCTTTGAGTGCCGATGCGGAGCCAAGCTTTGAGTGCCGACGCGGAGCTAGGCTTTAAGTGCCGACACGGAGCCGGGCTTGAGTACCGACGCGGAGCCGGGCTTTGAGTGCCGACGCGAGCCGGGCTTTGAGTGCCGACGCGGAGCCGGGCTTGAGTGCCAACGCAGAGCCGGGCTTTAAGTGCTGACGCGGGGCCGAACTTTAAGTACCGACACGGAGCCGGGCTTTAGGTGCCGAGGCGGAGCCGGGCTTTAGGTGCCGAGGCGGAGCCAGGCTTTAGTGAAGTATGATCACTCGAAAATGAAGCAATGAGAATACTTTGGATAAACCTTTAGCAAGCAAGTTCGACTTGATGGAGCTTAGCACATTACTGATAGTACCGTCGTAGGTTGTCTGCATTCCAAGTGCGGGGGAGAGGTTTTCCGTCTAGCCCCTCAACTTTGTATGCCCCATGATGAAGCACTTCCGTGATACGATATGGTCCCTCCCATTTTGGTGCTAGCTTGCCTCCTTCTATTGGCTTTGATATTTCAGCTCGTCGCAGGACGGATCTCCAAGCGGAATGTCTTGAACCGTACTCGAGCATTGTAGTATCTGGCCGCTCGCTGACGGAAAGCCTGCCATGCGGAGTCGCGCTTGGTCTCACAATTCTTCCACCAGGTCCAGATCGGCCCGCAGCTGACTTGGGTTGCTCTCTTCGTGGTATAACTCTGTCCGGGATTGGGGACACCTACCTCCACCGAAATGACGGCCTCGGTCCCAAAAACCAGGCTGAAAGTGGTTTCCCCAGTGGGGGCTCGTGGCGTCGTGTGGTAGGCCCACAATACACTGGAAGCTCTTCCACCCAATGTCCTTTACAACCATCTAGGCGGGCCCTGAGTCCTTGGAGGATAATGCGATTGGTCACTTTGGCTGTACCATTGGTCTGGGGATGCCCCACTGAGGTGAATCGTTGACGAATGCCTAGCCCAGTGCAGAATTCCCGAAAGGCTGCATTGTCAAACTATCAGCCGTTATTAGTAACGAGGGTGTGTGGCAGCCCGAATCGGCATACAACAGAGTTCCAAAAGAAGGATCTTACTTTGCCCTCGGTGATCTTGGCGAGAGCCTCGGCTTCGATCCACTTGGTGAAATGGTCGACGGCTACTAACAAAAATTTGCGTTGTCTAGAGGCTAGAGGTAATGGTCCCAGGATGTCCATACCCCACTGGCAAAGGGCCAAGGTGCAGTCAAGGGGGTCAGCTGGGATGTCGGTTGGTGTTGGATATTAGCATGGCACTGGCAACTATCACACCTCTTGACAAGCTCGGATGCATCCTCCTTCATTGTCAGCCAGTAATATCCCTGTCGCAAGGCTTTGTACGCCAGAGCTCTGCCCCCCAGATGACTTCCATATGCCTTCATGTATTTCCCGTAGGATATAATCCGCTTCTGTAGGGCCAACGCACCTAAGAACCGGGTATGAGAACGACCTTCGATACAGTTTTCCTTCCATTATAAAAAACTTCAGGGTCCGTCTTTTAAGTTGCCTAGCCTCGGCAGGGTCTTCAAGGAGGGTACCGTCGGTTAGATACTGGATATAAGCATCCATCCAGGAAGGCTCCTGCTCGACTGGTAGTGCTTCTCTCGTTACTTCGATACTCGGGGTTTCCAGGTGCTCTATATAAGCTCTTCCCAACATCCCGTCTGCTGAGGTGGTAAGATGGGACAAGGCGTCTGCTCTAGCATTTTCTCCTCGAGGAATATAGCCAACATTGAAATAAGTTAAGAGAGAAGCTTGTGACTGCACCATACTCAAGTAGCGGGTCATGATGGGATCCCTTGCTTCATACTCCCCTATGATTTGGCCAGCGAGCAACTGGGAGTCAGTGAACGCTCTAAGATGCTTCACCCCGAGCTCTCGGGCTAGTCTTATCCCAGATAGTAGGGCTTCATATTCTGCCTTATTATTGGTGGCTGGAAAGAGGAAGCGGAGTGCACACTCGGTTACAACTCCGTCCGAATTGGCCAGGATGAGGCCTGCTCCGCTCCCTTGAGAATTTGATGTCCCATCCACATGAAGGATCCATTCATCATCCCCGGTTCCAAGAATCGAAGGGTTGGTGGAGGCCTCTTCGGGTTGCTCCCCACCCCAGGTACATTCGATCAAAAAATCTGCCAGGACCTGGGACTTCATGGCTGACCGAGGACGGAAAGATATATCAAATTCCCCCAGCTTGAGCACCCACTTCGCCAATTGGCCCGAAGTGTCCGGACGAGCGAGGATCGTCTTTAGAGGCTGGTCCGTGACCACTACGATCGGATGTGCTTGAAAATATGGTCGTAGGCGCTGGGCAGACACGATCAACGCGAAGATAATCTTCTCAATCTTTGAGTACCTGGTCTCCACATCATGGAGCACCTTGCTTGTGTAGTACACCGGCTTTTGCGCGCCGTTGGTGTCCATGCAGACCAGCACGGAACTAACAGCCTCGGGAGAAGCCGCAAGGTATAGAAGGAGTTCTTTTCCACCCGTCGGCTTGGACAGCAGTGGCGGGGTGGATAAGAATTCCTTCAACCCCTCGAAGGCCTTTTGACACTCTTTCGTCCATTCAAATCCATTGGCCCTGCGTAGCGTCTTGAAGAAAGGCAGGCACCTCTCAACAGACTTGGACAGAAAACGGCTCAAGGCCGCTACCCTCCCCGTCAGGCGCTGCACTTCCTTCTTGTTGGTGGAAGACCTCATGTCCAAAATGGCTTGAACTTTATTAGGATTTACTTCGATTCCTCGCTGGGTTACCATGAAACCCAAGAACTCTCTGGCTGTTACCCCAAAGGCACATTTGCGTGGGTTCAGCCTCATCTGGTATCGGCGAAGGTTGTCGAAGGTCTCCGTTAGGTCGGCGATATGGCTGGTGGCGTGGACACTTTTCATCAGTATGTTGTCCACGTACACCTCCATGTTGCGTCCTATCTGGTCTTCAAAGACTTTGTTTATTAGCCTTTGGTAAGTGGCCCCCGTGTTTTTTAGCCCGAATGGAATTACCTTGTAGCAGTACAACCCCTTCTCCGTTATGAAGGAGGTAGCTTCTTCATCCACCAGGTTCATCCTGATTTGGTTGTACCCAGAGAAGGCATCCATGAAACTAAGGGTCTTATGGCCGGATGTGGCGTCCACCAGTTGATCAATCCGAGGCAAAGGAAAATTGTCCTTGGAGCAAGCTTTGTTGAGGTCGGTGAAGTCTACGCACATCCTCCAGCTTCCATTAGTCTTACGGACCATCACCACATTGGCTAACCATTCGGGGTAATGAACCTCTCGAATGTGGCCCACGGCCACCAATTTACGGACTTCCTCATCGATAGCTCTCTGTCGGTCCGGAGCAAAGCTCCTTTTCTTCTGTCGGACTGGCCGGCACTCTAGCCTGAGGTTGAGTCGATGGGTGATTACCTCCTCAGGGACGCTGGCATGTCTGATGACACCATGCAAAGATGTCAGCATTGGCATGCAGAAAATGAGGAGTCGATCGCACGCCTCTCCCGGAAGCAGTGCTCCAACCTGGATGGTCCTTGTCGGGTCCTCCCCCAAGGGGAGGGTCAGGAGGTGCTCGGCTGGCTCTCCCCTCCTTCCCAACTCTCGGAGGTCAAGCGGCTCAAAGGTTTTCGTCGACGCAACCTCCAATGGACTGGGAGATAAGTGGCAGCAAAGTAGTGACGGGCTTTGCTCTCCCTTCATTTCTCGACTCTTTCGTCGGTGGGGAACCTTACCAACAATCTCTTGGTGGAGATGACGGCATCCAACAAATTCAAGACCGGCCTCCCCAAGATAGCATTGTAAGCCAACGGGACCCGGACCACCAGAAAATTTATGACTACTGTACTTTGACGCAGAGTAGTCCCTGCCATGATAGGAAGGGCAATCTCTCCTTCAACACTTACTGAGTCCCCAGTAAAACCCATTAAAGGCGTGGTGACGGGTCGAAGGGAAGAATTTGATAGGTTCATTCGAACAAAGGCCTCGTAGCTCAAAACATCCACCGAACTTCCACTATCAACTAATATTCTTTTTACAGGGTGTTTGGCTATGGTCATGGACATGACGACGCTGTCGTCATGCTTATTAACTACCCCTTCTAAATCCTTTCCAAAGAAAGGAATTATAGAGTCTACCCCCTCTCGCTGTCTTTTCGAGCTGCCACCTGCTCCCAGGAAATCATAGCTATGGTTTTTTTCATAGGGGCATTGTCGACATCTGTCGGAGGTATCGAAGGTGCCAATGAACCCGGAGCGGGAAGGTTTTCCCTTCGAACGAACTTGCCCAAGTGACCCTGCTAGACAAGCTCTTCAATGTCCCTCTTCAAGTGGCGGCAAGCCTCAGTATCATGACTGTAGTCTCAATGGTACCGACAGTAAAGCTCCTTGCTACGGGGGGCCCCTGACTTCATGGGAGGTGGACGTCGAAAATAGGGCTCCTCCTCTATTTCTAATAGAATGTGAGATATCGGGACCAAGAGGGGGGTGAACTGCTCCTTGGGAACGAGCGTCTGGGGCCGGTGGAGCGGTGGGGAAGCTCAGGCTTCCGGGACCGTGCTCCGGTAGGCTCCGTGGATGTCGATTTCTTGCTGGAGCTCTTATCAGCTTCCCTCTTGGAAGAGTCCGCTTCGTCGGTGCGAATGTACTTCTGCGCCCGGCTTAGAAGCTCGGCGTAAGAGCTTGAAGGCTTCTTATCCAGGGAATAGGCGAACCTAGAAGGGCGAAGTCCTCGCTTTAATGCCAAAGTGGCTACAGAATCATCCAAATTATACACCTCCACACCGCCTCCTTGAACCGAGCAACGAAGTCCTTCAGGGTCTCACCACTCCTTTCCTGAACAGCGAATAAGCTATCGGCCACTCGTGGGATCTTTCGGCACGCGTCAAAGTGGGCTCGAGCTGCCGAAAGGAATTGATGCTGTGCGGTGACAGGCGAGAATACCATGCTCGTGCCGCCTTACGAAGGGTGGCAGGAAAGGCGATGCATAGGAGGGAGTCCGTCGCTCCCTGGACCTACAGGTGGTCCAAAGGATCCGTCGTGTCGTCATATGGGTCCAACTGGGGGAGGCGAAATGGGACGGGATCGATTCCTCCATGATGCATTGGGAGAGTGGGGGATGGTGATCATAGTCCGTCCCGTAAGGGTTGGCGATCCAGCGACTAAGCTCCTCCAACCGTTGATGATACTCATCAAGCCATTGTTCGGCCCGACGGGTGGTCTTCCTATTGGTGTCATCTTTAGAGGAGTCAGAGGATGAAGCCGGTGAAGACCTTCGGTGCAAGGAGTGCACCCGTCTTGGCTCCTTCTCACCCAACCGTCGATGGGAACGATCAGAATGATGGGAGAGAGACCATCGTCGCTTTGAAGTCTCCCGGCGATGAGGTTCGGGAGGCGAGTGATGGGAGGTCTCAGGTGGAGTCCCGCCTTGATAAGATTGAATTGTTCTACGCCCCCTTTCGCGAAGCGGAGGGGGCTGAGGTTTAGTGGCAAAACAATGTTCTGCAATCCCTGCACCACCGTCATCAGGTCCTGTACTTGATGAGCCAGAACCTCAAGCCGGTCAGGTTGGTTCATCTGTGCAGGGGGCGGAACATGGAGGTTGGCCTCCGATTGCTCGGCCCGCGGAAGGCGTTCCGCGGCCTAACTGGTGGAAGCTTCCTGGGCTCGCGTTGTCACCATCGTCTTCCTTGCAGAATCAATGGGGTCACAGGAAGAACTTTCGCCCTCCACGTGTGTGTGGTGCCCCCTACCTGGCGCGCCAATCTGTTGCTACCAAATCACTTGCGACGAACGTCAGGTGAACTGAGATCTTCACAGGTCTTCGAGAATGCAGAGGGGTCACCGTCTTCCGTCTTCCTTCGAGAGCATGCAAAAAGACCCGGACCGGTGGTTCCGGGGGGACCCTCCGACGCCCAAGTTAGCGGGTTGCAAAACAGGAATGTTTATGAATAAAGCTTGAAAAGAGAAGCCAGTCCCCCTGCCTTGAGCTGGGGTCCTCTTCTTATACCTCTCTGGAGGGGTCACGTTTACCTCTCCTCCTTAGAACCGTCCAATCTCCTTCACTGGGATGAGGTCCCCCGAATGGTAAGTGGGTGAGCAATTGCTGAATGGGTGTCGTGTATGCCGATAACCGCGGGGCGCACTAGCACCTGCCCGTGATTTCAGCAAGCGAAATACACGGTAACGGATGTCTCAAATCTCGGGGTCCGTTACCTGAAATGGGTTTCGGTGCACTTTAGAAAACAAGGCACCAAGTTAGTTAAAGTCAGAGCTAGAGACCGGAGCCGTAGACCGGAGCCGACGCTGGAGCTCGGAGCCAAAAGCCGGAGCGACGCTGGAGGCCATAGCCAAGGCCGGAGCCAACGCTGGAGGCCATAGCCAAAGGCCGGAGCCAACGCTGGAGGCCGGAGCCAAGGCCGGAGCCGGAGGCTGAAGCGACGCTGGAGGCCGCCAAAGGCCGAAGCCGGAGGCTGGGGCCGACGATGGAGGATGTAGCCAAGGCGAAGATAGAAATTTCAACATCCCGAAAACGAGCTATCACATCATTGATTCCGAAAATTATGCAGGATGTTATGACGCTGCCCAGAGGAGATGATCAGCCGTATCGAGATCCTTTTATGAATAATCTGAAC
Source organism: Calamus simplicifolius (assembly GCA_900491605.1). Taxonomy (NCBI): domain Eukaryota; kingdom Viridiplantae; phylum Streptophyta; class Magnoliopsida; order Arecales; family Arecaceae; genus Calamus; species Calamus simplicifolius. The sequence continues at coordinate 98,531 of UESW01004518.1, forward strand.
TTTGAATATATTTGTTTAGATACAAAACAGGCCAATCCCATAACATAGAAACAAAGGAATAGCCGTTATAGATATCTAATTTGCATTCATCTACATCATTAAAAAGCAATATTTACTTACTCATAGACTATGCTTGTTGCTTATGGCTTTTGAATTGTTGGGATGAGTGGCTTGCATGCATCCATTCACTTAATCTTGTGGCTTTTGAATTGGTCGGGTTAATCTGACAGAATTCAAATGGGTCCATGTAAAAGTTGATGATGAACACTGTGAAAATGATATTGGTCATAGTATCGAGGCCCCTTGTTGGCAGATCGCTGAACGGTCTCATATTGATCATAGTGTTGAAAGATGGCAGAAATTTGTCACGACAAGCCCCTGTTCTACAGTGTTCCCACACTATTTAACACTATAAACATGATGAATTGCGCATTGAATTTGGTATGAATCAAATACTCAGGCTTTTTCCCATGCTTCAATCATTACATACATGGATTAAAAAAAAAAAAAAAAACATTCAACGATAAGTTTCACTGTGGCATTATTTCAATAGGCATCCTTTTTTTTTTCTTTATTAAGCAAAACATCATCTGAGTACAGTTTCTGTAGACAGAATTGATCATGTGAAGTGTTCAGAACCTTTTTCATTCAGTTTTATGTTTTGATGCACGATAGGAAATTAGGAATTACTTGCTTCAGTTTATGCCTTCTACTTTTCTACAGTAGCTTCATTCGGTATTTTTATATTCAAATTATTTTGCTCTCGTTATGTGGTTATGTGATGATGGCTGCAGGTGGGATCCTTTCATTGATAGTCTCTACTTCGTACTTTTTTTTTTTTTTTTTTGGTTGGGATGCCCCAACATAGAAACGAATGAACTACGGTTATAGATATTTAACTGGGATGCCATATCAACAATTAGAAAGCAATATTTGCAAATCCCCCTGGATTCCTTTTTTGATAATTCCAGCAAGTTGCTTTTGAATTTGTGAATTAAGTGACATGAATGTGTCTCTTTGTTTAATTTCACAGAATTCAAATCAGACAATGTACAAGTCCGAGAGAACTACCTTGGCCCCTGTTGGAAGATGGCAGAAGGGTATTGTCTCAAATAAGTCCCTCTTGCTGGAGGGTTTGTTACTAACAGAAAGGTAGATTAACAGAACCTCAGCAGGGCTGTTTGATATATGACTTTTCTATCTGTACATCACCGCTATTTTTTTCCCCTGTTATTCAATTTAATTCTAGCTTTTCATTATAACAGAGATAAATCATTTTCCCAGACCAGCTTGGACTGATTGTCTAGGAAAAAAAAATAATAGGCATTACAACAGATGTCAACAAAATAAGTAAAGACAAGGACAGGAAAATAACAGGAAAATATTCAAATCACGTATGGCTAAATAAAGATAAAATGCTATTTCTTTTATTATGATAGACATTCTTCTTTTTCGCTAAGAATGATGATAAAACATTCAAAACGTAAAACTAATAGCTGTTATTTATGTTATATGATTTTTTTTAAAAAAAAAAAGATGGAGCCTTTTGTATAATATTGTATGCAATGCAACATAAAAAATTGTGACAGTGATAGCAGCTGTTACAAGGTCACAACAATTATAGCTTTAGACATTGCACCCAATGTATGCACAGCAAAACCTATCAGAGATGCAAAGCTGCATTGCATTTGAAGGACTCTATAGGCTCAGAGCAACAGATAAGTACCAAAGTGAATTTATATCTAAGCTCCATCTCTCCACTGTTTTGATTCTGTATCTGTGTTCTTGTCTATTTTAGGTTAGATTTCCATCTTAATTATTTCATCGAGTATTTGCTAAGATTTTGTTTATAGAAGTGTGCCAAGAGGGTGCCCAAAATATATCATGACATGCAAGGCTGCAGCTTTCCTTTGCTCCCATACTCCATGCCCCAGGAATGATAGGATACATTGATGACTGAATCATCACTTATACTAAATGAACCAATTTTTTATTAAATATGACAAGTGGAAATTGACAGTAAAATAGGTCTTTAAAATCACATGGAACTTCATAGCCAGAGTAAAATACTACTGCTAAATCAGGGGGGGTTCACAGCTTATTGCCACGGGCACCTTGAGCATAAAACTCTCCAAAAAATTATGCACAAAATGATTAATAACAAAATTTAAGATATTCTATTTAATTTGAAAATTTTCTAGCCAGATTCAAAATGATTGACTTCTTCATGCATCTGACGCCCTTGTCGAACATGTATTGTTATAAAAGCTGATAAAGAAACCCATCCACCATCACATATCCACTGTACATAAATCTTACATATTTCAACACAAGTGTTGGTTGAAACAAATTCTAGGAAGGGCTTTCATACAATTCACAAATAAAAACAGAGGCTATAAGTTTGATCCTTAACAGTCCAAACTCTTCCACAAAGATTTGCTCATTTCNCTATTCTGGCCAGTTCCAAGCATGTGTCGTCGTTTTTGCCAGGAGTTCCTGCAACTCCTCCACCCTACGCTTTTCTTGGACACCTCGGCCAAGGCAACCTGGTGTGCCGCCCTTATTCCCTTCGAGTCCTATCAGTCATATCCATAAGCTCTTCAAACTTCTCGGACACTTTCAGTCGTGATTGGAGCTCGACATTGTCCTGGCCTGAATGCTGGCCCCTGTCGCCAAACTCAGCGCCAGCAATCGCCCGAGAAAGCAAAACTCTGCGAGACAAAAATGAATAAAAACCCACGATGGGGTCAATCGGGAAACATCTACCGCACAAGAGAAATAACTTACCCGCGAGGCATAGGCCCGAGTCATCCTCATCAGGGTCGTATTATCGATGTCGGAAAGGAGATGGATACTTTCGGCCATACCTTACTGTCCGAACGCAGCATCGACCAACCCCAGATCGGCAAACTTGTCCGACGAAGGATCCGCACCCGGATACAGGGCCGACCTCATCAAGGCGGAAAATGCCTCCTCAACTAGCGCTCGAGCTGCTGGGCTGACCGTCCCCGCCTGAGGGACCGACCTGGAACCCCGCCTGAGGGCCCCCAATTTCCCAGCCTCCTCTATCAAGGCCCTGGCTTGGACCTCTTCGGATAATTCGGCTAGCCCAAGCGCCAGCCTCCCCAAACCTTTTTCGAAGGAGCTCCCGATCGGGACCCCACTTGCTGCTCCCTCCACCGACCTGCCATCCTCTGCCACAGGGCCCCCCCGGGGCCTCGGCCCGTCCTACCACCTGCACCTCCTCCGCAGGCTCCCCAGAAGCCTCGGTCTGACCCGCTTCATGACCCATCAAAGGCGGTCTGACCTCGCTGCTACCACTCCCCTGCAGAGAGACCAAGAGAGAGGCTCTCCCTGAACCTCCTCGGCTGCGGCTGCCACCTCTCCCTCCTGCCGGAGCCGTGGCGATCCCACGGGGACAGTAGGCTCCTCAGCAACAACCGCCTCCCCAAACCCGTCGCTGGTTCCTCTTTCGGGGGGGGACACGGATGGACGAGCCAACGGAGCTCGTCCGAACTATCCGATATCTCCAACACGAGAGGGCCGGGGGCCATAACCGCCCTCCCCGATCCTCCTTCGCCTCCGGCGCTTCTACCGTGACTGCACTGGCGCCCGACAGGCTTCTTGCGGAGATGTGAGCCCTTTTTTCGGGTCGGCCACTGTCCGCGCCGCTACCATCCCCCGAGCATTTTCCTCTCTTCCTCTTGGAGAGGTTCGACAACGCCGACCTTTTGGCTGTCAGAATGGAACACACATACTCAGATCCAAACACATTCATCGAGAAAAACACACAGCAAGAAAGGGACTCACCTTGCGGGTCCAGAGGGCTGAGCCCGACTGCAAAGAGGGCCCCCTCCGATAGCAAGTCGTTGGCCGAAAACACCTGTCCATTACGAAGGATGTCCAATTCCCTCTCCTCCTGCGCCGACGAAACCGGGTGCGTCTCGCATCACTCACAAAATCCCCCCATCTCCGAGGGAAGCCGGAACCGATGTTCCCCTCCGCGATAATGAACCGACTCTTCCACCCCTTGATGGAAGATGGCTTATCTGCAATGACGTTGAAAGATCTCTGGGGTCCGATGTAGGGCCACTCTGATTTCCTCCCAGGAATCAAGTGGTAGCAGGTGCGGAAAAGGGGGAGAGTAGCGACGATTTGAATCTGGTGGCACATCGAGATAAATCCGACGATGCTCCGCCAGCTGTTTGGAGCCACCATTGACGGGCAGATATTATAGTGGGTCATGATTTCCTTCACCATGGGGTAGAGAGGAAAATGGAGACCCGCCTTCAAGCTATCTTCATAGACAAAAACCCTAGACTCTAAATCCCGAGTAACTCTATCTCCGGGTTCCGGCGCCCGCAGAACGATATCCAAGGGCATGCCATACCACTGGTGAATCCTTCCCAAATCCTCGGCAACGATTTCTGAGACCCACGTCGTCGGGGCTCATCACCATCTCGGTTGAAAGAAATACCAAGCGAAAATGATGAGCGTTGAAGAGGATGAAAGGCCAAAACTCTTCCGAAAGCAAGGCGAGAGAACGCCGCAAGGATGCGTGCATATATATATATATAATGCAGCTGTCACTTTGCTTCTCCCAAGGAAACCGCCCTGAGGAGGTGGGCTGTCTCATCCGAGGTGTCCGAAATTGCCTCGACAAACGCCCGATCGATCGGGATTCGCGGCGTGGCGTAATCCCAACCGTCGCTCTTGGAAGAGCCTTACCTCCGAAGGCACGATGACCCTATCGCATTAATTAGGGCATCATTGCACAAGCTGTCTAAACCAAGACGTCCCATCTGGGACGTGCCATTTGGACTTGTACTCCCTAAGCCCGAACCTACGCTTCGAACTAGGGAGTGGAGGGCATGTGTTGGGGTAAAATCGATATTGCGTTAATATCCGTGCGAGGCGGCTAAGGTCGACCTCCTCCCTTCGCCCTTCCGGGCTTCCGTGGCTCGGTCCTTCCGGGCTTCCAAAGCTCGGCCCTTCCGGGCTTCCGTAGCTCGGCCCTTCCGGGCTTCCGTAGCTCGGCCTTCCGGGCTTCCCTAGCTCGACCTTCCCGGGCTTCAGTAGCTCGGCCCTTCCGGGCTTCCCTAGCTCGACCTTCCCGGGCTTCCGTAGCTTGGCCCTTCCGGGCTTCCCTAGCTCGACCTTCCCGGGCTTCCGTAGCTCGGCCTTCCCGGGCTTCCATAGCTTGGCCGTTCTGGGCTTCCCTTGCTCGACCTTCCCGGGCTTCCGTAGCTTGGCCTTCCCGGCTTCCATAGCTCGGCTCTTCCGGGCTTCCGTAGCTCGGCCTCTCCGGGCTTCCCTAGCTTGGCCTTCCCGGGCTTCCGTAGCTCGGCCTTCCCGGGCTTCCGTAGCTCGGCCTCTCCGGGCTTCCATAGCTCGGCCCTTCCGGGCTTCCGTAGCTCGGCCTCTCCGGGCTTCCCTAGCTCGGCCTTCCCGGGCTTCCGTAGCTCGACCTTCCCGGGCTTCCGTAGCTCGGCCTTCCCGGGCTTCCATAGCTCGGCCCTTCCGGGCTTCCGTAGCTCGGGCCCTTCCGGGCTTCCCTAGCTCGGCCCTTCCGGGCTTCCATAGCTCATTTTTCTTGAGCCACCATGGCCCGGCTACGTCAAATGATCCACAATCCAATACCCACCTCTGCGGAAACTGATGCGGGAGAGCCCAGGTTCACCATAACAGCATCCTAGACAAGGAATCATATCGAAAAGTAGCGTAGAACCTATCGTAACTGCCCCAGGTCTACTCGACCAGATCTCGAGACATCAAGGTGCTCTCCCAGCCGTCAATCCCCTAACGAACAGGATACAAATCCCATGGCCCACAGCGGCCTGATTTTATCCACATCCATATCCTAACAACCTCTGAACCTTCCAGAAGATGCTCAAGGACCGCGTGACAGTCTATAAATTGAACGCTCTCAGATTCCCTCAGGTACGCATCTCCTGACGCACCTTTTGACACGCGCACTCCCACTGTTCTCTCCGGCAGCTCGTCGGTGCTCCTGCCCTCTGGAGCTTCCGATTGGCCGCCCCTGGAGAGGCTTTCCGGAGAGATCCACCTCCCCATTGTCTGGTTGATTGCCAATTTTTTCTCCACTGACTTGAGTATCGGAGGGTCTTCCGTAGAGGGCCACCCCCAGCGCCTCCCGCGTGTGGACTTCTTGTGCAGGTCCGCCCCCCTCTTCCTGGAGATCAACCGCGCCCGAGTCGGAGGACGGATCCCGGCGGCAATAGATTATGTTGGGGGGTAAAATCGATATTGCGTTAATATCCATGCGAGGCGGCTAAGGTTGACCTCCTCCCTTCGCCCTTCCGGGCTTCCGTGGCTCGGTCCTTCCGTGCTTCCATAGCTCGGCCCTTCCGGGCTTCCGTAGCTCGACCCTTCCGGGCTTCCATAGCTCGGCCCTTTCGGGCTTCCCTAGCTCGACCTTCCCGGGCCTCCGTAGCTCGGCCCTTCCGGGCTTCCCTAGCTTGACCTTCCCGGGCTTCCGTAGCTCGGCCCTTCCGGGCTTCCCTAGCTCGACCTTCCCGGGCTTCCGTAGCTCGGCCTTCCCGGGCTTCCATAGCTCGGCCCTTCCGGGATTCCCTAGCTCGACCTTCCTGGGCTTCCGTAGCTCGGCCTTCCCGGGCTTCCATAGCTTGGCCCTTCCGGGCTTCTGTAGCTCGGCCTCTCCGGGCTTCCCTAGCTCGGTCTTCCCGGGCTTCCGTAGCTCGGCCTTCCCGGGCTTCCGTAGCTCGGCCTCTCCGGGCTTCCATAGCTCGGCCCTTCCGGGCTTCCGTAGCTCGGCCTCTCCGGGCTTCCCTAGCTCGGCCTTCCGGGCTTCCCTAGCTCGACCTTCCCGGGCTTCCGTAGCTCGGCCTTCCTGGGCTTCCATAGCTCGGCTCTTCCGGGCTTCCATAGCTCGGCCCTTCCGGGCTTCCCTAGCTCGGCCCTTTCGGGCTTCCATAGCTCATTTTCCCCGAGCCACCATGGCCCGGCTACGTCAAATGATCCACAATCCAATACCCACCTCCGCGAAACTAATGCGGGAGAGCCGGGTTCACCATAACGGCATCCTAGACAAGGAATCATATCGAAACATGGCCTAGAACCTATCGTAACTGCCCCAGGTCTACTTGACCAGATCTCGAGACATCAAGGTGCTCTCCCAGCCGTCAATCCCCTAACGAACAGGATACAAATCCCATGGCCCCGCAGCGGCCTGATTTTATCCACCTCCATATCCTAACAACCTCTGAACCTTCCAGAAGATGCTCAAGGACCGGATGACAGTCTATAAATTGAACGCTCTCAGATTCCCTCAGGTACACATCTCCTGACGCACCTTTTGATATGCACACTCCCACTATTCTCTCCGGCAGCTCGTCAGTGCTCCTGCCCTTTGGAGCTTCCGATTGGCCACCCCTGGAGAGGTTTTCCGGAGAGATCCACCTCCCCATTGTCTGGTTGATCGCCGATTTCTTCTCCACTGACTTGAGCGTCGAAGGGTCTTCCGCGGAGGGCCACCCCAGCGCCTCCCGCGTGTGGACTTCTTGTGCAGGTCCGCCCCCCTCTTCCTGGAGATCGACCGCGCCCGAGTCGGAGGACGGATCCCGGCGGCAACAGATTGGCGCTAGAGGAAGGGCCCTCAAGTCCATCAAAACTTGAAGAAAGGAGACAAGGATCTAAATCCGGAGAAGAACCTCTTCAATGGCCAACCGGAGGAGAGCAACCTCTGAAGCCCAAGATCAGGTCGCTTCCCAGAGACCTGATCCGACTGGCGGTACAACGCCGCAACCTCCACCGATCGAAACCCCCTCACCGCCTGCCATCCCGGTGACCCAGGACCAGTTTGCTACGCTGGTCCAACAGGTCCAGGCCCTTACCCACCTGGTTCAAGAGCGCCTCGTAGCTCCTCCTGCTTCGCACCTTCAGAAGGAGGCGGCGATTCCTTCTTCGCCGGCAGCCTCCTCCTCCGATCCGCGTGTATCCGTGGATCCCCCACCGGCCCCGAGGGGACAAACCAGTCCACGAGGCGGTTATGATAGAGATCCTTCCAGATCTCGGCGAGCCCGATCCCTCTCCCCGGTGACATCTCACCATGATTCAACACCATCCTTGCGATTCTCGCGCCCAGCTCCTCCTCTGACCGGCGAAGAGAGATCCGTCGACAGATCCAGGAGATGCGTCAGGAGCTGGACGCCGCCAAGCAGACCCATCTGCCCCAGCCCAAGGCGGAGCAGGGCATCCCTTTCTCTAAGGGGATCATGGAGGAAGTGATTCCCTCCCATGTCAAACTACAAGCCGTCGAACCCTACCACGGCTCCATCGACCCGGACGACCATCTCAGTAGCTCCGGTCAATAATGATGTTCCACGGAGCATCTGATGCGGTCCTCTGCCGCACCTTTCCATCCACCCTCAGAGGATCCGCCCGAACCTGGTTCAATGCCTTGAAACCAGGTTCCATCGATTCATTCGACGAGCTGAGCCACCTTTTTATTGGCCAGTTCGTCAGCAGTCGCCGCCACCGACGAAGATCCGACTCCCTCTCCGAAGTCAAGCAGAGAGAGGGGGAGTCCTTGAGGAATTACCTTGGCCGTTTTAACAAGGCCATGTTAGAGGTGGACCACCTTAATCATGAGGTGGCTATGTCCGCCCTGGCGGGGGAGTTTCGAAGGAGAGCGACTTCTACTGGCTATGGAGGTCAGCTACCCCCCATGTCTCTCTGATATGATGGCCCTGGCGGACAAGTACGCTAGGGTCGAGAATCGGAGAATTGCCCGCGCTGAGCAGGCAAAGAAGCAGGAGCCCAAAGTCCCCGACAGGCACCGTCCCGCCCGTCGCCAAGCCCGCCTCGCCGCCAAGAGTCCCTCTGCCGCGCCAAGGAATCGCTCCCGGAGTCCTCCTAGGCGATTTGATCGCTATACTCCGCTGACTGTGCCCCGAGCGCAAATCCTTATGGAAATAGAGCGCCAGCTTCCCCGGCCAGTGCCTCTCCGAGGGAACCCGACCCGAAGAGATCCCGCCAAGTACTGCCGCTACACAGGGAGCACGGTCATGACACTGAAGAATGCTGGCAGCTGAAGAATGAGATTGAGAGGCTGATTCGGCGGGCGACTGGATCAGTTCAGGAGGGCGCCCGAGCCACAACAACAAGGAGGTGACCGCCAGCCCGAGCTCCAACAACCTCCTCCTCCACCCAATCCGCCCGTGATTGGCCGCATCAACATGATTGAAGAGGCCGGCGGATCGAGCCCCAGGGGCGGCGGTGAAGGATCGGCGCCCAAAAAGGCAAGGACGGCGAACTCTCCTTCTCCGACGATGATCTTCTGGGAATACAACTCCCCCATGATGACGCACTAGTTGTATCCCTTAATTTGAACAATTATGATGTAAGCCGAATCCTCATTGATAGTGGAAGCTCGGTAAATGTTTTGTACCTCGGTGTGTTTGCCAGGATGAAATTGCTCATGAAAAACCTTCAAGCCATGGATTCCACCTTGATGGGATTCACAGGCGACGTCATTGTCCCGGAAGGAATCGTCACCCTGACGGTCCGCGCGGGAACCTGGCCCCTTGTGACTATGTACAGACTGATTTCCTAGTGACCGACCTCAGATCCCCATACAACGCCATATTCGGCAGGCCTGGTTTAATGTCCCTCAAGGTTGTCTCTATCCCGCATCTATCTATGAAGTTCCCCACCGAGCAAGGAGTTGGAGTGGTTCGGGGAAGTCAAGCCATGGCTCGGCAATGCTTTGTTACGAGCCTTCAGTCTAGAATGCCGGAGGTTGACGGGCTAGACGCTCGCGAGGACTTCGCCGAACAAAGGGAGAACCGGCGAGGAATTGAGGAGGTACCGCTAGACGAAGCTCGACCCGACCGAACCATCAAAATCGGGTCGCTGCTCAAAGAAGAGCCTCGCCACAGATTGATCGGTTTCCTCCGAGGTAACGCTGACGTCTTCGCCTGGTCCGCCTCCGACATGCCAGGGATCAGCCCCGAGGTTCTCGTCCATCATCTCAATGTGGACGAGATGCACAGGCCGGTTAAGCAAAAGAAGAGAAGCTTCACCCCGGAGCGACAAAAGGCCATCGAGGAAGAGGTAGACAAACTCATCAAGGCCAATTTTGTCCGAGAGGTAAATTACCCGAGCTGGCTGTCAAATGTCGTCATGGTGAAAAAGTCGAACGGCAAGTGGAGAATCTGCATCGACTTCACCGACCTCAACAAAGCCTGCCCGAAGGACAGCTTCCCCCTCCCTCGGATTGACCAACTCGTGACGCCACCTCAGGCCACCAGATGCTGTCATTCATGGATGCCTATTCCGGCTATAATCAGATCCGAATGGCCCTGAAGATGAAGAAAAGACCGCCTTCATAACCGACCGAGGTACTTATTGTTACCGTGTTATGCCTTTTGGTCTTAAGAATGCAGGGGCAACCTACCAGCGGCTGGTTAACAAGGTGTTCAAGGAGCAAATCGGCCGGAACATGGAGGTATACGTGGACGACATGCTGGTCAAAAGCAAGGAAGCGCCACGGCATGTCGAGGACCTCTCGAGAGCTTTGCAACGTTGCGCAAATATGGGATGAAACTCAACCCGACCAAGTGCGCCTTCGGCGTCAACTCGGGAAGTTCCTCGGCTTCATGGTCTCCCAGCGAGGTATCGAAGCCAACCCCCAGAAGATTCAAGCTCTCCAACAAATGGCGCCCCCAGCATCTGTCAAAGAGGTCCAGCGCTTAACCGGGAGGATAGCGGCCCTTAACCGCTTTGTGGCACGGTCGGCCGAGAGATGCCTCCCCTTCTTCAAAACTCTCCGATCGGCCAAAAACTTTCAGTGGACTCCCGAATGCCAGAAGTCATTTCGAGATCTCAAGAAGTACCTCGGCTCGCCCCCGCTTCTCAGTAGTCCAGCCCCGGGAGAGACCCTATCTTTGTACCTGGCTGTCTCGGAGAGCGCAGTTTGTTCGGTGCTAGTCAAAGAAGAAGGCAAAGTCCAGAAGCCGATATACTATGTGAGCAGGTTGCTCCGCGATGCGGAGACGAGGTACAACAGGATTGAAAAGATGGTGTTGGCCTTGATCACCTCAGTTCGAAAGCTACGGCCGTATTTCCAAGCACATTCCGTGACTGTCCTGACTGACCAACCCATCAAGGCGGTGGTCCACCGTCCAGAAATTGGGAGAATGACCAAATGGGCCGTCGAGCTAAGCGAGCATGACATACATTTTCAGCCTCGTCGGCCATCAAAGCCCAAGTACTGGCCGACTTCCTCCTCGAGTGTACCATCCCGAGGACGGTTCTACCCCAGACTCTCTTGAAGAGCCAAAGTCTGGAGCCCGGTGGCTCCTCCACATCGACGGGTCATCCAATACCCATCACTCCGGTGCGGGTCTAGTTCTTACCAGTCCAGAGGGGATGACCTTCGAATATGGTGTCCGATTCTCCTTCCCGCTTCCAACAACGAAGCCGAGTACGAAGCTCTGTTAGCCGGCCCCGGATCGCCCGCAATCTGAAGGTGGAAAAGCTCAATGCCTTCACCGACTCTCAGCTGGTAGCCGGCCATGTTCGGGGAGAATTTGAAGCCCGGGAGCCGAACATGATTCGATATCTCCAGGAGGTGCGTAACTTGCTTCCCCATTTTTCCGAATTTGAAATCATTCAAATTCCCAGATCTGAGAATGCCCACGCCGACCTACTCTCCCGATTGGCGACCGCGGAAACAATGGATGCCGAGCAAAAGTTCCACTTGGAGACTCTAGAAAAGCGAGCATCGCGAAAGCCGACCGAATAATGCAAGTCGAGTCCGAACCATCTTGGTTCGACCCTATCCTCAAATACCTCCAAGAAGGATCGCTTCCGCCCGACCGAAGAGAGGCTAGAAAGTTGAAGCTACAAGCGTCCACTACGTACTGGTTGACAACCAACTTTACAAGCGGTCTTTTTCCATGCCGCTGCTTAGATGCCTTCGCCCATCCGAGGCAGACTATGCTCTACGCGAGGTGCATGAAGGGATTTGCGGCAACCATCTGGGAGGCCGGTCTCTATGCCACAAGGTGCTACGACAAGGCTATTACTGGCCGACCATGCAAAAAGATGCGGACGATCTAGTCCGAGCCTGCGACCCCTGCCAGAGGCATTCAAGCGTCCAAAGGCTCCCTTCCGCCGAGTTGGTTTCTATATCCTCTGCTTGGCCCTTTGCCAAGTGGGGGATGGACATCCTCGGTCCATTCCCGCTTGCGACGGGACAGCGAAGTTCCTATTTGTCGCCATTGACTACTTCACCAAATGGGTCGAGGCGGAAGCGGTTGCACAAATTACCGAAGCACGGGCCAGAGATTTTGTCTGGAGGTCCATCATCTGCCGATTTGGCCTCCCGCACACCATAATCACCGATAACGGCAAGCAGTTCGACAACTCCAAATTTTGCCAGTTTTGTGAGGAGCACGGAATCCGTCACCACCTTACTTCGGTCGGGCACCCACAAGCCAACGGAGCGGCCGAAGTAACCAACAGAACCCTCCTCCAGGGGATCAAAGCTCACCTCTCCAGAGCCCAAGGCAGGTGGGCGGATGAACTACACCATGTCTTATGGGCCTACCGCACAACCCCAAGAATCCCGACGGGCGAAACTCCATTCCGAATGGCTTTTGGCACAGAGGCCGTTATCCCGTGGAAGTAGGCCTCCCATCATTGCGGGTGGAGAGTTACTCGGAAGAAGCTAGCAACGAACAACTCCGCACCAACCTCGACCTGATAGAGGAAATCAGAGAGAAGGCCCGGATCAGAACGACTGCCTATCAACAAAGGGTGGCCCATTACATGCTTCCAGAGTCAAAGGGAAGACCTTCCTACCCGGCGACCTTGTCCTCCGAAAGGCCTCTGTTTCAAACCGCTGGAAAAGGAAAGCTGGCGCCAAACTGGGAGGGCCCGTACCAAGTAGCGGAGATTATCGGACTAGGGACCTACAAGCTACAAGATCTGGAGGGAAATCCATTCCTCGGACGTGGAATTCGGACAATCTCCGAAAATATTTTCAATAGGGTACGTACTCTCCAAAATTATTTTCATATGCCTCATTATATCTTCCTGTCGGCACATTTTCCTCAATGCAAATTATCATGCACTGCATCATCAAAAATTGCAAAAAGAGATAGATGCTGCTTACCAATCCTCGGCACGACCGAGCTCCTGTCTGGACAGGAAATCTCCGAACCTTGGCAGGGCCAAGTAAAATATTCTCCGAACCTCGGCTGGGCCGAGCAACAAATTCTCCGAACCTTGGCAGGGCCAAGTAAAATATTCTCCGAACCTCGGCTGGGCCGAGCAACAAAATCTCGAACCTTGGCAGGGCCAAGTAAAATATTCTCCGAACCTCGGCTGGGCCGAGCAACAAATCTCCGAACCTTGGCAGGGCCAAGTAAAATATTCTCCGAACCTCGGCCGGGCCGAGTAACAAATTCTCCGAACCTTGGCAGGGCCAAGTAAAATATTCTCCGAACCTCGGCTGGGCCGAGCAACAAATTCTCCGAACCTTGGCAGGGCCAAGTAAAATATTTCCGAACCTCGGCTGGGCCGAGCAACAAATTCTCCGAACCTTGGCAGGGCCAAGTAAAATATCTTCGAACCTCGGCTGGGCCGAGCAACAAATCTCCGAACCTTGGCAGGGCCAAGTAAAATATTCTCCGAACCTCGGCTGGGCCGAGCAACAAATTCTCCGAACCTTGGCAGGGCCAAGTAAAATATTCTCCGAACCTCGGCTGGGCCGAGCAACAAATTCTCTGAACCTTGGCAGGGCCAAGTAAAATATTCTTCGAACCTCGGCTGGGCGAGCAACAAATTCTCCGAACCTTGGCAGGGCCAAGTAAAATATTCTCCGAACCTCGGCTGGGCCAAGCACAAATTCTCCGAACCTTGGCAGGGCCAAGTAAAATATTCTTCGAACCTCGGCTGGGCCGAGCAACAAAATCTCTGAACCTTGGTGGGGCCAAGTAAAATATCTCTGAACCTCGGCTGGGCCGAGCAACGAGTCCTTCGAGCCGTGGCAGGGCCAGGTAAAAATCATTCGGGCTAAAATCCTGGCTAAAAACCGAAGTACGCAGGCCCCGATTAAAGCCAGGCAACTTCCAAATAGTCCCCGAAGGACTTCGTCCGGTTTGAAAATGAGCGCGTTAAGCAAAAACGTCGACGCACAAAAAGAAGCCACCATTGGCAAACCCCTTTAAGAGGCCATTAAGCCCCGCATAATCGGCCAGAGGCCCCAAGCAGAGCTAGGAGATTCCCCTCCGCTGCTGAAAATCTTTGGGTAACTCCCTATAACCCGTTGTTCAAAGCGTCTACATCAACGCACAAAACGATGGGGCCACGCCAACACCCTAATTTATCACGTGGATCAAAGCTATAATTCTCGAAGAAGAAGAGGACTTCCAAAGCAGATCCATTTTCATTTAAAAAAGGGTTACATAGACAGAAAACAAAAAACAAACAGAGGCCCCCGGATCATGGTTCGGAGTCGCTCCCGGAGGCTAGCAGTTCCTCCAGGCGCTCCGTCAGGTCGGCCACTTGCTGACGAAGGACGCGATCTCCTCTTTTGCCGGTCCACCACCCGGCACAGGGCTTCAGCCTCCCTGGAGCACACATCCATGTACTCTTCAACGACCCTTACGAGCTGCTGATTGCTCGCAAGAGTCGACACCAACCCCAAACCATCGATAGTAACGGAGACACGCCCCCTCTCCGAGCGCAGCAGACCATCGAGCGAGGTACGTAGCTCGCCGGACGATCGCCCTGGATAGGCCATTGTTTCAGAACTTGAGCCGATGGATGGCCGAGGCCGATATCCCTCGGTCACATTTATACTCGCTGGGCAGGTATCTCGATCGGTCGCGCGTAACCACCGACCCATAAGGGCTTGCCACGTGTCGTCATTTCAATGTCTACAGAATCCAACGTGCCGCGCCCCATCCGAGCAAGATCGGTAAGCACGAGCAGACTATTCGGGAATTCCCCCAAACAGAGCATTTTCCGATCTGTCGGCCTTCGCAATAAATACTTTCAGCGCTTCCCCAAGCCTCTTAAGGCTGGCCTCTTTTTCGGGAAACACGGAAGGTAGGAGTCCAGCATTCGGCCAATAACCTGTCCCCTCAGGAAGAGTAGCGTCACCAATAAAAAAGCATGACAATATACCGCCCGTTCCGCTCTGGCGCCCCTTATCAAGCGCCATGCAGGCCTGACGCTGTGGCCCACAATGACAACTAAGTCGCTCCCTTGAGCCCGAATCTCCGAACCTTGGCAGGGCCAAGTCAAATATCTCTAAACCTCGGCTGGGCCGAGCGACTGAATCTTCGAACCTTGGCAGGGCCAAGTCATAAATCTCCGAACCTCGGCTGGGCCGAGCGACTGAATCTCTGAACATTGGCACGGCCAAGTCAAATATCTCCAAACCTTGGCTAGCCGAGTGACAGGTTCCCTGAACCATGATGGGAAAAAGTATGGATTCCCTGAACTTCGGCCAAAGCCGACCCGCGATAATTCGAGCTCCGGTAAGAGCGAAGCACAAAAATACCGAGCTTCGGACCAAAGTAAGGGGCATATTTCGCCGAACGATCCCTGAACCGTCGCGCGAACCTCGATTAGTTTGACAGCGTGGGATCCTCGTCTAAGGACGAGCGGAACGCCTTTGTACCCCATAAACAACAATGACGGCAAACTCAGCACAAAAAAGATGGAGATTGAAAAACAGAACATAACTCTCTTTATTGCCGATCAAGATCAGTTACAAATGCCTCACAGGCGTTACAAGAGCATTGAAATGCATAAAATAAAGACAAATATAAAACTCGGGCAACTGCTCCAAAGCAGACCTAGGTAATCGCGATGCTCCAGCATCCGACCGCCGAACTAGATAGGTCACATCCAGTCAGCTCGAGCTGACAGTAGCCGGTCGACATAGACCAATAGTTGCGACTGGCTTCAGTTGGTAGCGATATCTCGGTGACCCAACCGAGATATCTGGATGGCCATCCCAGACCACCCAACCGAGGGACCCCTCAACGAGCAAGCAGGAGACCAGCGGACCCTGGCACCGGAACGCTCTCCCAAACCGAGTAGGTACCACCGCGCCTCCCGAGTCTCAGGGACAAAGAGTCGACGGACGGCACGCTTTCACCCCCTCCCCATATGGCAAAAGATTCCCCAGGCGGCTGAGCCCAGGAACCCAAACCAGGGGAGGAGGCGAAATTCACACAACCCATGGGAGACCCGCGTGCACTTCCTGCCATGCATCTCCGAAGGGGAACCGCAAAGGCCACACTGGAAGAGTTATTGTGCGCTCCCCGTATGACCTCTGCGCCCTCCTTGTGCGCTCTCCATATGATCTCCGGACTCATCCCCTAAGGGTGAGCCATTCTTCGGCAGCTCCCCGGTCGCCCCAGCTATCCGGTGGTAAGGAGCCTATGAGAGGAAAGCTCGGTCCTCCCACTCGTGCAGAAAAATGAGCATAATGGAAGCTCTGATGGAAAAGACACTTTGGGGATAACCAAACATGACCCCTCTTTCCCCTTTTTATAGGCAAAATGAGCCGGGAAAGCTACCCAAGCTGAAAGTCCCGAGATTCAAACATCTGGCCCACGCCTCCACGTGGCCCCTCAGTATAGGCGCAACGACCCATTGCGCGCCGAGCCCACCACCTGAATCGAGACGCGCGCGATGATTTCCCCTCTGATACCGAATCGCGACCATTAAATGCGGAGGATCGACCACTGGCATTACAGAAACTGGTAGGTTCAGAGTATCCTCCTGAGAAAATAACGTTCTCCAATGGTAGATGGTTGCGTGCACGGCACGACAAAGTGACCCCCATGGGAAAAGAGCACCTTCCGAAAAGCTCTGCTACAGCTTTATGTTCCCCACTACGCCGTATCATCAATTCTGGTGAAATAAAAACCGAAGCACCTGCGGGACAGCAGGGCGTTGGCAGAATAGCAGAAAGTGCGAAGGCCTACTTTGCTTGTCGGCCCCAGCCGACCTACTTTGCCTGTCGACCCCAGCCGACCTACTTTGCTAGTCGGCCCCAGCCGACCTACTTTGACTATCGGCCCCAGTCGACCTACTTTGCTTGTCGGCCCCAGCCGACCTATTTCGCTTGTCGGCCCCCGCCGACCTATTCTGCTCGTCGGCCTCAGCCGACCTACTTTTCATGTCGCCCCAGCCAACCCATTTGCATGTCGGCCCCAGCCGACCCATTCTTCTTCGTCGGCCCCAGACCGACCTACTTCGCCCATCGGCCCTAGCCAGTGCGTTTCCTTCAATCCCGAAATAAGGATGACCTAAGATCACCAGCGAGCCTTAAGTCGCTTGCGGTTAAGGCGAAACCAGATGACAACGAGGCCACACCAGAAGAGTACTTAAGTGGAAACAGGAAATTCTCTTATTAAGAAACATCCGACAGACTTCTGAAAAATGAAATACAAGAGTGGCCCCTAAGGGTCAGGAACCATATCGTTTCTGGCCGAACTCTTGGTTACATCTAAAGAAGTGTGACTAGACTCGCCCTTCTCTAATACTTTCGCCCCTTCAGCGGCAGTTTGCAACTGTCCCCCAGAAACTGCGGCTTCGCTGGAACCCGGGATAGCACCAGGATCAGCGTCGGAAACATCGACATATTTGTCCTCTTCTTCCCCATCGGACTCACCATCATCAGGAGTTTTAGCGTCCAGAAAAGAGAGATCCCATCCTGGATGCTCGCTGGATATCTTCTCTTTGCATTCCTGCAGCCCGAGTTGGAAGGCCTCAACGCCGATAGCATCCTGCCTCCCCTTGAGTATGGCGAGCTGCGTGTTGGCCTCAGCAGCCTGTTTCTCAGCCTCGGCAACTTGGGCCCACAGAATGATATTTTGCTCCTCGAACTCGCCGGCCCGCGTCTCAAATTCTGAGCTCTTGTTGCGGCTGGACACAAGCTCGCCTTGAAGAGCCCGAACCTCAACTCCAATTTCACCATCTGAAAAAGCCGAAGTAAGTCGGCATCAAAGAAACCAGTAGAAAAAGCTAAAAAGGGGGGGGGGGGGGGGGGGGAGAATGAGATCGTACCTCCTCCTCTCGTCTGGCCAACCTCCTGGCCGACTCCTCAGCCTCACTCCTGGCTCTTGTTCTGTCGGCCCCGACCAGCTCGACTCTCTCCTGCAGATTGTTGATCCTCGACTGTTTGGCTTCAGCATCCTCCCGGGCTTGCGATAGCTCGTTGTTCACCCGAGCTATCACCCCTTGTTGCCATTTAGCGCCCTCCCTCAAGTGGGAAATTTCGCTGTCGCGGCGCTTCAGTCGACCCTCCACCTCCTCGAGCATCCTAGCCAAACGCTTCCTCTCGTCGGCAGCTTCCCTCCCCAGCCGACCCATACTCTCGCTATGTTCTCTCCGCATTGCCTTCACCTCCTCGGAGTGTTTTGACCCTATTCTGGCCAGTTCCAAGCATGCGTCGTCGTTTTTCGCCAGGAGTTCCTGCAACTCCTCCACCCTACGCTTTTGCTTGGACACCTCGGCCAGGGCAACCTGGTGCGCCGCCCTTATTCCCGTCAAGCTCCTATCAGTCATATCCATAAGCTCTTCGAACTTCTCGGACACTTTCAGTCGTGATTGGAGCTCGACATTGTCTCTCCTGGCCTGAATGCTGGCCCCTGTCGCCAAACTCAAGCGCCAGCATATCGCCCGAGAAAGAAAATGCTCTGCGAGACAAAAGATGAATAAAAACCCACGATGGGGTCAATCGGGAAACATCTACCGCACAAGAGAAATAACTTACCCGCGAGGCATAGGCCCGAGTCATCCTCATCAGGGTTGTATTGTCGATGTCGGGAAGGAGATGGACACTTTCGGCCATACCTTGCTGTCCGAACGCAGCGTCGACCAACCCCAGATCGGCAAACTTGTCCGACGAAGGACCTGCGCCTGGATACAGGGCCGACCTCATCAAGGCGGAAAATGCCTCCTCGACACTAGCGCTCGAGTTGCTGGGCTGACCGTCCCCGCCTGAGGGACCCCCAATTTCCTAGCCTCCTCTATCAAGGCCTTGACTTGGACTTCTTCGGATAATTCGGCTAGCCCAAGCGCCAGCCTCCCCAGAACCTTTTTCAAAGGAGCTCCCAATGCAGGACTCCCACCTTGCTGCGTCCCCTCCTTCGATGCACCTTTTCCGGTTACCACCATCTGTGTCTCCGCCACAGGGCCCCCCGGGGCCTCGGCCCGTCCTACCACCTGCACCTCCTCCGCAGGCTCCCCAGAAGCCTCGGTCTGACCCGCTTCATGACCCATCAAAGGCGGTCTGACCTCGCTGCTACCAGTCTCCCCTGCAGAGAGACCAAGAGAGAGCTCTCCCTGAACCTCCCGGCTGCGGCTGCCACCTCTCCCTCTCCTGCCGGAGCCAATGGCGATCCCACGGGGACAGTAGGCTCCTCAGCAACAACGCCTCTCCCAAATCCGTCGCTGGTTCCTCTTTCGGGGGGGGACACGGACGGACGAGCCAACGGAGCCTCGTCCGAGCTATCCGATATCTCCAACACGAGAGGGACGGGGGCCATAACCGCCCTCCCCGGATCCTCCTTCGCCTCCGGCGCTTCTGCCGTGACTGCACCAGCGCCCGGCGGGCTTCTTGCGGAGATGTGAGCCCTTTTTTCGGGTCGGCCACTGTCCGCGCCGCTACCATCCCCCGGGCATTTTCCTCTCTTCCTCTTGGAGAGGTTCGACAACGCCGACCTTTTGGCTGTCAGAATGGAACACGCATACTCAGATCCAAACCCATTCATCGAGAAAACACACAGCAAGAAAGGGACTCACCTTGCGGGTCCAGAGGGCTGAGCCCGGCTACGAAGAGGGCCCCCTCCGATAGCAAGTTGTTGGCCAAAAACACCTGTCCATTACGAAGGACGTCCAAGTCCCTCTCCTCCTGCGCCGACAAAACCGGGTGCGTCTCCGCATCCCTCACAAAATCCCCCCATCTCCGAGGGAAGCTGGAACCGATGTTCCCCTCCGCGATAACGAACCGACTCTTCCACCCCTTGATGGAAGATGGCTTATCCGCAATGATGTTGAAAGATCTCCGGGGTCCTATGTAGGGCCACTCTGATTTCCTCCCAGGAATCAAGTGGTAGCAGGTGCGGAAAAGGGGGAGAGTAGCGACGATTTGAATTTGGTGGTACATCGAGATAAATCCGACGATGCTCCGCCAGCTGTTTGGAGCCACCATTGACGGGCAGATATTATAGTGGGTCATGATTTCCTTCACCAAGGGGTAGAGAGGAAAATAGAGACCCGCCTTCAAGCTATCTTCATAGACAAAAACCCCAGACTCTAAATCCCGAGTAACTCTATCTCTGGGTTCCGGCGCCCGCAGAACGACATCCAAGGGCATGCCATACCACTGGTGAATCCTCCCGAAATCCTCGGCAATGATTTCTGAGACCACATCGTCGGGGCTCATCACCATCTCGGTTGAAAGAAATACCAAGCGAAAACGATGAGCGTCGAAGAGGATGAAAGGCCAAAACTCTTCCGAAAGCAAGGCGAGAGAACGCCGCGAGCATGCATGCATATATATATATATAATGCGGCTGTCGCTTTGCTTCTCCGCCAAGGAAACCGCCCTGAGGAGGCGGGCCGTCTCATCCGAGGCGTTCGGAATCGCCTCCACAAATGCCCGATCGATCGGATTCGCGGCGTGGTGTAATCCCAACCGTCGCTCTTGGAAGAGCCTTACCCCCGAAGGCACGATGGCCCTATCGCATTAATTAGGGCATCATTGCACGAGCTACCTAAACCAAGATGTCCCATCTGGGATGCGCCATTTGGACTTGTACTCCCTATGCCCGAACCTACGCTTCGAACTAGGGAGTGGAGGGCATGTGTTGGGGGGTAAAATTGATATTGCGTTAATATCTGTGCGAGGCGGCTAAGGTCGACCTCCTCCCTTCGCCCTTCCGGGCTTCCGTGGCTCGGTCCTTCCGGGCTTCCATAGCTCGGCCCTTCCGGGCTTCGTAGCTTGGCCCTTCCGGGCTTCCGTAGCTCGGTCCTTTTGGGCTTCCCTAGCTCGACCTTCTCGGGCTTCGTAGCTCGGCCCTTCCGGGCTTCCGTAGCTCGGCCCTTCCGGGCTTCCCTAGCTCGACCTTCCCGGGCTTCCGTAGCTCGGCCCTTCCGGGCTTCCCTAGCTCGACCTTCCCGGGCTTCCATAGCTCGGCCTTCCCAGGCTTCCATAGCTCGGCCCTTCCGGGCTTCCCTAGCTTGACCTTCCCGGGCTTCCGTAGCTCGGCCTTCCGGGCTTCCATAGCTCGGCCCTTCCGGGCTTCCGTAGCTCGGCCTCTCCGGGCTTCCCTAGCTCGGCCTTCCCGGGCTTCCATAGCTCGGCCTTCCCGGGCTTCCGTAGCTCGGCCTCTTCGGGCTTCCATAGCTCGGCCCTTCCGGGCATCCGTAGCTCGGCCTCTCCGGGCTTCCCTAGCTCGGCCTTTCCAGGCTTCCGTAGCTCGACCTTCCCGGGCTTCCGTAGCTTAGCCTTCCCGGGCTTCCATAGCTCGGCCCTTCCGGGCTTCCGTAGCTCGGCCCTTCCGGGCTTCCCTAGCTCGGCCCTTCCGGACTTCCCTAGCTCGGCTCTTCCGGGCTTCCCTAGCTCGGCTCTTCCGGGCTTCCATAGCTCGTTTTCCCCGAGCCACCATGGCCCGGCTACGTCAAATGATCCACAATCCAATACCCACCTCCGTGAAAACTGATGCGGGAGAGCCCAGGTTCACCATAACGGCATCCTAGACAAGGAATCATGTCGAAACATGGCCTAGAACCTATCGTAACTGCCCCAGGTCTACTTGACCAGATCTCGAGACATCAAGGTGCTCTCCCAGCCATCAATCCCCTAACGAATAGGATACAAATCCCACGGCCCCACAGCGGACTGATTTTATCCACCTCCATATCCTAACAACCCCTGAACCTTCCAGAAGACGCTCAAGGACCGGATGATAGTCTATAAATTGAACGCTCTCAATTCCCTCAGGTACGCATCTCCTGACGCACCTTTTAACACGCGCACTCCCACTGTTCTCTCCAGCAACTCGTCGGTGCTCCTGCCCTCTGGAGCTTCCGATTGGCCGCCCCTGGAAAGGCTTCCCGAAGAGATCCACCTCCCCATTGTCTGGTTGATCGCCGATTTCTTCTCCACTGACTTGAGCGTTGGAGGGTCTTCCACGGAGGGCCACCCCCAGCACCTCCCGCGTGTGGACTTCTTGTGCAGGTCCACCCCCCTCTTCCTGGAGATCGACCGTGCCCGAGTCGGAGGACGGATCCCGGCGGCAACAGATTATGTTGGGGGGTAAAATCGACATTGTGTTAATATCCGTGCGAGGCGGCTAAGGTCGACCTCCTCCCTTCGCCCTTCCGGGCTTCCATGGCTCGGTCCTTCTGGGCTTCCATAGCTCGGCCCTTCCGGGCTTCCGTAGCTCGGCCCTTCCGGGCTTTCATAGCTCGGCCCTTCTGGGTTTCCCTAGCTCGACCTTCTCGGGCTTCCGTAGCTCGGCCCTTCCAGGCTTCCGTAGCTCGGCTCTTCCGGGCTTCCCTAGCTCGACCTTCCCGGGCTTCCGTAGCTCGGCCCTTCCGGGCTTCCCTAGCTCGACCTTTCTGGGCTTCCGTAGCTCGGCCTTCCCGGGCTTCCATAGCTCGGCCCTTCCGGGCTTCCCTAGCTCGACCTTCCCGGGCTTCCGTAGCTCGACCTTCCCGGGCTTCCGTAGCTCGGCCCTTCCGGGCTTCCATAGCTCGGCCTCTCCGGGCTTCCGTAGCTCGGCCTCTCCGGGCTTCCGTAGCTCGGCCTTCCCGGGCTTCCATAGCTCGGCCTCTCCGGGCTTCCATAGCTCGGCCCTTCCGAGCTTCCGTAGCTCGGCCTCTCCGGGCTTCCCTAGCTCGGCCTTCCCTGGCTTCCGTAGCTCGACCTTCCCGGGCTTCCGTAGCTCGGCCTTCCCGGGCTTCCATAGCTCAGCCCTTCCGGGCTTCCGTAGCTCGGCCCTTCCGGGCTTCCCTAGCTCGGCCCTTCCGGGCTTCCATAGCTCGTTTTCCCCGAGCCACCATGGCCCGGCTACGTCAAATGATCCACAATCCAATACCCACCTCCATGGAAACTGATGCGGGAGAGCCCAGGTTCACCATAATGGCATCCTAGACAAGGAATCATGTTGAAACGTGGCCTAGAACCTATCGTAACTGCCCCAGGTCTACTCGACCAGATCTCGAGACATCAAGGTGCTCTCCCAGCCGTCAATCCCCTAACGAACAGGATACAAATCCCACAGCCCCACAGTGGCCTGATTTTATCCACCTCCATATCCTAACAACCTCTGAACCTTCCAGAAGATGCTCAAGGACCGGGTGATAGTCTATAAATTGAACACTCTCAGATTCCCTCAGGTACGCATCTCCTAACGCACCTTTTGACACGCGCACTCCCACTGTTCTCTCCGGCAGCTCGTCGGTGCTCCTGCCCTCTGGAGCTTTCGATTGGCCGCCCCTGGAGAGGCTTCCCAGAGAGATCCACCTCTCCATTGTCTGGTTGATCGCCAATTTCTTCTCCACTGACTTGAGCATCGGAGGGTCTTCCGCGGAGGGCCACCCCCAGCGCCTCCCGCGTGTGGACTTCTTGTGCAGGTCCGCCCCCCTCTTCCTGGAGATCGACCGCGCCCGAGTTGGAGGACGGATCCCGGCGGCAACAGATTGGCGCTAGAGGAAGGGCCCTCAAGTCCATCAAAACTTGAAGAAAGGAGACAAGGATCTAAATCTGGAGAAGAACCTCTTCAATGGCCAACCGGAGGAGAGCAACCTCTGAAGCCCAAGATTAGGTCGCTTCCCAGAGACCTGATCCGACTGGCGGTACAGCGCCGCAACCTCCACCGATCGAAACCCTCTCACCGCCTGCCATCCCGGTGACCCAGGACCAGTTTGCTACGCTGGTCCAATAGGTCCAGACCTTTACCCACCTGGTTCAAGAGCGCCTCGTAGCTCCTCCTGCTTCGCACCTTCAGAAGGAGGCGGTGATTCCTTCTTCGCCGGCAGCCTCCTCCTTCGATCCGCGTGTATCCGTGGATCCCCCATGCCGGCTCCGAGGGGACAAACCAGTCCCACGAGGCGGTTATGATAGAAATCATCCCAGATCTCGGCGAGCCCGATCCCTCTCCCCGGTGACATCTCGCCATGACTCAACACCATCCTTGCGATTCTCGCGCCCAGCTCCTCCTCTGACCGGCGAAGAAGAGATCCATCGATAGATCCAGGAGATGCCGTCAGGAGCTGGACGCCACCAAGCAGACCAATCTACCCTGGCCCAAGGCGGAGCATGGGCATCCCTTTCTCTAAGGGGATCATGGAGGAAATGATTCCCTTCCATGTCAAACTACCAGCCGTCAAACCCTACCACGGCTCCACCGACCCGAACGACCATCTCAGTAGCTTTCGGTCAATAATGATGTTCCACGGAGCATCTGATGTGGTCCTCTGCCGCGCTTTTCCATCCACCCTCAGAGGATCCGCCTGAACCTGGTTCAACGCCTTGAAACCAGGTTCCATCGATTCATTCGACGAGCTGAGCCACCTTTTTATGGCCAGTTCGTCAGCAGTCGCCGCCACCGACGAAGATCCGACTCCCTCTCCGAAGTCAAGCAGAGAGAGGGGGAGTCCTTGAGGAATTACCTTGGCCATTTTAACAAGGCCATGTTAGAGGTGGACCACCTTAATCATGAGGTGGCTATGTCCGCCCTGGCAGGGGAAGTTTCGAAGGAGAGCAACTTCTACCTGGCTATGGAGGTCAGCTACCCCCCATGTCTCTCTGATATGATGGCCCTGGTGGACAAGTATGCGAGGGTTGAAGAATCGCGAAGAATTGCCTGCGTTGAGTAGGCAAAGAAGCAGGAGCCCAAAGTCCTCGACAGGCACCGTCCCGCTCGGCGGCCAAGCCCGCCTCGCTGCCAGAGAGTCCCTCCACCGTCGCCAAGGAATCGCTCCCGGAGTTCTCCTAGGCGATTTGATCGCTATACTCCGCTGACTGTGCCCCGAGTGCAAATCCTTATGGAAATAGAACGCCAGCTTCCCCGGCCAGTGCCTCTCCGAGGGAACCCGACCCGAAGAGATCCCGCCAAGTATTGCCGCTATCACAGGGAGCACGGTCATGACACTGAAGAATGCTGGCAGCTGAAGAATGAGATTGAGAGGCTGATTCGGCGGGGACGACTGGATCAGTTCAGGAGGGCGCCCGAGCCACAACAACAAGGAGGTGACCGCCAGCCCGAGCTCCAACAACCTCCTCCTCCACCCAATCCGCCCGTGATTGGCCGCATCAACATGATTGAAGAGGCCGGCGGATCGAGCCCCAGGGGCGGCGGTGAAGGATCAGCACCCAAAAAGGCAAGGACGGACGAACTCTCCTTCTCCGACGATGATCTTCTGGGAATACAACTCCCCCATGATGATGCGCTAGTTGTATCCCTTAATTTGAACAATTATGATGTAAGCCGAATCCTCGTTGATAGTGGAAGCTCGGTAAATGTTTTGTACCTCGGTGTGTTTGCCAGGATGAAATTGCTCATGAAAAACCTTCAAGCCATGGATTCCACCTTGATGGGATTCACAGGTGACGTCATTGTCCCGGAAGGAATCGTCACCCTGACGGTCCGCGCGGAACCTGGCCCCTTGTGACTATTGTACAGACCGATTTCCTGGTGACCGACCTCAGATCCCCATACAACACCATATTCGGCAGGCCTGGTTTAATGTCCCTCAAGGCAGTTGTCTCTATCCCGCATCTGTCTATGAAGTTCCCACCGATTGAGGAGTTGGAGTGGTTTGGGGAAGTCAAGCCATGGCTCGGCAATGCTTTGTTACGAGCCTTCAGTCTAGAATGCCGGAGGTTGACGGGCTAGACGCTCGCGAGGACTTCGCCGAACAAAGAGGAGAGCCGGCGGAGGAATTAGAGGAGGTACCGCTAGACGAAGCTCGACCCGACCGAACCATCAAAATTGGGTCGCTGCTCAAAGAAGAGCCTCGCCACAGATTGATCGGTTTCCTCCGAGGTAACGCTGACGTCTTTGCCTGGTCCGCCTCCGACATGCCAGGGATCAGCCCCGAGGTTCTCGCCCATCATCTCAATGTGGACAAGATGCACCGACCGGTTAAGCAAAAGAAGAGAAGCTTCGCCCCGGAGCGACAAAAGGCCATCGAGGAAGAGGTAGACAAACTCATCATGGCCAATTTCCTCCGAGAGGTAAATTACCCGAGCTGGCTGTCAAATGTTGTCATGGTGAAAAGTCGAACGACAAGTGGAGAATCTGCATCGACTTTCCCGACCTCAACAAAGCCTGCCCGAAGGACAGCTTCCCCCTCCCTCGGATTGACCAACTCGTAGACGCCACCTTAGGCCACCAGATGCTGTCATTCATGGACGCCTATTCCGGCTACAATCAGATCTAAATGGCCCCTGAAGATGAAGAAAAGACCGCCTTCATAACCGACCGAGGTACTTATTGTTACCGTGTTATGCCTTTTGGTCTTAAGAATGCAGGGGCAACCTACCAGCGGCTGGTTAACAAGGTGTTCAAGGAGAAAATCGGCCGGAACATGGAGGTATACGTGGATGACATGCTGGTCAAAAGCAAGGAAGTGCCACGGCATGTCGAGGACCTCTCGGAGAGCTTTGCAACATTGCGCAAATATGGGATGAAACTCAACCCGACCAAGTGTGCCTTCGGCGTCAACTCGGGGAAGTTCCTTGGCTTCATGGTCTCCCAGCGAGGTATCAAAGCCAACCCCCAGAAGATTCAAGCTCTCCAACAAATGGCACCCCCAGCATCTGTCAAAGAGGTCCAGCGCTTAACCGGGAGGATAGCGGCCCTTAACCGCTTTGTGGCACGGTCGGCCGAGAGATGCCTCCCCTTCTTCAAAACTCTCCGATCAGCCAAAAAATTTTAGTGGACTCCCGAATGCCAGAAGTCATTTCGAGATCTCAAGAAGTACCTCGGCTCGCCCCTGCTTCTCAGTAGTCCAGCCCCGGGAGAGACCCTGTCTTTGTACCTGGCTGTCTCGGAGAGCGCAGTTTGTTCGGTGCTAGTCAAAGAAGAAGGCAAAGTCCAGAAGTCGATATACTATGTGAGTAGGTTGCTCCGCGATGCGGAGACGAGGTACAGCAGGATTAAAAAGATGGTGTTGGATCTTGTGGCTCTGATACCAAATTTGTTGGAATAGGAGAAGATATTTTCTTTTGGGCAAATTTCTGGATTCTTTCTATTTTTTTTCATCCTCAAACGTGAAAGGATACATGGCCTTTTATAATTACAAAATGACTCTTGGTCTTCCACAATACTTAATTCAAAAGCAACTTCCTATGCAATAACAGCAACTTCCTATGCAATTAAATAACAGCAACTTCCTATGCAGCAATTAAATAACAGCAACTTCCTATGCAACAATTTCTTATGCAGCAATTTCCAACAATCAAGTTTAGTTTCCAACACCCCCCTTTAAACTTGATTCTTCATGACTCCAAGCATGCTTCTCAACTTCTTGAACTCTTCTTCCTTGAGGGCTTTTGTGAAGATATCAGCTACCTGATCTTTTGTTGAAATGTGGAGAAGTTGTACTTCTTGATTTTTGATACAATCTCGAATGAAGTGAAATCTTGTATCAATATGCTTACTTCGATCATGGAAGACTGGATTTTTTGCAAGTTGTATAGCAGATTTATTATCAACAAAAATGTTGGTTGGCTCTTCATGTGAAATCTTCATTTCTTGTAGTAGTCTTTGAAGCCAAAGTGCATGACAAACACAATTTGCTGCAGCAACATACTCTGCTTCACATGATGAAAGTGTAACAATTTGTTGTTTCTTTGAAGACCATGTAAATGCTCCACTTCCAATATAAAAGGCAAATCCACTCGTACTTTTTCTATCATCAATATCTCCTGCCCAATTGCTATCACAAAAACCAACTAATTTTATTGGATTAGTAGATGAATAGAAAATACCATAATCTTGCGTACCTTTGATATATCGAAGGATTCTTTTTGCAACAATTAAATGATCCATTCTTGGCTTCTCCATGTAACGACTTATAACTCCAACACTATAAGCAATATCCGGCCTTGTATTTGTAAGATATCTTAAGCTTCCAACCAAACTTTTATAATATGTTGGATTGACAAGATCTCCTTCTCCATCTTTACTTAATTTAGTATTGTATTCAATTGGGTGGTGCTTGAATTGCAATTCTTCATCTTGAATTTCTCCAAAATTTCCTTTGCATATTTGCTTTGTGAAATAAATATGCCTTCATCTGATTGATTTACTTCAATACCCAGAAAATAAGACATTAAGCCAAAATCTGTCATTTCAAATTCTTTGATCATTGAAGTCTTGAAAACTTCAATCATTGCAAGATTATTTCCTGTGAATATCAAATCATCCACATATAGACAAACAAATAGAACATCACCAACATGATTAGACTTCATATAAAGAGAATGTTCAAGAAGGCATTTTTGAAAACCATTTTCAGCAAAATACTTGTCAATCCTTGTATTCCAAGCTCGTGGAGCCTGTTTCAATCCATAAAGAGCTCGTTTGAGTTTGTAGACTTTGTCTTCTTGTCCTTTTTGAATGAAACCCAAAGGTTGTTCTACATAGACTTCTTCATTCAAATATCCATTCAAAAAAGCTGATTTCACATCCATTTGAAAAATTTTCCATTTCATTTGTGCTGCTAAGGAAATGAGAAGGCGTACCGTTTCCATTCGAGCAACAGGAGAGAAAACTTCATCATAGTCAATGCCATATTGTTGTTTGTAGCCTTTTACTACCAAGCGGGCTTTGTGTTTTTCTATTTCTCCACTTGCATTTGTTTTTGTTTATACACCCATTTGACTCCAATGGCTTGATGACCTTGGGGAAGATTTGTGAGTTCCCAAGTGTCATTTTTCTCTATTGATGAAATTTCTTCATGCATGGCATTTCTCCATTTTTCTTCTTTATTTGCTTCATAAAACTCAATTGGATCATAACCTGCAAAAAGACAAAACATAGTATAATCATTAGCATCAAGACGCCTTGTGACGTCAAGCAATTCTTGCACACTCCGAGTTTTGTGTGCTCTATTTGAGGATGAGCCACTGGAACTTTCTTGTGGAGATGAATGTCTTGGACTTTGTTGTGGAGTTGATGGAATTTCTTCTTGATGTTGTGACTCTTCTTCTTCATTATTTTCTTGCATTTTATTGTTATCTTGCCAGCTCCACATTTGCTTTTCATCAAATTCAACATCTCTTGAAAAAATCACTCTCTTTGTAATAGGATTATACAACTTATAGCCACTTGAATTTTCAGCATATCCTAAAAGAATACACTTTTCTCCTTTGTCATCAAGTTTGATCCTTTTCTCATCAGGCACTTTGACATAAGCAACACTTCCAAAAATGCGAAGATGATCAACCTTAGGCTTGTATGAACTCCATGCTTGCTCAGGTGTCATATTGTGAAGCCTTTTTGATGGAAATCTGTTCAACAAATAAACTGCACAAGCAACTGCTTCTCCCCAAAATTCTTTAGGCATATTTTTATCTTTCAACATACATCGAACCATATTTAAAATAGTTCGATTTTTTCTTTCTGAAACCCCATTTTGCTGAGGTGAATAAGGCATAGTAACCTGATGAAAAATTCCTTGTGCTTTGAAAAAATTTGAAAACTCTTTGGATAAATACTCACCACCACGATCCGATCTCAAAGCTTTAATTTGAAAACCACTTTGTTTTTCAACAAGCAACTTAAATTCCTTAAATTTCTGAAACACTTCACTCTTTTTTTTAATAAATAAACCCATGTCTTTCCAGAATAATCATCAGTGAAGGAAAGATAATATTCATTACCTCCCATAGTTGTTGGTTTGATTGGGCCACAAACATCTGAATGTATCAATTCCAATGGTTTTGTTGCTCTTCTTGATCTTCCTGAAATGAAGGTTCTCCTTTGTTGCTTTCCAACTATGCAAGTTTCACATTTTTCCTTAGACATTTTCAGCCAAGGCATTCCTGTCACCATATTCTTGCTAGACAAAAGTTTTAATCCATCAAAGTTTAAATGTCCATATCTAAGATGCCATAGAGTAGAGTCATCAAGACTTTGTGTTAACATACAAGAGGAGCCATCAACATGCAAACTTAGCTCAAACATTCTATTTTTTGACATAGGAACATGTGCAATAAGAGTATTGTTGTTGTCTCTGATAGAAAGACCCAATTCTTTCATGTGAATGTCATAGCCTTTTTCAAGCAATTGGCCCAAACTAAGAATGTTATTTTTAATGTCTGGAACATAATAGACATCTGAAATAAAATTTTGAGTGCCATTTTGAAGCTTGATAAGGATTTTACCTTTCCCTTCAACTGGCCTTTTAGAGAAGTCTCCAAAAGTCACCGAGCCTTTGAAGCTTTCATCCATCTTAAAAAACATGTCCTTTATCCCACACATATGATTGCTAGCACCTGTGTCTAGATACCAAGTACTTCTTTTGATAGCACCAGTAATGTTATTGTAGGCCAAAAGTAGAGTTACTTCTTCTTCTTGTTCTTTTGTAAAATGAATTTTCTCATCAACATAATTAACATTATCTTTGTACCAACAATCTTTAGCATAGTGCCCATATTTTTTGCAAATAAAACATTGTAGTGCTTGTTGTCCATACCTTCCTCTTCCTCTAGGATTAAAAAATCTTCCTCTACCACGACCTCGGGCATGGTGGTCTCTTATGTCTCCTTGACTTCTTTGAGGTTGATCTTGATGAAATCTTCCACCTCTTCCTCTTCTTCCACGGCCTCGACCATGGAAACTTGTTTGACCTTTAAGATCACCTTTTTCTTGTAGTGTAAGATTTGTTTGAAGTACTTGCTCGATGGGTTTCTCCTCCATCCTTTTAGACAGCTTTTGCTCATGTGCTTGTAAAGAGCCCATGAGTTGCTCTATAGTCATCTCTTCTAATTCCTTTGATTCTTCAATGGCTACAACAATGAAGTCAAATTTTGCATCTAAAGAGCGCAAAATTTTCTCCATGATTCGAACATTAGTAATTTCTTCACCATTTCTTTTCAATTGATTGACTATAGACATCAATCTTGAAAAATAATTAGAAATTGACTCCCCAGTTATCATTTTGAAAGATTCAAATTCAGACCTCAAAGATTGTAGCCGAATCTTTTTCACCTTTTCTGCTCCTTTATGTGCCTTATGCAATAAGTCCCATGCCTCCTTTGATGTTGCAGCTCCAGCGATAATCTCGAATGTGCCTTCATCTACACTTTGGTATAGTGTGTAGAGAGCCTTCTTGTCTTTCTTTTTTGACTCCTTATGTTGCTTTCTTTGCTCTTGTGTGAGCATTGCTTCACCTTCGGTCGACTCCATGTAACCATCTTCTACAAGATCCCAAACATCAAGGGATCCAAGCAAAGCCTTTATTTGGATACTCCAGTTGTCATAGTTGTCTTTGGTGAGTTTGGGTATTTGGGATTGAACAAAGTTCATGGAGGCCATGGATCTTTTGTGGCTCTGATACCAAATTTGTTGGAAGAGGAGAAGATATTTTCTTTTGGGCAAATTTCTGGATTCTTTCTATTTTTTTTATCCTCAAACGTGAAAGGATACATGGCCTTTTATAATTACAAAATGACTCTTGGTCTTCCACAATACTTAATTCAAAATAGCAACTTCCTATGCAATAACAGCAACTTTCTATGCAGCAATTAAATAATAGCAACTTCCTATGCGGCAATTAATAACATCAACTTTCTATGCAACAATTTCCTATGCAGCAATTTCCAACAATCAAGTTTAGTTTCCAACAGCCACGGGGATCCGACCGAGGGAGATCGAACTCGGGCTATTGGATTCAAAGTCCAATGTCCCGACCACTGGACCATGGAACCATAACATAGCAATTGTTTCAGAAATTTTAAGATAAACTCATTATTTCTACCAAATCACTCCAGGGATGCGTCGGGCAAGAGATGGGCTTCTTGTGCCTTCAGAGGAATGATGGATCACCTCCTTCAGCTGAAAACCTGCAAGAAAAGTCTCGGACCGGTGGTTCCGGCGGGGACCCTCCGACGCTCAAGTCAGCGATTTAGAGAACAAGAATTAAGATGAAAGAGTAGAGATTGAGTCCCCCCGCGTTGCGAGCTAGGGTCCTTTTTTATACCTGTCCGGGGGTCCCTCTTATCCCTTGTAGTTAGAACCGTCGAATCCCTTCTTTTGTTAGGATATGCTCTGTGAATGGCAGGTGGGTGTGCCATTGCTGAGTGGGCGCCATAAATACCGGCAACTGTATGGTGTATTGGTAACTGCCCGTGATTCTGGCAATAACAGATGGGCAAGCCGTGCTGTAGCTTGTGTTTTAAATCACTGCATCCAATATTTAGAGTTGATTCCACAAGGGTAGAGAGCGTGTAATATGAAATTTGAGGCCAAGGCCAAGATCGAGGCCGAGGCGGGACTCAAAGCCGAGGCCGAGGTGGGACTCGAGGCCAAAGTCGAAGCGGGACTCGAAGCTTGAGACCAAGGCCGAAGCCGAGGCTGATGCCAGGGCGGGGCTCGAGGCCGAGGCCAAACCCTAGGCTGAGGCAGAGGCCGAGCTGAATTCGAGGCCAAGGCCGAGGCCGAGCCGAATCCGAGGCCGAACCGAGGCCGGAGCTGAGGCCGAGTCGAATCCGAGGCCGGAGCCAAGGCCGAGCCGAATTCGAGGCCGAAGCCGAACTCGAAACTAGCCAAAATCATTACTTTTGTTCAAAAAATCATGCGAGTCGTTACCGTACTGCCTGATTGTGTGATTAGCCACATCAGATGCCCCTCCATCCCTAGATGGGTGAGCGTGCTCCTACCATTGAAAGGGGGCGTTTTATCATCTGGTGGCTAATCTTCAGGCGCCATGTGTCAAGGGCCGTCCTCCCTTTAATGATGCATCGGACGCTGCAACGCCATCATCTCGCCCGCCTCGATCGTTGAGATCGAGGAGGATTTCCCTTGAGTGCTGGGTAGGCGCATCATTGCAGTGAGGGCACCGCCGTCCCATCATTGGCGGTGCCCTTCGTACTCTACGCTCCGGGTGGTTGCCGTAGCGATCTCCAATAGGAAGTAGACGCATGGCCGACTGAGAGGTAGACGGGATGATTTGAAACACTGATATAAAAGGGGATCGTCCTGGATGCGGGCTGCTTCCAATGCTTTCGTCTTCTTCCCTACCCGATATTGTTCAAGCCTGTTCGTCTTCCACCACCCGAGCCCTTCGTCCCTGACTCTCGATCCTCACATCTTTCAGGTTAGTTCTGCTTCCATGGCCTCCTCATCTCTTTCGTGCTCGATTTCTGATTCTGGGGGCTATTCCCCCAACCTTTCATAGCCTTCCTCTTCTCCCCCGCCTAGTTGGTCCACCTCTGCGGAGGGTGCCCCATCGGAGCAGCGGCGGTCCGCTGGGCAATCTCTCGCCGGAAATCGCCTAGCCGCAGATGGGCTCATGTTTAGTGCCGTCCAGCCACCGCTGGCTCCTCTTCCCTTGCGAGGTAGTCCCCCGAGAGGACTGCCTCCGTCATGACTGCCCAAGAGATAATCAACCTTCGGGTCCAATACCAAATCCCTACCGACCTTCGCCTTTACCGACCCTTATCTGAGGATAGAGTAACCTCTTCCTACCCCAATCGGGTCGCCCTTTATGAATATTATTTTAAGGCTGGCCTTTGTATTCCTATTCATCCGTTCATACTTAACATTTTGGATAGATATTCCTTGGCTCTGGCACAGTTGGTCCCAAATTCCATCCAGACCCTTGTCGGTTTCCTTGTGTTATGCCATATCCATAGGATAAGCTAGGCTTTCTTTCTTCCGTTGTTTCTATACCCTTAGGAAACAATCGGGGTGGTGGTCTTTCGCTCCTAGGCCCACCAATGCCCTTAAAATGTATCTTCCTTCCTCCATCAAGGGTTGGAAAGATAGGTTTTTCTTCGCCCAAGTCGAGGGGGTAAGGATCGAATGGGGGGTTTCCAACACCGATCCAAACAAGGACTCGTCAGTATTGCCAAAGGATCGAGAGGCGTTCGAGCAGTTGATTATTGCCGACGTCCCCCGGTGCAACCAACTGCTAGCCGAAGAGAATCTTCGGCTAGCGGGCTTTATTCCTGGTGATGGTGAGCAGCATAACTTTTTCATCCCTTCTTGCTTTCCTCCTCCCCCCTTTTCCTCTTTTGATTCAAAGTTATTTGATTCGCAGGCTTGGCGCCGTCGCTTCAAGTGATAAGACAGGCCGCCACAAAGAAAAGAAAGGCCAAAGTGGATGGGGCTCCTGCCGAGAAGAGGGCCACCATCAAAGTCGCCAAGAGAACCGAGGCCGGAGAGGCCTCCGGAAGAAAGGGGGCCGAGGAAAAGAAACGGCCTTGTTCACCTTCACTAGCGCCACCCCCATCTCCCATCGACTTGTCCAACACTCCTTCGGAGCCAAGGACCAAGGTACCATCACCACCGCCTATCGCTCCCGAGGTGGAGCCAACTGACTTGGCCACAGGACCAATTCCGAAGGCCGTCCCATCCACCGAAGGGGTGAGGGCCGATGAACCTCTACAGGCCGAGGTGCCAGAAGCACAACTGGCAGTTGAGCCTGAGCCAATTGCCACCGGATCCGCAGAGGAAGATGAGGTCGACGCTTCCTTCTAGTCATTTTATCGCGCTATAGCCACTGGGCCGAGCGAATGATGGCTCAAGCCATTGTGCCTGAGCTCCAGAGGTTCCTCTAGAACCAGAGTACCTCTACTTTTTTCCATGAGGCATCTGTGGCGCACCTTTGGGTAAGTATTTTTTCGCTACCAGCCCTTTGGAACCTCGCTTCTTTATCTAACTTGGTGTGTTTTGGGCAGGCGCTAAATTCTTTGACTGCCATGAAGGGCATCTTGTCCCAGGCCGAGGCTACCCTCGACCAATCGCGGGCCAGAGCAGAAAGGGCTGAGGCAGCTCTGGAGGGGCCCCAAGCGGAAATTGCCCAAGCACAAAGGGCCGAAGCCGAAGCCGAAGCTGCTCGATTCAGGAATTTGGCCTGGGCCAAAAAGGCAGAAGAGGCACTTGAGGTAGCTCAGCGCTGGGCCGCCCATGAGCTTGACAATGCTCGGGTGGCCAAGGAAAAACAAAAGGTGGCGGAAGAGAAATTGAAGACGGTAGAGTCAGAAATATATTTGTTGAAGAACCGACTGCATTCCGCCACCATTGAAATAGGTGTGACCGAAGAAAGAGCCAAGAATGCAGAGGAAATCGCCCGCCAGTCCGACGCTGAGATTGCCAACTTGAAGGCGGCGGTGACCGAAGCCGAGAAGAAGGCCGCCGAGGCCGTAGAATGCTTTAGGAAGTCTGATGCCTTTGACAAGGAGTTGGCCGAGACTACTGCCTTTGCATATGATGGCGGCTTCCAAGATTGCAAAGGGAAAATATGAAGACTCTACGGCCTCGAGAGGATTGAAGAGCTGGAGCCGAATGAAGCTCCTAAGGATGACGGTTTGGCTCTAGCCGAATCTTAGTTTCTTTTTGCTTTATTGTAACAAGTCTGACTTGATCGGCAATTTTGTAAACTCTTTGCCCTCAATGAAAATTCTTTTGACCCAGTCTTCATTTGATTTGCATCGTAATCTAGTTTTTCTAGTGAATAGGACGACACGAGTAGGCTAGAACGAGCCAAGTCTAGAGAATAGTTGAGGCCAAAAGCCGTAAGCAAGTACAACTAATGTCTTGGATTTATCAAGTGCTAATGACTTGAAAGTAGGCACGGCCTTGGGCCCTAGGCCGATACCCGGGCTAGGGCCAAGGGAGTATAGCGCCGATGCCAAGTTGATTTAGGGGTAGACACAAGCTACTAGTTATTCATAGCTCTGTTTTGAGAGCTAGTATGGAGTCAGACTCAAGTGCCGACATGAAACCGAGCGAAATGCTGATGCGAGGCTGGGCCAATGTATAGATCAAACTATGACGACGAGGAGCCGGACTTCAAGTACTGACGCGGAGTCAGGCTTCGTGTGCCGATGCGGAGTCGAACTCAGGTGCCGATGCGGAGTCGGGCTTTGAGTGTCGACTCGGAGCTGGGCTTCGAGTGCCGATGCGGAGCCGGGCTTTGAGTGCCGATGCGGAGCTAGGCTTCTAGTGCCGACGCGGAGCCGGACTTCGAGTGCCGACGCGGAGTCAGGCTTCAGTGCCGACATGGAGTCGGGCTTCGAGTGCCGATGCAGAGTCGGGCTTAAGTGCCGACGCAGAGTCGGGCTCTGAGTGCCGATGCGGAGTCGGGCTTCAAGTGCCGATGCGGAGTCGAGCTTCAGGTGCCGACGCAGAGTCGGGCTTTCAGTGTCGACGCGGAGTCAGGCTTCGAGTGCCGATGTGAAGTCAGGCTTTGAGTGCCAATGCAGAGTCGGGTTTCAGGTGCCGACGCAGAGTCAAACTTTCAGTGCCGATGCGGAGTCGGGCTTTGAGTGCCGATGCGGAGTCGAGCTTCAGGTGCTGATGCGGAGTCGGGTTTTCAGTGCCGATGCGAAGTCGGGTTTCGAGTGCTGATGCGGAGTCGGGCTTAAGTGTCGATGCGGAGTCGGGCTTCGAGTGCCGATGCGGAGTCGGGCTTAAGTGCCGATGCAGAGCCGGGCTTCAAGTGCCGACATGGAGTCGGGCTCCAAGTGTCGATATGGAGTCGGGCTTTCAGAACCGATGCAGAGTCGAGCTTAAGTGCTGATGCGGAGCTGGGCTTCTAGTAACGATGCTGAGTCGGGCTTTCAGTGTCGACGCGGAGTTGGGCTTCAGGTGTCGACGCAGAGTCGGGCTTTCAGTGCTGACGCGGAGTCGGGCTTCGAGAAGAAGCAAGATCGCTCAAAGACACTTTTGTTAGTGAAATAATGAATATTTTTTTAGCTGACATGCTCAAATTAAAGACATTAGCTGATTACTGATAATACCGACGTAGGTTGTCAGCGTTCCAAGTGCGAGGGAGAGGCTTCCCGTCTAACCCTTCGATCTAGTATGCTCCGTGGTGAAGTACGTCGGTGACTCGATAGGGCCCCTCCCAGTTGGGAGACATCTTTTCCCCCTCTATCGGTTGGGAGATTTCGGCTCGTCTGAGGACTAGGTCGCCGGGGAGTAATGT
The DNA here is from genome assembly GCA_900491605.1 of Calamus simplicifolius. Taxonomy (NCBI): domain Eukaryota; kingdom Viridiplantae; phylum Streptophyta; class Magnoliopsida; order Arecales; family Arecaceae; genus Calamus; species Calamus simplicifolius. The sequence continues at coordinate 135,725 of UESW01004518.1, forward strand.
TCTGGGGTGAACTCGAGCATTATAATATTTTGCGACTCTTTATCGGTAGGCAGCCATCCTGAGTCGTGCTTGATCACGGAGTTCATCAACAAGGTCAAGGTTGGCCCTCAACTGACTGGGATTATTCTCCTCACCATATGATTGTGTCCGAGGACTAGGGATGCTGATCTCTACTGGGACGACTGCTTCCGATCCGAACACAAGGCTGAATGAAGTTTCTTCAGTGGGGATTCGGGCCATCGTGTGGTATGCCCACAGCACGTTTGGGAGTTCTTCTACCCATCTTCCTTTGAAATCATCCAGACGCATTCTAAGCCCTTGAAGGATTGTTCGATTTGTTACTTCTGCCACTCCGTTTGTTTGCGGATGACCGATAGAGGTGAACCGCTGATATATTCCTAGTTCAGCATAGAATTCTTTGAAAGGGGCATTGTTGAACTAGCATCCGTTGTTGGTAACAAGTGTGTGGGGTAGTCCGAACTGACAAATAACAGACTTCCAGAAGAAGCTCCTCACTTTGGCTTCGATGATTTTGGCCAATGCTTCGGCCTCAACCCACTTGGTAAAGTGGTCGATGGTGACGAGCAAAAACTTTCACTAACTAGAGGCCAGAGGGAACGGTCCTAAAATATCCATTCCCCATTGGGCGAACGGCCATGAAGCCGTTAGGGGGTTCAGTTGAGAGGTTGGCAACCGTTGGATGCTAGCATGCTGCTGACAACTATCGCATTTCCTGATCAGCTCGGCTACATCTTCCCGCATGGTGGGCCAGTAATAGCCTTGGCGTATGGCCTTGTGTGACAACGCTTTTCCCCCCAAGTGGTTTCTGCAAGTACCTTCATGGATTTCACGGAGGATGTAGTTGGCGTCTGCAGGACCAATGCATCTGAGGAGGGGATGAGAGAAAGACCTTCGGTATAGTTGCCCGTCGAACATAAGGAACTTGTGCACTCGCCGCTTGAATAGCTTGACTTCAGATGGGTTGGTTGGGAGGGTACTAGTGGTGAAGTATTGGACGTAAACGTCCATCCAGGAAGGCTCTTGGCGGATTGGCATGGATTCTTCGGCTTCGTCGATGCTTGGGGTTTCCAGATGCTCTACATAGGTTCTTCCCAAGGTTCCGCTAATCGAAGTGGCTAACCGGGATAGAGCGTCGACTCTGGCGTTCTCCCTCCAAGGAATGTAGCTGACGCTGAAGTGGGCAAAGGGAGAAGTTTGTGACTGCACCATACTTAAGTAACGGGACATAGTAGGATCCCGCGCTTCATACTCCCCCTTGATTTGGCCGGAGACTAGCTGGAAATCGGTGAAGACTCTAAGGTATTTCACCTCGAGCTCCCGAGCCAATCTTATCCCTGACAGTAGGGCTTCATATTCAGCTTGGTTGTTGGTGGCTGGGAAAAGGAAACGGAGGGCGTACTCGGTCACCACTCCATCTGGGCTAGCCAAAATGAGGCCCGCCCCGCTTCCTTGAGAGTTTGATGCTCCATCTACGTGAAGGATCCAGTCATTCCCTCCTTCCCCGGTTTTGACGCCCGAGGAGTTTGCATGGGATTCTTCCGGTTGCTCTTCTGCCCAAGTGCACTCGACCAGGAAATCCACTAAGACTTGAGACTTCATAGCTGACCTGGGTCGGAACGATAGGTCGAACTCTTCCAGCTTGAGTGCCCACTTTGCTAGCCGATCGAAAGTATCAGGATGAGAAAGGATCGCGTTGAGCATTTGGTCGCTGACCACCACGATCGGGTGAGCTTGAAAATAGGGCCTGAGGCACTGGACGGAGACGATCAATGCGAAAATAATCTTCTCGACTCTCGAGTATCTAGTCTCCGCATCATGGAGCACTTTGCTGATGTAGTACACTGGCTTTTGTGCCCCATCGGTATCCATGCGAACAAGCACGAAGCTGACAACTTCAAGAGAGGCTGTGAGGTACAGAAGGAGCTCTTCCTTCCCCCTTGGTGTAGACAACAGTGGCGGGGTGGACAGGAACTCTTTTAATCCCTCGAAGGCCTCCTGGTACTTCCTCGTCCATTCAAAGCCATTGACTTTGCGTAGTGCCCTAAAGAATGGCATGCATCTTTCTGCGGACTTGGATAAAAAATGGCTCAAGACCATCACCCTTCCAGTCAAACGCTGCACCTCCTTTTTGTTGGCCGGAGACCTCACATCTAGGATAGCTCGGATCTTATCAGGGTTCACCTTAATCCCACACCGTGTCACCATGAAACCCAAGAACTTGCCCGCTGTCACCCCAAAGGCGCACTTGCGGGGATTCAGCCTCATCTGATACCGACGGAGGTTACCGAAGGTCTCCGTCAGGTCAGCAATGTGGTCAGCTGTGTGGACACTTTTAGTCAGCATGTCATCCACATACACCTCCATGTTACGTCTAATCTGGTCTTCAAAGATCTTATTCATTAGCCTCTGGTCAGTGGCTCCCACGTTCTTTAGTCTGAACGACATAACCTTATAACAGTATATCCCATTCTCAGTCACAAACGAAGTAGCTTCCTCGTCCGCCAGGTCCATCTTAATTCGATTATATCCAGAGAAAGCATCCATGAAGTTAAGGGTCTCGTGACCCAATGTAGCGTCCACAAGCTGATCAATCCGAGGTAAGGGAAAGCTATCCTTGGGGCACGCTTTGTTGAGGTCGGTGAAGTCCACGCACATCCTTCAGCTCCCGTTGGCCTTGCGAACCATCATGACATTTGCCAACCAGTCGGGGTGATGGACTTCCCGAATGTGGCCTGTAGCCTTCAGTTTGTGGATCTCCTCATCAATGGCCTTTTGCCGGTCTGAGGCGAAGCTTCTCTTCTTCTGCCGGACCGGCCGACACTTTGGCTTAATATTGAGCCGGTGGGTGATTACGTCCTCAGGGATGCCGGGTATATCAGATGATGACCATGCGAAGATGTCAGAGTTGGCACGCAGGAAAACAAGGAGTTGATCGCATGCCTCCTCCGAAAGTAGTGCTCTGACCTGGATGGTTCTCGTCGGGTCTTCTCCCAAGGGGAAGGTCAGCAGGTGCTCGGCTGGCTCCCCCCTCTTCTCCAAGTTTCGGGGGTCGGGCGGTTCCGGCGTTGTTGCCGACACCATCTCTTGTGGACTGGGGGTTAAGTGGTAATAGAGCGGTAAGGGGCTCCGTTCCCCCCTCATCTCCCCGACTCCTTCGTGGGTGGGGAACTTTACAAGTAATCTATTGGTGGAGATAACAGCATTCAGCAGGTTCAAACCGGGTCTTCCCAAGATAGCATTGTAAGCCAGTGGGACCCATACCATCAGAAAGTTCATAAGAACCGTGCTCTGACGTGGCGGAGTCCCGGCCGTGACAGGGAGGGTGACTTTCCCTCAACCCTGATGGAGTCTCCAGTGAAACCCATCAAGGGAGTGGTGACGGATCGAAGAGAGCTTCTAGGCAAATCCATTCTAACAAAAGCATCATAGCTCAACACATCTACTGAACTTCCACTGTCAACCAAATTCGTTTTACAGGGTATTTTGCGATCGTCATAGATACGATGACGCTATCATCATGCTCATTTACTACCCCATCTAGATCCCTTCTAGAGAAGGGAATTACAAAATCTTCTCCCTTTTCTCGCTGTCTTTTAGAATTACTACCTGCCCCCATGAGATTATGGCTACCGTCTTCTCTGTTGGGGCGTTATCCACTCCAGCCTGAGGTGCGGGGGGTGCCGATGGGCCCGGGGCAGCAGGATTCCCTCTTCGGACGAACTTGCCTAGATGGTCTTGCTGAACGAGTTCTTCGATTGCCTTCTTCAATAGGTGACAGTCTTCAGTGTCGTGACCGTAGTCTCTGTGATACCGGCAGTAGAGTTCCTTGCTGCGAGGAACCCCTGGTCTCATGGGGGGTGGACGCCGAAGGTAGGGCTCATCCTTGATCTCTAGCAGAATGTGGGATATCAGGGCGAGGAGAGGAGTGAAGTGCTCTTTTGGAGCCAACACTTGGGGCTAGTTATCTACGCGATGGGGCGGCTCGGGTTTTCTGGACCATGCCCCAGTGGACTCCGAAGATGTTGGTTTCTTACCAGACCCTTTGTCAACCTCCCTCCTGGAGGAGTATGCTTCATCGGCGCGAATGTACTTCTGTGCCCGGCTCAACAGTTTGGCATAAGAGTGATGAGGCTTTTTGTCTAGGGAATAGGCAAACCTGGAAGGATGGAGTCCCCGCTTCAAAGCCAATGTGGCTACGGAGTCCTCCAGGTTGTATACCTCCAATGCAACTTCCTTGAACCGAGCCACAAAGTCCTTCAGGGTTTCACCGCTCCTTTGTTGGATGGCAAACAGGCTATCAGCCACCCGGGGGATCTTCCAGCATGCATCAAAGTGGGCCAGGAAAGATCGCTCAAGTTACCTGAAAGAGTTGATACTACGTGGTGGTAAATGGGAGTGCCACGCATGCGCCGCCTTCCGAAACGTGGCCGGGAAGATGACACAGAGAAGAGAGTCCGTTGCTCCTGGACTTGCATGAGGACCTTATAGCTCTCCAGATTATCCAGGGGGTCCGTTGTGCCATCGTACGGATCCAATTGGGGTAGACGGAACCGAGATGGGACCGATTCTTCCATGATACGATGAGAAATCGGGGGGCGGTGGTCGTAGTCTGTCCTGTGGGGGTTGGTGATCCTGCGGCTAAGCTCTTTCAACCATTGATGGTACTACTCTAGCCGTTGCGCGGCCCGATGAGCGGTCTTCCTGTTAGCGCCTTCCTTTGAGGATCCGAAAGATGAAGAGGGGGAAGACTGTCAGTGCAAGCGATGTATGTGCCTTATTTCCTTCTCACCACGCCGTCTGCAAGAGCGATCAGAGTGGTGGGAAGGAGACTGTCGCCGCTTAGAGGCCTCCATGCCATGAGGTTTCGGGGACGAATGATGGGAGGCTTCCGGAGGGGTCCTGCCATGAGGCCAACTAGCTCCATGACCCTCCTCATGAGGCGGAGAGGGCTGAGGTGGCAAAAGCATGGTGGCGGAGTAGTGCTCCTGTAGTCGCCACACCACCGTCATCAAATCTTGTACTTGATAAGTCAGGGCATTGAGCCGATCGGACTGGCTAGCCTGCGGTGGTGCAGGAGGCGGAATATAGAGGTTGGCCTCTGACTGCTCAGCCCACTGAAGGCATTCCGCGGCCTGGCTGGTGGAAGCTTCCTGTGCATGCGTAACCGCCATCTTCTTCCTTGCAGAAGTTGTGGGGTCGTAGAGAGAATGTTCATCTGCTGCTGCCGTTCCCCTACCTGGCGCGCCAATCTGTTATTGTCAAATCACTCCAGGGATGCGTCGGTCGAGAGATGGTCTTCTTGTGCCTTCAGAGGAATGATGGGATCACCTCCTTCAGCTGGAAACCTGCAAGAAAAGTCCTGGACCGGTGGTTCTGGCGGGGACCCTCCGACGCTCAAGTCAGCGATTTAGTGAATAGGAATTAAGATGAAAGAGTAGAGATTGAGTCCCCCCTGCATTGCGAGCTAGGGTCCTTTTTTATACCTGTCCGGGGGTCCCTCTTATCCCTTGTAGTTAGAACCGTCGAATCCCTTCTTTTGTTAGGATAGGCTATGTGAATGATAGGCGGGTGCGCCGTTGCTGAGCGGGTGCCGTAAATACCGGCAACTGTATGGTGTATTGGTAATTGCCCGTGATTCTGACAATAACAGGCGGGCAAGCCGTGCTGTAGTTTGTGTTTTAAATCACTGTGCCCGATATTCGGAGTTGATTCCACGAGGGTAGATAGCATGTAATATGAAATTTGAGGCCAAGGCTAAGATCGATGCCGAGGCAGGAGTCGAGGCCGAGGCCGAGGTGGGACTCGAAGCTGAGGCCGAGGCGGGACTCGAGGCCGAAGTCAAAGCGGGACTCAAAGCTTGAGACTGAGGCCGAAGCCGAGGCCGACGCCGGGGCGGGCCCAAGGCCGAGGCCGAACCCTAGGCCGAGGCTAAGGCCGAGCCGAATCCGAGGCCGAAGCCGAGCCCGAAGCCGAGGTCGAAGCCGAGGCTCTGAATCCGAGGCCGAAGCCGAGGCCGAGCCGAATCCGAGGTCGAAGCCGAACTTGAAACTAGCCGAAATCATTACTTTTGTTCAAAAAATCATGCGGGTCGTTATCGTACCACCTGATTATATGATTAGCTACATCACTCATCATAGCGGCACTCCCCCCCCCCCCCCCCCAAAAAAAAAAATCATATTTCTTCATGGCACACCCTTTCTGTTAGATTAATGACGCACATTATTTATCAATAATTTTTTTAACATAAAAATATCTATTATTCTTTTTCATTAATATGTTTCAAAAATTTATATTGAAATATAGTACTATTTTCAATACAAACTAAATATGAATTTTTTTAGAAGTATTAGTGCATATAGTGTTAAATATTATTATAATTATTTATCCATGCAAAAACTAATGATTTAAGCATCACTGTAATTTTTAAGAATAACGACGCTAAAAAAGTAATTTATCGATACTTTTTTAGCATCAAAAAGCAGCATTCTAATGCATCTTGAAGCGTCAAAATAGCGAAATAGCGTCGGTACAAGTTAAAATCACCAAGGATTTGTTAATATAGTAGAGCATTCCTTTTGCCTCTGGCTACCATCCATAACCTTAAAACACTTTCTTATTGAACTTCCTGATGTCTTTAACCACTGTAAACGGTGAGAAAATCAAAGTTATACTAAGACCACAACTTTATTTTTATATAAAGAAATCTGTCGTCTATCTAGCAACTTGCTTCCCGTAGCATATGGAAACCTGTTTTCAGTTATTTCCAAAGACTGTCATTCAGATTATATGAATAAGCAAATATATATTAGTCCTTAAAATTGTCATTCAAAATGTATACACAATAGGAGCATCAAACTAATTACTTCTAAACATCATGTGAACATTCCATGTGATACCCCATAAACCCTCATCTAGCATATAACGCACCTGTTTCTCCCGGTTGGAAGACCCTGCTGCGCTAATCTCCTTCGATGATCCCTGTTCCAATTATATAAACAAAGACATTACAAAACCACAATCCACCAAAATCCAGAGCCGAATCAAAAGGAAAAAGAGAGAGAGAGTAAGGAAAGGTCCGAACCCTAACCGTAGATAACGGAGTCGCCTCGATATCGTTGGATTGACGACGAGAAAACCGGTGCTGCACGGAGAAGGCGGAGTTTACCCTTATGCTTCGAACAGTAGGAAGAGATAGAGAGGAAGCTCGGGTCGAAAGAGCTGCTCGGTTTGAAGGAAGAGGCAGGGAGGCACAGCAATCGGTCTCGAGGGCAGCAACGTTCGAAGGAAGAGGGAGCAGGGAGAGCTAGGGCTTTGCAAGTTCTGGGACGAAAGCTTGGTTTGAAGGAAGAGAGAGAGCAGGGAGAGCTTGCTTTGGGACGAAAGCTCGGGCCAACACTTGAGAGGAGAGCTAGGGCATTAGATCTGAGGAATGCTCGGGTCGGGAGAAGATATTTTAGGAGTTCGATGTCGACGCTGTTCAGACACTTTAAACAAGCGTCGGGACGATTTGGAATGATTCGGGACTTTCTGACGCTCCACCCTAGCATCGGAAAAATACCGTTGCTACACTGAATATTTGTTGTAGTGAAGTGATATACATACAAGTAATGACATTTAAAAAGAATATGGGACAAATCATATCTACAATATTATCTATGAGAAATTATTTTTAAATTGAAGATAAAAAATCATATGCCATACCTAGTTATGTGTTTCATTCGATTCTTAAAGATATTTTATGTTATGCTACGGAAAAATGATCATAAAATGTTATAGTGCCATCAGGACCATTGGCAGACCACAGAAGAGCCTGTGGATCGAGAACAATGCGTAGATACTGCTGCTTTAATTATATACCACCAGTGAAAAAATAATAATTCACCATAACAAACAAACTTTCCAACAATCGCAACCCAACAACGTCATTCATGGAACAAGTTTTTACATATGGCAGATGGGTTATGGAAGCGTGCATCTTATTATTATTATTATTATTATTATTATTATTATTTTTTCTATTTGATGACGCTACGCACAATTGGGAATTAAGATGGTTATCAAAAAGTGCCAATCTCTGTAACAAGCCGGGGTGTCGTCGGTCGGTCAGATTGCCGCAACTTGAAACCACTTTTATTATCATGGAGCATCAAATTAAGAACAACCGAGCCTCTGAAATTTTTCTATCATGTGCATCAGAAGCAAATTTATGCAATATAACTAGTGCAGATTTCATAGCAGGGTTCACCACAGTCATCTAACAAAGCACGATAAATTGGAGCAAGTTACTGTAGCTCATCTGTTACTGTAGCTCATCCCTGTCTGTTCCTAAGACTTGCTTTAAGATTAATGCACCGGTCTCTTTCCTTGCTGATCTCCGGTGATCCTCTTCATTTCTCGGTGCTTGTGCTCTGGTCAGAGACTCCCATGTTCCCCCTTCAGTCCCATGGCTTCGGATGGAGGATCCGTTGGATGGACCTTAGGGAATCGGCTAGCGAATGTAAACTTTCAATGGGTGTCTTCCTCTCCGTCGTCAGCTGAGGTGGCGTTGCTGGAGGCCCACTTTCCCAACGTAGTCCAACTGCCGGTGGAGGAATTGGCAGCTGAATCTAGGGGATGGCAGCAACGGGCTGTTTTGATGAGGACCTTCCACCGGTGGGTTCCAGCCGAAGCTTTCATCCGGGAGTTCCGGTGAGGAGGTATCTCCGGCGAGATCACCCCCATAAGTCTGGCATTTCGGAGCTTCATATTCCGGTTTGCGGATGCTGAAACCCGGGATCTGGTGTTGGAGGGACCCTGGGTGATCAACGGTCAGCCAGCAGCAGCGGAAGCCTGGAGGCCGGATTTTGTCCCTGCGGCTGAAGCCATCTCATCTGCTCTCTTATGGATCAGAATGCCCAATCCCCTGATTGAATTTTTGGAGGGAGGAGTTTCTTAGAGAAATCATCTCGCCGGTGGGCCAGTTTCTCTGTGTTGATTCGGCTACTACGGTGAAGAATAGGGGAGGATATGCCCGTGTTTGTGCCCGAGTCGACCTTCGTTCTCCTCTCTGGCCGGGGTCCCGTGTGCGGGGGGCGAATGACCCATTCTGGCAACCTTTGTCTACGAGCAGCTGGATGGAATTTGTCCGCGCTGTGGCTCACTCCATCTCTCAGGCTGTTGCTCCCCTCCGGCTAGGCATGCTTCTGAGACGTCGTCTGAGGCTTTCCTCTACGGTGCATGGATGTCGGCTGTCCGACAACGTAAGGAGTTGAAGGGGACTCAGGCGGATGGCAGGAGGAAGATGCAGGCAGAGGTGAGTCCAGCATCCTCTGTTCCTCGCCTTCCTCTCCTGCTGGGGCCTCTGTTCCGGGACGCAGGCTGAGGGCTGGAAAGTTCAATCGAAGATGGCACGACGGAGAAGAACCAAAGGCCTTCACGTGGAATCCTTGCAGGCTGAGAGCTCTGGTCTTTCACCTGGGGCAAAGGCAAAGGTAGCTACAGTGGCTGATTCTGGGCTGAAGGTCTCTATGCGTGCCGATCTCAGTGTGGATGTGCCGGTCTCAGCTAAGATTCAGAAGTCTGAATCTTCTCTCTCCCAATCCTTGCTGACTAAGAATCCATTTGCTTCTTTGGTTGCGGATTCGGGTGGAGTTAGTCAATTACGGAGTAGGGATGCTTGCCCGGGTCCCCTAAAGCGGGCCCGTCCGGCGGAGTATCAGGCCTCTCGCCTAACTTCAAAAATTGACAAAAAGAAAGGGAAAGGCGGTGTTTCCTTCTCTAAAGCTAGACAAGTCAAAGTTCAAGACGTGCAGCATTTGAATGTTGATCTTGGGTCCTCAGAGATGATTCAGCCTAAGGGGTTGGTGGGGGTGTTGGTCCAGTCCATAAAGGCTACAAACTCTTCTAGTGACCCCTTGACTTTGGTTACTCTGGGCCAGGTTCCAGGCTCGAGGCCCTCTATTATCTCTCCTCGGTCTGGTGTGATCCAGGATGAGATGATTTGCTCATCTTAGAGCCCTGAGGAAGACACTCGTTCTTTTGGGTGTCTCCCTGACAGCGATATGGTAGAAGTGCAGGGGGGATCCCGGCCTCCTCTCCCTGTTAAATAAAGATTCTATTATGGAATGTCAGAGGAGCTCGAAAGCCATCGTTTCGATCCTCTTTCAATAGATTGCTGCAAATCCACAATTTTGATATCTGTGTTTTTTTAGAAACCAGGTTATCGGGGGACAGTTTGGCCTGTTTTGGAGACAGATAGTCAGAAAATGGTCTCTATTTGCGGTTGAGGCAGTGGGGTTATCTGGAGGCATTATAGCCATTTGGTGCTCCTTAGGGGTGAAGGTTGATGTTGTTCAACAAAGTAACCAGCATTTAGGCCTTCTTGTCACAGAGGGCTCTACTGATTCTTGGCTTTTATCGGCTGTTTACGGCAGTACCGATTTTTGGGAAAGACGGCTTTTATGGTCGGATCTTCATTCCCTTTTTGCTAGGGGAATTCCTTCCATTGTTGCTGGTGATTTCAATTGTATTACTGAAGCTAGTGAAAAGCGTGGGGGAAGAAGGGTCACTGGCACAGCTAACATCTCTGAATTTAGGGATTTCATCAGTTTGGCTGCCTTCTGGATTTGGGTTTCTCAGGGCCCCAATTCACTTGGTGTAATAACCGTCAGGGATCACTCGTGTTTGGAGAGGCTGGATAGAGCTATGGCTTCAGAACAGTGGCTTCAGAAGTTCTCTTCTACTTATGTTACTCATCTTTCGAGGATAGCTTCTGATCATTGCCCAATCCTTATCTCTACAATGATAGATCATTATCAGAGGAGGCAATTCAGATTTGAGCAGTTTTGGACTTCATATACGCGACCCGATCTATCATTTCCCAGGTCTGGCATATTCCTATCTGGGGCAATGCTATTTATCGTCTTTCTCGCTGGCTTTTGTTGGTCAAACGAAGACTAGTCAGATGGAACATATTGGAGGTTGGTGATCTGGTCAGACAGGTGGAACAAATTGAAGCTGATATCAGTTTCTTGCAGACTAAGAAGGATCAGGAGGGGATTCTTTTGCCATCTGACCTCTCTGCCCTCCGGGCCAAGCTCGCTTTACACCACTCTCTGCTTACCCAGCAGGAGATCTATTGGAGGCAACGGTCTCGGATCCAGTGGATTCGCGAAGGGGACCGTAATACTAGATTCTTCCATTAGGCCACTCTGAAACGGCGTGCTGCTAATAGGATCCGTAGACTTGTTGATGATTTTGGGGACTATCATGAGGATTTTCCTTCTATTCGGGACCAGCTTCTTCACTTCTTTCAGGCCAGATGGTCGGAGTCCTTGGCCTTGGCTCTCCGGTCATCCAGGTCCCGGACTCTAGGAAGGTTTCTTCTCTGGAGAATGAACAGCTTATCAGACCTATCACTGGAGATGAGATTCGTCTGGCTCTGTGGGCGCTTGGGCAGGATAAGGCCCCGGGGCCTGATGGCTTTCCTTCGTTCTTCTATCACCATTATTGGGACATTGTTGGTCAGGAGGTGATTCAGGCTATACTTCTTGCTTTTCAAGCCAAGGACATTCCTGTAGAGTGGAATCGACTCTTATTACCCTGGTACCCAAACGTAATGAAGCTACTCTCCCACATCATTTTAGGCCTATCAGCTTGTGTACTACATTGTATAAGGTTTGTGCTCGTTTGCTTGCTGATCGCCTCCGCTTGGTGATGCCACGCATTATAGCAGTGGAACAAGGGGCGTTCATTAGAGGGCGCAGTATCTCCGACAATATCCTCATTGCTCAGGAGTTTATGTATGATCTTCAGAGAGCTCCGGCCAGGCAGCCCCTTATGGCGGTCAAACTGGATATGGAGAGAGCCTATGATAGACTAAGTTGGACTTTCCTCTACCACTCCCTGCAGGAGTTTGGGTTTGATGACTAGTTTATTGATTGGATTATGGCTTGCATTCTTAGGCCTTCTTTCTCGCTGATCATTAATGGAAGTCTGACTGAATTTTTTCACTCTTCAGTAGGGCTGCGTCAGGGTTGTCCTTTATCCTCCTGTTGTTTATTTTGGCGGCTGATGATCTTTCTCATGCCCTCTATCAGGCTCAGGCTGACAGTCGTATTGTCCCTTTTACAACCTGCCCTACGGGTCCTGCGATCTCTCATCTATTCTTTGCTGATGATTGCATCTTGCTGGGGAGGGCTTCCTCAGCCAATGCTTGTTCCTATGCTGACATCATTCAGAGTTATTGTCAGGCCTCGAGACAGAAGGTCAATGTATCCAAGTCTTCTATTAGTTTTAGCCCGAAGACTTACAGAGCTACCAGGGATGCTATTGTCCTTATGCTGGGCATCTCGACTCAGACTGACCGTTTTCAGTACCTGGGGGTTCCTATCACAGGTAGATATCCCCGATGTGCCGACTATATGATCTCGAGCTGAGGGTCCGTCAGCGTATTGAGGGGTGGCAGGTTACGGGGTTATCTATGATGGCAAGGATCACTATAATCCGTTCGGTTCTCTCCTCCCTTCCGTTGTATCTTCTTTCTAACGCTGGCATCCCAATTTCTTGCCTCAGGAGAATTGAGAGATGCTTTAGGGACTTCCTCTGGGCCTCAATGCAGGATGGGCATGATATTCACCTTATGTTTTGGGAGAGGGTTTGTATGCCAATCCAGGAGGGCGGTCTTGGGATTCAGTCTGACAGTCAGAAGGGAGGCTCTTTGGCCAAGCATGCCTCACGGTTCATTCTGGAGCCGCAGAGTTTATGGAGTTCTTTCATGCGAGCGAGATATGGTGATTGGTCTTCCTCCTCGCATGTGCAGTCCTCTCGCCGGCATTCTTTTTCTGGAAGGAGGTTTGTCGGTATAGTAGTTCCATTATGGAAAACACTTCGTGGATGATTGGAGATGGCTCTTCCATTGAGGTTCTTCAGGATTCCTGGCTCTCGGACATACCTCTAGCTCGATGGCCCTCCTTCTATAGTATTGATGTTCCCATTAGTATGAGAGTGAAGGAGCTGCTCTCTTCTGATCCCTCCTCTTGGCATGGTACATTGGTGTCCCGACTCTTTGGAGAGGAGTTAGCTCGTCGGATTATGTCTATTCCGCTTACTTTGGGTATATTCTCAGATAGTAGACTGTGGCGGAGATCTTGTCTTCCTAAGGCCCCCACGAAGGATCTGATAAAGATCTTTAGGCCTCAGTCTCTAGAGTTGGTCGATGCTGCGTGGATCTGGAAGCTTCCCATCCTCCCAGGGTTCAGCTCTTTATTTGGAAGCTTCTGTGGGAATGCCTTCCCACCTGTGCTTTGCTTGTGAGGAGAGGCCTGCCTATTCAGCCTATATGTCCGATATGTGGCATGGAGGAGGAGTCTACTGTGCACGCCATCTTCTCTTGTCCAAGAGTGATACGGATCTGGCAGTCTGTTGGATATTATTGTAGAATGGATCATACGGACTCTCTGTGCTCCCTATTCTTAGACGACCTCGGAAGGCCTCTCAGCTCAAATGTGCCTTGTGGGCTTCTATGACTTATCAGATCTGGTTGTCTAGGAACCAGATTATTTTCACTGATGAGAGTACATCTTTATTCAGGATCACAAGGAAAATTAGATCCCTGGCGTCTGATTGTGCCCGTTGCTCCCATTCAGGTGGTTTTGACTATTCAGGTCTTGGGGTTCCCCTGCTGCTCCGGCAGCGAACCGGCATACGGTTTTCATATTTTGGGAACCCCCTCCAGGGTATGTCAAAATCAACTTTGATGGCAGTGTTCGTGGGAGATTAGCGGGATTGGCCTTTGTCATCCGGGGGCCGGAGGGCGATCTATTGGCGGCTGGAGGGCATGGTAGTCTGGACCTCTCTGTCCCTATTCTGAGCTCTATGCTACTTGGGATGGCATCTCATATGCAGTTCGGTGTCTTCATGCTCACAACCTCTTCATCGAGGGTGACTCCATGATTGTTATTTGATGGCTACGGAAGGATCACGGCTCCCTTGCTCCTTGCCATCCCGATCTTACATGATATCTGGACTTTATTGAGGGAGGCCCATGATGTCCAGATTCGCCATACTTATCGGAAAGCTAATTCGTCTGCCGATTGGGTGGCTTCGTCGGGCTCATCACTCGGGTTTTTGAAGGTGAAGACAGGGGAATCCCTGCCCTTTTTTTTTCAGCAAATATTGTATTCAGATGTTCTAGGATTGACTCGTACTCGTGATGTATGATCGTCCGATTGTATAAAAAAAAAAAAAAGCACAAAAAAAGAAAATATTTTTTTTTCCTATAAATTCGTAGAATCAGATAAACAAAAAAATAGAGATATTTCCTTTTTAATAAGTTACGAAAATATTAAAATTTTCAACTTTACAGTGGCATATGATAACAATATGATAATGAAAAGAAAATTAAGCCATCGTGGGCACTTCAATTTGTTAATTTATTACAGTAGTGCTGCTGTTAAGAGCTTTCTTATCCAGCTAAATCAGATCATTAAGACGGTTGGAGCTGACCTGGCACTGGGTGCCAGTGCTAAGTCACGCGTCCATACGTCCCACCGCCTCACGCGTGAGCGTCCCTTATCAGGGACAGAGGGGAAAGAAGCTTCTCAAGGAAGCCTCTCCACTTCCTCTCCTCCTCCTCTGTTCTCCGGTGAGACCGTTGCCTTCTCCTCTCCGGCACTGCGGTCCAAGGTGTGGACGAACCGAAGACTCTGATAGCCTCCGACGACCAACGATCGCCACTTCCGTCGCCGCCGTGTGAGGTAGGTCCTCCGGCACTATTCCCCTCTGGTTAACAGTGGTATCAGAGCCTCGCCGATCGTCACCTCCCGTGGGGGCCGGTGACCGGCAAGGAGGAAGGAGAGGAGCAGACCGCGTGAAACCGAAAAAAAAAAAAAGAAAAATTTGGGAAGCGGTCGATCGGGGCCATCGGACCCCGAACGGCGGCCGGTGTCGCCTCCGCCGGCCGCCGGAGGGCTGGGGAAGACACGGCCGCCGCCGTACGGGCGGCGGGTGTGCGCAACGCCTGCGCAACGGCCACCGGACAACCCATTTAGCGGCAGCTTACGCAGCCACGTCAGCTATCTGATGACGAGACAACCCATTCAGCGGCAGCTGGTCCCGAATGATGTGGCGGACTGCGTGGCAGTCCACGTGTTCGGGTACGTGGACGCAGACGCGTGGATCAGATGACGTGGCTGCTTCCGTGGTAGGCCATCCCGAATGAAGAGGAAGTTAGAATCTAAGAAAACGAAGGCAATTCCATATAAAACTACCCGAATGATTAGGCCGTGAGTCTTAGCCATCGCAGGCTGGCCACCACCGGACCGGGCTTGGTCGATGGCAGCTTTAGGAGCTGATATTTTTGCTTTAAGTTAGTCTAGCAATTTTCCATCAGGTATCCAGATCTCTCGTTTTTTTTTTTTTTTTTTTTTTTTTTGCAATCACGCCTCGCGGATATTGGTTATTACGTTCGCTTAGTTTTATCTGATTTGTTGTTTTCCTCTTTCCTTCGCGTTTCTTTTCCTTGTTTCTCTACTGGGTTTGATTAATTATGTCTGTTGTTGCTTACATCCGATAGACGCCCTCGAGTCGTTTGTTAATTTGCTGCACATACCTGAAAACGTAGCTTTTTTTTTTTTTTTTCCGGGAGCGCTGGCTTATGCTCGCTAATATTAGTAGAGGTTTCCAGCAATGCATGCGGGTCGCACCCTTCTTGTATAGTGTCACCAAAGTTTATCACTTTAAGTTCTTGATTCACGGATCTGTCAGACATCGTACGGCTGCTTTATGTTCTTGATGCACATCTGTGAATCATAAACTTGTGCTAAGCTTTTTTTTTTTTTTTTAATTTTTGATGTATCTGTCCGTTTTCTTCTAACGTGAAAAATCTTGTGTTTTTCCTCATATTTTTAGTCGTACTTGTAAAAAGTTACGCGGTCAGGCATACAGCTTTTTGATGGTTTTGCTTGTCATATAAAGTTGCTTGTTCTTGACATGGATGAATGTGGAGTTGTTTTGTTTCTCTGGATTATGTACTGCTCCTACTTTGGATACTTTTTTCTCTGTGCTTTGAAAGCTTTGAATTTTTTTCTTTCTCTTTTTTCTCTTCCTTTAGCTGTAAACTTCGGATGCTTTTTAGTTTCCTTATTGCCTCGTATGTTCACTTGGAATTGATAAGATAAACTCATTTCTAAAACATGCCTCACGTGTTCACCTAGAGATTTCGTACCCCTTGGAACCATCTGAAAGCTACAAGGTCCTCATGCAGGTCCAGGAAGCACGACTCCCTTTTATGTGTTGCCTTTTCGGCCACCCTTCGTAAGGCGGTACGTGCGTGGTACTTTCGCCTGCCGCCATGCAGCATCAATTCGTTTCGAAACTCGAGCGATCTTTCCTGGCTCACTTTGATGCCTGCCAAAGATCCCACGAGTGGCTGATAGCCTATTTGCTGTCCAGCAGAGAGTGGCGAGACCTTGAAGGACTTTGTTGCTCGGTTTAAGGAAGCAGCGTTGGAGGTATACAACTGAAGACTCCGTAGCCACTTTGGCATTAAAACGAGGACTTCGTCCATCCAGGTTTGCTATTTTCTGGATAAGAAGCCTCCGAGTTCTTATGCCGCTTCTGAGTCGAGCACAGAAGTACATCCGCACCGACGAGGCGATTCTTCCAGGAGGGAAGCCGACAAGAACACCAGTAAGAAACCACCCTACTGATCATGCCGGTGCACGACTCGGAAGCCTGAGCCTCCTCACCGCTCAGATCGCCGACCACAGACGCTTGTTCCTAAGGAGCAATTCACTCCCTCATGGCTCCTATATCTCACATCCTGCTAGAGATCGAGGAGGAACCTTATTTCAAGCGTCCGGCTCCTTGAAATCTGGGACCCCCCGCAACAAGGAGTTTTACTGCCGGTACCACCGAGACTATGGTCACGACACCGAGGACTGCCGCCATCTGAAGAAGGCCATTGAGGAGCTGGTTCAACAGGGTCACCTGGGCAAATTTGTTCGAAGGGGAAACCTTCCCACTTCGGGTCCATCGGTGCCTCCGATACTT
Source organism: Calamus simplicifolius (assembly GCA_900491605.1). Lineage (NCBI taxonomy): Eukaryota > Viridiplantae > Streptophyta > Magnoliopsida > Arecales > Arecaceae > Calamus > Calamus simplicifolius. The sequence goes on from UESW01004518.1 coordinate 152,777, forward strand.
CCGGCCGGCGTGGACAATGCTCCAACGGAGAAGACCATAGCTATGATTTCTGGGGGCAGGTGGCGGTTCAAAGAGGCAGCGAGAGGGAATAGATTCTGTAATTCCTTTCTTCGGAAAGGATTTAGATGTGGTAGTTAATAAGCATGACGACAGTGTCGTTGTGTCCATGACTATAGCCAAACATCCTGTAAAAAGAATTTTAGTTGATAGTGGGAGTTCGGTGGATGTTTTGAGCTACGAGGCTTTTGTTCGGATGAATCTGTCGAAGTCTCCCCCGACCCATCGCCGCGCCTCTAATGGGCTTCACTGGAGACTCGGTGAGCGTGGAGGGGGAGATCACCCTCCCAGTCACGGCTGGGACCCCTCATGTCAAAGCACTGTGGTTATAAATTTTTTGGTGGTCCGGGTCCCGCTGGCTTACAACGCTATATTAGGAGACCATGATTGAATTTGCTAGATGCCGTCATCTCCACTAAGAGATTATTGGTAAGGTTCCCCACTGATGAAGGAGTCGGAGAGATGAAAGGGGAGCAAAGCCCGCCACCGCTTTGCTATCATTTGTCTCCCAGCCCACTGGAAGCGGCGTCGGCAATAGCCTCTGAGCCGCTTAATCCCCGGGAGCTGGGAAGGAGGGGAGAGCCAGCTGAACACCTCCTGACCCTCCCCTTGGGGGATGACCGGCAAGGACTGTTCAGGTGGGGCATTGCTTCCAGAGGAGGCACGTGATCGACTTCTTACTTTCCTGCGTGCCAACACCGACGTCTTTGCATGGTCATCCTCAGACATGCCGGGCGTCCCTAAGGAAGTGATCACCCATCGGCTCAACCTCAGGCCAGAGTGTCGGCCGGTCCGACAGAAAAAAAGAAACTTCGCTCCGGATAGATAGAAAGTTATCGACGAGGAAGTTCGCAAGTTAATGGCTGCAGGCCATATTCGGGAGGTCCATTACCCCGAATGGTTGGCCAACGTGGTGCTGGTCCGTAAGACCAACGGGAGCTGGAGAATGTGCGTGGATTTCACCGATCTCAACAAAGCATGCCCTAAGGACAGCTTTCTCCTGCCCCGGATCGATCAACTGGTGGACGCTACATCCGGGCATGAGGTCCTTAGCTTCATGGATGCATTCTCTGGATACAACCAGATCAGGATGAATCCGGCGGATGAAGAAGCTACCTCCTTCATAACCGAGAAGGGGTTGTATTGCTATAGGGTAATGCCTTTTGGGCTAAAGAACGCGGGAGCCACCTACCAAAGGCTGATGAACAAAGTCTTCGAAGGCCAGATAGGACGCAACATGGAAGTGTACGTGGATGACATGTTGACAAAGAGCGTCCACTCCACCGACCATATCGCGGACTTAACGGAGACTTTTGACAACCTTCGTCGGTACCATATGAAGCTGAACCCACGCAAGTGTGCATTTGGGGTGACAGCCGAAAAGTTCTTGGGCTTCATGGTAACCCGGCGGGGATCGAGGCAAACCCGGACAAAGTTCAAGCCATTTTGGACATGAGGCCTCCCGCCAACAAGAAGGAAATACAGCGCCTGACGGGAAGGGTGGCCGCCTTAAGTCGCTTCCTGTCCAAGTCCGCTGAAAGATGTCTACCTTTCTTCAAGGCACTCAATGAATTCGAATGGACGAAAGAGTATCAAGAGGCGTTCGAGGGGTTGAAGGAATTCTTATCTACCCCGCCGCTGCTAGCCAAGCCAACAGGTGGAGAAGAACTCCTTCTATACCTCGCAGCCTCTCCTGAAGCCGTTAGTTCTGTGCTGGTCCGCGTGGACACCAATGGCACGCAAAGGCCAGTATACTACACAAGCAAGGTGCTCCACGATGCAGAGACCAGGTACTCGAAGATGGAGAAGATTATCTTCGCGTTGATCGTGTCTGCCCAGCGTCTGCGGCCATACTTCCAAGCCCATCCGATTACGGTGATCACAGACCAACCTCTGAAGACAGTTCTTGCTCGCCCGGATACTTCCGGCCGACTGGCAAGGTGGGCCCTTAAGTTGGGGGAATTCGATCTGTCTTTTCGCCCCCGGTCGGCCATGAAGTCTCAAGTCTTGGCGAATTTTTTGGTCGAGTGCACTTGGGGAGAGGAGCAACCTGAAGAACCTTCTACAAACCATCAGCCTATTGGAACCAGTGATGATGAATGGGTCCTTCATGTAGACGGGGCGTCGAATTCTCAAGGGAGCGGAGCAGGCCTCATCTTGGCCAACTCGGATGGAGTTGTAACCGAGTGTGCACTCCGCTTCCTCTTTCCAGCCACTAATAATCAGGCAGAATATGAAGCTTTGCTGTCCGGGATGAGATTAGCTCAAGAGCTTGGGGTGAAACGCCTTAGGGCATTCACCGACTCCCAACTGGTCGCTGGCCAAATCGCAAGGGAATATGAAGCAAGGGATCCCATCATGTCCCGCTACTTGAGTATGGTGCAATCGCTAGCTTCTCCCTTGGCTTACTTTAGCGTCAGCTACATCCCTCGACAGGAGAATGCTAGAGCCGACGCCTTATCCCATCTTGCCACCTCAGCTGATGGGATGCTGGGAAGAGCTTATGTAGAGCACTTAGAAGCCCGAGTATTGACGCATCAAGAGAAACTCTACCAGTTGAGCAGGAGCCTTCCTGGATGGACACCTATGTCCGGTACTTTACCGAGGGTACCCTCCCAGAAGACCCTGCCGAAGCCAGGAAACTTAAAAGACGGGCCCGAAATTTTTCATAATGGAGGGAAAGCTCTATCGGAGGTCGTTCTCATACCCAGTTCTCAGGTGTGTTGGTCCCATCGAAGCTAATTATATTCTACGAGAGATACATGAAGGTATATGTGGAAGCCATCTGGGGGCAGAGCTCTTGCATACAAAGCCCTACGGCAGGGGTATTACTGGCTGACAATGAAGGAGGATGCCTCCGAACTTGTTAAGAGGTGTGACAGCTGCCAGCGCCATGCCAACATTCAACATCAACCGGCGTCCCAGCTGACCCCCCTGGCCGCACCCTGGCCCTTCGCACAGTGGGGCATGGACATCCTGGGACCGTTCCCTCCAGCCTCCGGACAACGCAAGTTCCTAGTGGTGGCAGTCGACCATTTCACCAAGTGGATCGAGGCGGAGGCTCTCGCCAAGATCACGGAGGGCAAAATAAGGACTTTCTTCTGGAAGTCTGTGGTGTGCCGGTTCGGGCTACCACACACCCTCGTTACTGACAACGGCCGACAGTTTGACAACACGGCCTTCCAAGAATTCTGCGATGGCCTAGGCATCCATCATCGATTCACCTCCGTGGGGCACCCACAAACCAACGGTGCAGCCGAGGTGACCAATCGCATCATCCTCCAAGGGCTCAGGGCTCGGCTAGATGGCTGCAAAGGGCGCTGGGTGGAGGAACTCCCCAGTGTACTGTGGGCCTACCATACGACGCCGCGAGCCCCAACTGGGAAAACTCCTTTCAGCCTGGTCTTTGGGACCGAAGCAGTCATTCCGGTGGAGATAGGAGTCCCCAGTCCCCGGACAGAATTATACCACGAAGAAAGCAACTCAAACCAGGTGCGAGCCGATTTAGATTTGGTGGAAGAACTGCGAGATCAAGCACAGCTTCGCATGGCGGCTTTCCGACAGCGAGCGGCCAAATACTATAATGCTCGAGTACGATCCAAGACGTTCCGCTCCGGAGATCTCGTTCTGCGAAGAGCCGAAGTATCAAAGCCAACAGAGGGGGGCAAGCTGGCACCGAAATGGGAAGGACCGTACCATGTCAAGGAGGTACTTCACCACGGGCATACAAAGTTGAAGAGCTAGACGGAAACCGCTTCCTCGCACCTGGAACGCCGATAATTTACGCCGGTATTATCAGTAAGGTGCTATCTTCATTAATTTGAATCTACTCGACAGATTGACGTTCAAAATGTTAGCATTATTTTTGAATGAGTATACTCGACACTAAAGACCGGCTCCGCGTCGGCACTAAAGACCGGCTCTCCGCGTCGGCACTAAAGACCGGCTCCGCGTCGGCACTAAAGACCGGCTCTCTGCGTCGGCACTAAAGATCGGCTCTCCGCATCGGCAACTAAAGACCAGCTCCCCACGTCGACACCAAAAATCGGCTCCCTGCGCCGGTAGTTCGGGACTATGTTTGGGCGCATAATCACATTTCGCGCGACCTATCTAACGAGGCACCATTGGTTGGTGATTCGCGACAACTCACGCAGCTAAAGCTGATTATAACTAAAGGCACGCAATGAGGGTTAAAACATTCATTGATGGCTAAAAGTTTACAAAGTTGCTGACCTGAGTCGAGCTTAGAGCAATACAAAAAAAAACTACTAAGGGTTATTTGGGGCTGGGTCATCGTCTTCAGGGACGTCATCTGGCTTCAGCCCTTCAATATCCTCGAGGTCGTAGAGTTCTTGATTTTTTCCTTACAGTCTTGGAAGCCGCATTGTAAGCAAACGCCGCCGATTCGGTTAGCTCCTTATCAAAGGCTTTAGACTTTCTGAAATCCTCTACGGCCTCTGCAGCTCTTTTCTCCGCCTCGAGGGCTTTTTGCTCGGACTCGACGGCCTCCGTCTTGGCCTCAGTCACCGCCGCCTCCAAGTCGGCAATCTTGGCGTTGGACTGGCGGGCGACCTCTTTGGCTGCGTCTATTTCAATAGAGGCGGAATCCAATCGAGTCTTCAAGACGCACATTTCTGATTCCACCACCTCTAGCCTCTCTCGGCTATCCTTTGCTTTTCTTCGGCCGCCTGAGCGTTATCCAGCTCATTGGCTGCACGACGTTGGGCAACTTCCAGCGCGTACTCGGCCTTCTCGGCTCTCAGCCGGATGGCTTCGACTTCGCCCTTTAGGGTGGCCCGGGTATCCTCCAAAGCCATCTCTGCCTTTTCTGCCCTGGCCTGGAGTGATAGCATCTCCTCCCGCGACTGGTCGAGAGCAGCATCGCTCAGGGTCCAAAGTTCCCTCATGGCGATCAGAGAGTTCAGTGCCTGAATGGAATGTCAATGTTAAAAAGCAAAATAAAACAAATGAAACAAAGAGGAAAAATGATAATGGAGCAAAGGCTTATCCATAGATGTGCCACAGACGTCTCGCGGAAGAAGGTGTCTCTCCCTTGATGCCGAAGAAACTCCTGCACCTCTACCACAGATGCTTCATCTAGGGCCACTCGGCCCAGCGGCTGTGGTTCGCTAACAGTGATTGGAAGGAAGGGTCGATGCCCCTCCTTTCCCTCGGCACGGGGGCCGCGGAGAAAGATTCCGCCTCCGACTCTGCTGCCTCCGACCCCTTGGTTGGTGGAGGCGCTTCGGTTGTAGCCCCTACGGGGGGCAGGATAGCTGCGGGAGTTGCTCTATTGGTGCGGGGACCTGCTCCGTCTCCACGGCTTCGGGCGGAGGTGACGACGCTTTTGCAACCTGCTCTGGAGAAGGATCGAGCAGGATGATAGGAGGAGCTGGAACTGAAGGAGATCTTTCTCTTAATTGGCTCCGCCCGTCTTCCTCGTCGGCCTCGGCCTTTACCATGTCTTTCTTGGCGGGCTCGTCGATTTGGGCTCTGGCTGCCTCGCATACATGCGGGGATTCTACAATTTTGGCCCTTTTAGCATCGGCCTCCCCAACGTCGGCCCTTCTAGTGTCGGCTTTCTTCAAAATCTTAGCGCGCGGGGGCTTCACAACTCTAGCCCCTCCAGCGTCGGCCCTCCCCGCGTCGGCCCCTCCCCGCGTCAGCCCTCCTTGGGATTTTGGCAATGGCCCTCCTCTCAGCAAGGGACTCATTCCCCGTTGCCTTCCTCTTCTTAGTGGCTGCCTGCCTGAACTCGCGAAGTGATGGCGCCATCCCTATAAAGACGGGAGATAAATAAATAAATAAATAAAAAAAGGAAAGAAAAGGAAAAGAAAAGAAGGAAAAAGGTGGGTAATCAAGTGCTCACCACCAGAAGGGATTAGGCCGGCGAGACGAAGGTTTTTATCAACCAAAAGCTTATTGCATCGAGGGACATCGGCAGTCAGAAGCTGCCCAAAGGCCATTCGATCTCTTGGAAGGATAGAAGAATCCCTATTGGCATCAATGTTGGGTGTCCCCCAGCTTTCGCGAACCCCACCGATGTCATCAAAAAAGAACTTATCCTTCCACCCTTTAACGGAGGTGGGAAGGTACAACTTGAGGATCCTATTGGACCTAGGAGTAAAGGACCACCAACCTGATTGCTTGCGGAGGGTATAAAAATTGCGGAATAAGGAGATGCTGGCCTCTATGCCTTGCAGGTGACAGAGAACTAGAAAGTCGACAATGGTTTGGATCGAGTTAGGAACTAACTGGGAAGGTGTTAGAGTGTATCGGTCCAGAAGATTGAGGATGAAAGGATGGATAGGTAACCGAAGCCCGGCCTTAAAGAAGGCTCCATACAAGGCAACCCTTCCGGGACGGGAAGAGGTTACCCTGTCATCAGGAGCAGGGTAGAATATACGAAGGTTTGACGGAAAGCTATACCTAGCTTTCAGATTTACTATGTCTTGAGCAGACATAGTGGAAGCAGTCCCTTCGGGGACTCCTTGGCAGCACTGGAAGGACTAGCAGCCATCGGACGGCTCCGGGCGGAAGTCCGCCCGCCGGTCAGATGACTCCCGGTTACGGGGCGTCTGATCGGCCGCCGTTCTGGCAAGGAGTGATTGGAGGAGGGGGTAGACCACTGGCTTGGTAAGGAAGCGGAAGTTTGAGGAGTGGGGGAGCGATCCCCGGAATCAGAAATAGAACAAGAAGGCGAGGAAGCCATGGAGACTAACCTGAAAAACTCGAGCTAGGATCGAAGGAGCACGAAGAGAGAATAACACACGGGAGGCGGACGGACGTTTGCAGACTCGAGAGGAAGCAGTAGCGTAAGAAAAGGAAGGATGGGAGGATAAGGATGATTTTTCCTTTTATAGCCCTATTTCAAATCATCTCATGGCCGTCCGTTCTGGCCATGTGTCCACTTTCAAATGGAAGACGTTTCGATGGCCTACCGGCGCGAAAAACACGAAAAGCTCCACCAATAGAGAAATGGCGGTGGCCTTACCGCAATGATGACGCTCGCCTTTTACGACTCACTACTCGAGGGAAATCCTCTCCAATCCCAACAGTCCGGACAGAAGAAATGATGGTGTGAGAATCGGCCGCCCAAAGGATATTAACACCCCTTTCGCTGGTGATTGTGTGCTTACCCATCTCAGGGGCGGGGGGCATCTGATACGGCTGACCGTCTCCTCTGGGTGGTATTATCTTTTGCACGATTTTCGAAGATAATGATGTGACAGCAAAACCCAGAAAAGGAACTTTTGCTCCGGCCTTCAGCGACGGCCTTTGGCTCCGGCCTCCAGCGATGGCCTTTGGCTCCGGGCTTTAGCTCTGGCCTCCAGCGACGGCCCTCGGCTCCGGCCTTTGGCTCCGGCCTCCAGCTCCGGCCTTTGGCTCCGGCCTTTAGCTCCGGCCTTTAGCTCCGGCCTCCAGCGACGGCCTTCGGCTCCGGCCTCCAGCGAAGGCCTTCGGCTCCGGCCCCTAACGACGGCCTTTGGCTCCGACCTTTGGCTTCGGCCTCCAGCAACGGCTCCGGTCCTAACTTGGTGCCTTTTTCGCATGCACAATGACCCGCCTCAGGCAACGGATCCCGAGATTCGGGGTCTATTGTCGTGTACCTCGCTCACTGAAATCACGGGCAAGTGCTACCATGATTGGCAGTTACCGCTTCAAGCGGCCCTCATCCAGCAACGACTTAACCACTCGCCATTCAAAGAAACTTATCTCAACAAGGAAGATTCGATGGTTCCAACAGAACGAGGTAAACGGGACCCCCCAGACAGGTATAAGAGGAGGACCCGAGCTCAATGCAAGGGGATCTCTTTCTCTCTCTCGATCAATCGCTCTCTATCTCTCAACTATTATCTGACTTCTACATAACTGAGCGACAAGTTCACTAACTTGAGCGTCGGAGGGTCCTCGCCGGGAACACCGGCCGGGGACTTCTTGCAGGGTTCCAAAGAAGGGAGACGACCCCTCCATCCCATTTGGAAGCCCACGACAAACCTCAGCATGCCCGTCGCCCAACACGGTTGATTTGTCCGCATCAAACAGCCGTGGCCGGGATGGTGGCCGAAGCTGGCGATGTCCGTGGAAGGAGTCGGTACGAGCACAGCTTTGGAAGACGATCGTTAAGATGCAGCAGCCATAGCACAAACTTCCATCGCGTGCACACAACCTCGTGCATGCAATCCACCTTTCTTCAATTATATGAATATATTACGTGCATGTAAACCTTACCCAACCAAGGTGGAAGCAAGAGTTGGAAGGAAAAGGAGTTGAGTGAGACGGCTGGGAGCCTTATCCTTGTAGTTGCGAAACTGGCGCTCGTTTGGTCGCTGCGGGGAGAGGCCGGGGGCCGCCATGGACTTGAGAGCCGCCTTGGAGGAAACCGGGGCCGCTGCGACAGCAAAACCCAGAAAAGGAACTTTTGCTCCGGCCTCCAGCGACGGCCTTTGGCTCCGGCCTTTGGCTCCGGCCTCCAGCGACGGCCTTCGGCTCCGGCCTTTAGCTCCGGCCTCCAGCGAAGGCCTTCGGCTCCGGCCTTTGGCTCCGGCCTTTGGCTTCGGCCTCCAGCAACGGCTCTGGCACTAACTTGGTGCCTTTTTCGCATGCACAATGACCCGCCTTAGGCAACGGATCCCGAGATTCGGGGTCTATTGCCGTGTACCTCGCTCACTGAAATCACGGGCAAGTGCTACCACGATCGGCAGTTACCGCTTCAAGCGGCCCTCATCCAGCAACGACTTAACCACTCGCCGTTCAAAGAAACTTATCTCAACAAGGAAGATTCGATGGTTCCAACAGAACGAGGTAAACGGGACCCCCCAGACAGGTATAAGAGGAGGACCCGAGCTCAATGCAAGGGGATCTCTTTCTCTCTCCCGATCAATCGCTCTCTATCTCTTAACTATTATCTGACTTCTAGATAACTGAGCGATAAGTTCACTAACTTGAGCGTCGGAGGGTCCTCACCGGGAACACCGGCCGGGGACTTCTTGCAGGGTTCCGAAGATGGGAGACGACCCCTCCATCCCATTTGGAAGCCCACGACAAACCTCAGCATGCCCGTCGCCCAACACGGTTGATTTTTCCGCATCAGATTGGCGCGCCAGGAAGGGGAACACGTGGAAATCCTGTATATACAGCAATAGGTGATAAAGTTAGTCACGTGGGCCCAAAGGTGCAGCCATTGGGGAAGAAGATACGTTTGGAGTTGAAGCCAACTGTCCCTCGTAGAGCATTAATTATGGAGTCATAGCACTATTCATGTGCATGACACTGTTCATGTGCATGACACTGTTCACGGCCAAGGGGAAAAAGCCAAGGCCGAAGCTGTTCACGATCGAAGGAATAAGCCGAGGCCGAAGGCCGAAGGGGCTAACGTGGCAGCTATAAGAGAATAAGGCAATAAATGCCTTAGAGCAAGTGGATGCTCGTAGCCTTTGAGGCCATAAATGCTATAAATACGGGAGAGAATAAGGCCGACGCCGAGACGCGAGGCCGACGCCAAGGCGCTGTTGAAGCCGACGCCGACACGAGGCGTGACAGCCATAAATGAGAATAAGGCAATAAATGCCTGGATGCTCTTGGCCTTTGAGGCCATAAATGCTATAAATACGAAGAGGATAAGGCCGACGCGAGGCCGACGTGGTCGAGGCCGACGCCGAGACGCGAGGCCGATGCCAAGGCGTGGCAGCCATAAATGAGAATAAGGCAATAAATGCTTGGATGCTCGTGGCCTTTGAGGCCATAAATGCTATAAATACGGGAGAGAATAAGGCCGACGTGGTCGAGGCCGACGTCGAGACGCGAGGCCGACGCAAGGCGCTGTTGAGGCCGAGGCCGACACGAGGTGTGGCAGCCATAAATGAGAACAAGGCAATAAATGCCTGGATGCTCGTGGCCTTTGAGGCCATAAATGCTATAAATATGGGAGAGAATAAGGCCGACGCGAGGCCGACGCCGAGACGCGAGGCCGACGCTAAGGTGCTGTTGAGGCCGACGCCGACGCGAGGCGTGGCAGCCATAAATGAGAATAAGGCCATAAATGCCTGCATGCTCGTGGCCTTTGAGGCCATAAATGCTATAAATATGGGAGAGAATAAGGCCGACGCGAGGCCGACGCCGAGACGCGAGGCCGACGCTAAGGTGCTGTTGAGGCCGACGCCGACGCGAGGCGTGGCAGCCATAAATGAGAATAAGGCCATAAATGCCTGCATGCTCGTGGCCTTTGAGGCCATAAATGCTATAAATATGGGAGATAATAAGGACGACGCGAGGCCGACGTGGTCGAGGCCGATGCCGAGACGCGAGGCCGACGCCAAGGCGCTGTTGAGGCCGACGCCGATGCGAGGCCGACGCTAAGGCGCTGTTGAGGCCGACGCCGAGACCGACGCCGAGGCCGAAGCCGACGCCGACTTAGATGAGACGGGATGAGGCGACTTGGAGTGCCGAGGCGAGATGTCTGTGACACTCTACTCCATTAATTACTTTCTCGTTTCTGCACCATTAAATACTCTAGCCCATTGACTCGACCACCGGACATTAATGACGGTGGCCCTTTGGAGAACCCACGCAACATGGCCCTTTTTCCCTTTTGTTCTCTTTCATTATGACGAGACGCTTGTTGCAACTGCGAGCAATGTCGTAGACGAAATTAAATGCCCGTTGCGTCTTTCAAAAGAAGGCCGAGTAGAGTAGCAAGGCCGCCTAGGAATTAAGCCCTTCGGAAAGGCCGCCGAGGATGGCCGTCTCGAGAGGATGCCATCCAAAAATTGCTGTCTTTATTGCCCATAGGGTCAACCGGCCCCATCAAATGCCCCCCACACTCCTGAGCTTGTGTGCCCCGTGTTAGCTAAGCGAAAGGAGTGTAGGATTTTCTACCTTCGCATCTGCTCTTTCCTATCAACTTCAACTATGATTCCTTCCAGGTGAGGAAACCCTTTTCCTTTGGCGCTGCCTTGTGTAGACGTCTTCATGCTCTTGGAGCCATGCTTTTTACCTGTTCAAAAAACTTTTAAGCAAAGTTTGAGGGTAAGTGGGTTACCCTTGACTGGCAGCCAGTAATCCTCTCCCTATGCAAAGCCCGGAAGCGGATGCCCGTCAACTATGAGTTAGGGAGTCGGTTTCTCCTAACTGTGAGTTGACTTTGGGTCTTCTACTTGTCATAAAATTTGAAAGTGGGTGCCCCTCAACTGTGAGCTGGGGAGTTGGCCTCTCCGAACTGAGTTGTCTTGAGGCTTCTTGATGGCTAAAGGTGACCAGTAATATGTTGCTGGTACATAATTTAGATAAAGGTCTTACTCGATTGGCCTTTGGCCATTGAGGCAGAGTTAGAGCCGCTGTGAAGCCGTTGAGGATGTGATAAAGCTGCTGAAGCAGAGTTGAGGCCGTCGAGAGCCTTTTGAACCCCGAAGAGTGACCCGAGAGTTACTGAAGTTGTTGGGTTCCTTTTAACCCCGAAGGGTGACCTGATAGTTGGAGAGTCGTCAGATGCCTTTTCCCTTATGCCGACGATCTTTGTTGCCAACGCTAGAGTTAGTTTTCGGTTTTTGGTGCCGAGCTGGCCTCGGGCTTGAGTGCCGATAGTATATTGGTCTTTGAGTGCTGACCGGAGTCGAGCTTTAGTGCTGATGATAAATCGGGCTTTAGGTGCCGAGCTTGAGTGCCGACGCGGAGCTGGGCTTGAGTGCAGAGGGGAGACTCGAGCTTGAGTGTCGACGTGGAGTCGGGCTTAGGTGCCGAGGGGAGACTCGGGCTTGGAGTGCCGACGTGGAATCGGGCTTCCGGTCTTTGGTGCCGACGCGGAGCCGGTCTTTGGTGCCGACGCAGAGCCGGTCTTTGGTGCCGAGCTGGCCTCGGGCTTGAGTGTCGATGGTACATCGGGCTTTTGGATCTGGTGATACACCGGTCTTGAGGTGCCGAGCTGGCCTCGGGCTTTTTGAAGCTGGTGGTACACCGGTCTTCGAGGCCGATGGTACATCGGGCTCTGAGACGCTAATGCGAGGTTGGTCTTGAATGCCGATGCAAAGTCGGTCTTCCCTACATGACATTTTTAAGCATCAATGAAAGAAAAAGTCTTAAGTGCAGCGTACTTAGCTCTTGCGGCACCCTTATTTTTCTTTTGCGGACTCGAACGCTTCCGCCCGCTGGTGGTCTGCCCCCCAGGGAATCAAGTTGGTTGGTGAGCTTTAGCTCCTTAAGGAGAAATCCTGCACCGCAGCCACTTTTATGGCTCTCCAGCTGCTAGAGTTGATTTTGAAACTAGGCTTGCTCGCCTTCTCTTTTCTCTCCATAGCGTTTGCAGCGATCGTTCTCCATGTTGTGGACATCATTTCTTTTCCTTCTTCTCTACAGGGAGTTAATTCAGAAGGCTGATCAAGCCTTCCCACGGTGAGATCTTTACTGCTGATCCTGCTAACATTGAGCACATTCTCAAGTCTAACTTTTCCAAATACCGCAAGGGTCAGTACAATTATCGCATACTGAAGGATCCTTTTGGTGATGGAATCTTTACAGGGGATGGCGAGAAGTGGTGCCACCGAAGAAAGCTTGCAAGCTGTGAGTTATCGACCAAAGCTCTTCGAGATTTCTATAGTGTTGTGTTCAAAAGAAAGACAACAAAGCTAACAAGAAAGATCTCTGATGCTGTGAATGCTTCAGCAGTAATAGATGTGCAAGATCTTCTGATGAGATCGACTATGGATACGATCTTCAAAGTGGAGTTCGGTGCTGAGCTAGACGCTCTCTTGGGCTCCGATGAGTTCGAGACTCGCTTTAGCAAGGCTTTTGGTGACTTTAACCCCATGGTATTCTAGAAATATGTTGATATGTTCTGGGACATCAAGAAGCTTTTGAACATTGGACTGGAGGCTCAACTGAAGAAGAACCTTGAAGTGAAGAAGAACCTTGGTTCTTCCTAATGCTATGCAAGCATCCTCTGATACAGGAGAAGATTGCCATTGAAATCAAAGAGATTAGCTGCCGCTTCCGCATGGGCTCGGGAGCCAGAGGTGTCGTCGCTCGCCGATGCGAGATACATGGATCCGGCCAAACAGCCATGGCCGGGATGGTGGCCGAATCTGGCGATGTCCGTGGGAGGAGTCGGTATGAGCACAACTTTGGAAGACAATCGTTAAGATGCAGCAGCCATAGCACAGACTTCCATCGCGTGCACACAACCTCGTGCATGCAATCCACCTTTCTTCAATTATATGAATATATTACGTGCATGTAAACCTTACCCAACCAAAGTGGAAGCAAGAGTTGGGAGGAAAAGGAGTTGAGTGAGACGACTGGGAGCCTTATCCTTGTAGTTGCGAAACTGGCGCTCGTTTGGTCGCTGCGGGGAGAGGCCGGGGGCCGCCATGGACTTGAGAGCCGCCTTGGAGGAAACCGGGGCCGCTGCGACAGCAAAACCCAGAAAAGGAACTTTGGCGACGGCCTTTGGCTCCGGCCTCCAGCAACGGCCTTTGGCTCCGGCCTTTAGCTCCGGCTTCTAGCGACGGCCTTCGGCTCCGGCCCCTAACGACGGTCTTTGGCTCCGGCCTTTGGCTTCGGCCTCCAGCAACGGCTCTGGTCCTAACTTGGTGCCTTTTTCGCATGCACAATGACCCGCCTCAGGCAACGGATCCCGAGATTCGGGGTCTATTGCCGTGTACCTCGCTCACTGAAATCACGGGCAAGTGCTACCACGATCGGCAGTTACCGCTTCAAGCGGCCCTCATCCAGCAACGGCTTAACCACTCGCCGTTCAAAGAAACTTATCTCAACAAGGAAGATTCGATGGTTCCAACAGAACGAGGTAAACGGGACCCCCAGACAGGTATAAGAGGAGGACCCGAGCTCAATGCAAGGGGATCTCTTTCTCTCTCCCGATCAATCGCTCTCTATCTCTCAACTATTATCTGACTTCTACAGAACTGAGCGACAAGTTCACTAACTTGAGCGTCGGAGGGTCCTTGTCGGGAACACCGGCCGGGGACTTCTTGCAGGGTTCCGAAGAAGGAAGACGACCCCTCCATCCCATTTGGAAGCCCACGATAAACCTCAGCATGCCCGTCGCTCAACACGGTTGATTTGTCCGCATCAGAGTTGTTTTGTTTCTCTAGATTATGTACTGCTCCTACTTTGGATACTTTTCTTCTCTGTGCTTTGAAAGCTTTGAATTTTTCTCTCTTTTTTCTCTTCCTTTAGCTGTAAACTTCGGATGCTTTTTAGTTTCCTTATTGCCTCATATGTTCACATGGAATTGATAAGATAAACTCATTTCTAAAACATGCCTCACGTGTTCAACTGGAGATTTTGTTGAACAGTAAACCTCCACCGAGTCCTGGTACAATGCTTCAGTGAACTTTTATTTTCAATATGCACGCATATGATCTAAACTGTTCTTTTTTAATTGTCAGAGAGACGTTTGTCTTGTAAGTGCACAAAAATATAACTTCTTGCATTGCAAGGCATGTGTTGGCAACCTACTAATCTGAAAACCAAGGCTAGTTTTGGGACAAATTTTTTCTTCACATTGAGGTTTTGATGGGTTTTGGGTAAAAATAATGTTGGTAAAAATAATGTCATATCTTTAATGTGGTTTTCAAAAACCTGGCAAAACCAAGACAAACACCTCGGTAAGCAAATTCTCTCTGGTTGGATAGAAATCATTTTTGTAGGAAAGGAAACAAAAAAAAAGAAGAAGAGATAGTTATGCTTTTTAACCATTAATTCCTTTCCACTTCTTTATCTGCTTGTTCTTCATTATTTGACTCATCATGATTAATGGATGGTTATGCTTCACATTGCAATTCCTTTTTGTTCCTGTGTATGTATCATTTGTGTGCGCATATATGCATGTATGTATATATTTGTTCTTTGAAATCTACCCGCTTGTTAAAACTGCTAATTTTTAATTTTATGATGAACTTTATAGCCTTAGTCCATAGTTATTTTTTCCCCTTCCCAATCCTGTTCTGGTTGATAATCCTATAATGGGCTTTTTAGCTTCACTCTACCAATTGACATATTGACACCTCGCTGTCATAATGCTGTCTTCAGACTGATGATAATTGATTTTTAACAGATTTATGGCAGAGGAAGACGATGATATCTCTGCCCTGCTTTCTGAGCCCAGTGGATCTGATGAAGTGATTGAGCTCTCCGATGCCATGTCTACCGTGCTTTCTTTATCCGGTATGTCTGATGAGAAGGCAAAGGAGCTCTCACCAGAGGAGGCTGCCTGGGTGGACTCTTGCCTGGTGGCCAATCCCGAGCTCTCAGATGATAAATGGAATGAACTGAGAGATGCACTGCTCGACTCCCTAAGTGCCTATCCAACATCTTATGAGCCCCTTTCTACTGCCAATGTTGAAGATGGGAGCAAAGAAAGCAGCGATGGATATGCTCGGATGGCTGAGGAGGAAGAACCAGCATTAATTCATGTCAATGAGCATCGCTTATCTGAACATGTGCAGAGAAGTGAAGTTGGGGATTTGGAAACTTCAGTGGATTTTCAAGAGGATATCGAGTCGCACGAGAATATTTTCAAGGTGTGGGATCTGAAGATACCAATTCTGGATGAGGATGATGATGATGATGATGGGCTCATCAGCAGCTGAAGAAACTTCTCGCAGGAAGTAGCTTGCAGGATCTGTCACAACCTCTAGATGATCCCAGCACTGCTCTGAACCAGGAAAAGGTTGATGAACTTGTTGCAAGCATGGATGGTTTGTCGCTTGATAAACACAATAATTGAATGATGAGGTTTTGTTGAACCTTTACCTGTCTTAAAATAAGCTCAGATTTGCTAGATTTGTTTTTAAATTGTAAGGGGGGATTTTAGTGTGTTATTAAAGTTGATGCGTTGGCCTCTTCGGTCCTTGTATATGCTCTATCACCACTTGCTTTTGATTTTGAAAGACCTGGACACCAAGGAAGTTCGTCGGTCTTTCTATGACCCTCGTATTGCTATGTATGTCTCATCAATAATAATGCAGCAGTTGCCTAATGAAAAAATTGGTCTATACAGTGAAATTTATTCTCTTTGAAGGACATCCATTCTGGCCTTTTGACTTCATCAGTAATGCCTAAAGCTTGAGACAAATTTGCACAGACTGCCAGAAGCTACCAACCTTAATGGTTGTGGATATATAGGTTGGCCTTGCGAAAAATTTTATGAGATAAAAAACAAAAAAGATGAGAAAAAACAAGTGCTGACTTTGGTGTCTCGAGACTATAAGTTGACAGAAAAGGGGAAGCCGATACATTGCTTGCTGAGCCTTTCTGTTGCCAAGTTAACAAAGGAAAGGATGATGATAAGTTCTTTTTCCTTCCACTCTTAAGCATTCTAGTCATGGTCATCAGGCATGTTCTTAGAACTTTTTTGCTAGCATAGCTTATGCATTCATCATTGGAGTCCACAACATTTGTGAAGCAATTATGATTGCTTCAACCTCAATAAAATCTTGTGCTAACAATATCAGAATATCACAGCACTGGCAAAAGTAGCTGAACAAATTAAATACAAAGAGCAGCAACTTCGCTCCCTGGTCTCCGATCTGCCATGAAGTCCATGAGATCCCAGAATCAGCCTCAGCCATGATCCCAGACTGGCAACTTGTAGCAGATGGATCCTCGTTTGCAATAGTTGCTAAATTTGAAAATCCACAAGCTATGTCATCATGATCGTTCTTCTGGTAATTAACTGTGGAATGATGTAACATGAAATGCTCCCTTGTCCATCCAGATCACCACATCATGAAGTACTGTCTTCCACCCGACTGCTGCAGTCTACATGAGACTTCTCATGTCCAGATGTTTGACGTCTCAAGATTAAATCCTGATACTAGAGCAAACAAACCCTTATAATAAGCAAAGATAACTCCAGTGCCACTCAAAATTTCCTGGCTTCCATCCTCATCAATCAAACCAGAAAAAAAAGTATATATGGAAGATTTTTAAGGCCATTAATTACTCTTCAGAGAGTGTCATTGTTTGCATCAAACATGTTATCGTAGGTTGTGAAACAAGAGGGACAAGTATCCTTGGCATCTTTGTAGCGGTTGATGGAAGAAAAGATGTTCACAGTGAAGGGAGTAGCATTGTCTTGTCGCCGAGTTATTAATTGAGTTGCTCGCTCAACAATAGCAAGTTGCCAGAGCGAAGTCACCGAAAGCGGTGCACCCATTGACAACAAAAGGGCAACTATATATGCTGCAAGACCCAGCCGTTTCATTATCTTGTCAAGGATCATTGATACAGGATCGATTCGCATACAAGTAAATTTTATATGATTAATGATTACAGTTGATTAGTCTATTTTATGATTAATGATTACAGTTGATTAGTCTTCCGAAGTAATAGTCTAAAAGGGATTCAGAAAAACTCACAATTCCGCACGCAAAACATTTTCACGGCAAAGTAACTCCACACTCAAAACAGTTCCATGACAAAGTAAGGAAGAAAGACCGCCGAGGCTAAGAAGCCCCGGTAGGGCTTGCTCTTCTTCAATAAAGTTACTAGTAGATTAGAGGAGGTGTACCTAGCATGAGGAGAAGATCAAAGTGCTGAAGGGGTTGCTCTGCCTGACGGATGCGCCCTAGATGACCAAGCATCGAGCTCATGGATCTACAGCTAAGTATCCGCTGAGCTAGATGATGATCATCTTGAATTCCGGATTCGTGGCTACTGAGGGATCTTCAAGATCACCATACAAGGGCTAATAAGAAAAGAAAAAATCAGAATAAAGGTAAAGAGATGAAGAAAAGTCGAGAAGGAGGTGGGGTCGGTCGAGGGTCCTTGGGCGTCCCCTGGATGGGGCAAGGCGGCAGCTAGGGCTCTTGGGTGGCTACTTGAAGGGGTACAAGGGGCGACTAGGGTTTGGAGTATCCACTGGTGGATGGTAAGAAGGCGGCTAGGGTTTAAAGTTGGGCGGCTTGGATGCAGGCATGCACAGGAGCAAGAACATAAGAATACAAAGAAAAATATGACTCAAAATAACTGATTGATTGTATTGATTGATTGAAAGGTTCGATACATTTTTGATATAAGAGTGTCTCTTTTATAGGATAAGAGACTTGGAGCCCAAGTAAATACAAATATGAAAAAAAAAGAGGTGCCCCTTTTCATGAAAGAAAATTCAAAATAATTCTAAAATTAGAGCCCACTTTTTTTCTAAAATATGGATTAAGTGGCGCCCTTTGAATTTGAATACGTGAAAAAAATTCAAAATTCAATAACTTGGGATGGCCATATTGGGCGTCCTTCACTTGCTTCTTCGGGCTAAATTCACGATTGAAATTTCCAAAAGAACTGGACGGTAATGAGCATCCTTCACTGCTAAAATTTAGGGCTAAAAATTCAAATCTGGGTGGCATGCATTTGGTGTCCCTTCACTGCTTCTATGTGTAGGCCTTGTCTTCTTCTCCCATATTGGTGTCTCCTCTTGTAAGCTAAATAAACTTACTACAGGACTCACATTAAAATAAATTAAACTGAACGGGATTCAAATTAAAATAAACTGAACTGGATGGGACTCAAATTAAAATAAACTAAACCTAAATTTTCAACTCAAGACTTGAATCAAAACTAATCAGATATCCACATAGGGTTAAGAATCCTCTGCATGATCCTGGTGCTCGCACCAATTCTCCCAGGGTGAAAAGAACTCGACCCCGTCGAGTATGGATCGTTCTAGCTCTAGTATCTCTCTAGTAGGTCTAGGTTGAGGCACTGCAAGTCCTCTCGAGTAATCCATGAATCATCAGATTCGGGATGACCCTGCCATCGGACCAGGTAGCGTTGATAACCGCAATTCCGGATCGTAATGGCTTGATCGTCTAGGATACGCTCGATCCGCTCTCCTCGCTCAGGCAAAATTGATGGTGGACACTCTTGGGTAGGTTCACTTATGAAAGGAGGGTTAGGTCCAAAGTAATCACTAGGAATCACTGCTGGTTTCCTATACTCTACTAGGTCTGCAATATTGAAGGTTGAGCTAATGCCCCAATCCAAGGGCAGATCTAGCACATAGGCATTAGGTCCTACCTTCTCTATCACCTTAAAGGGGTCAGCTCCACGAGCGTGAAGTTTCTTAACGGTCCCTGGCGGGAACCGTTTAGGCCTAAGCCTAGCCATGACAAAATCCCCTACACCGAACTCTTCGGCTCTTCTTCGGGAGTTAGCTAGTCTTTTATAAGTTTCATTACTTAGATTTATTTATGGCTAATGTCCTTATGTAAGTTTTGATATGCTGTACAAATGCTTGTGCGGACTCCGAGACCAGTGTTATGCTTCTGCTATTTTGCAACAGCACAAGTTCGACATCGGGCTAATATCAGGGCAACGAGCCTTTTTAATCCTGGCCAGTAAAATTGGTCCTCTATCATTAGGATAGTCTTATCTCTTCCAAAATGATCAGCTAATCCCCCAGTGTGCGTTTCTCAGACTAGGAGCTCTCTAAGTAATGTCCTAGGGATACAAAGTCTATTGCTCCTAAAAAGGTAACCATCCTGGATGGTATAATCTCCACTGGTACTGGATGGTCCTAGCCGAAGGGTCTTATGAATTTCACCAAAGTCTGGGCAGGTCTCATACTCATCTTTTATCTGGTTGAACCCTATAACTTCGGTGCTAACAACACTCAACAACAAAGACTTATGGCTTAGGGCATCTGCTACCTTATTTTCTACCTCGGCATGGTGTTTCAGGATAAAAGTGTATGCCTGAATGTATTCAACCCATTTGCCATGCTTAGAATTGAGCTTCTTTTAGGAGTTCAGAAATCGGAGTGCCTCATGATCAGAAAATAAAATAAACTCCTGCGGCAGTAAGTAATGTCTCCAATACTTAAGGCCTGTACCACCGCATAGAATTCTTTATCATAGGTGGAATACCTAAGTTTAGCTTCATTTAGTTTTTCACTAAAGAAAGCTATGGGGTGATTTTCTTGGCTTAACACTCCACTTATGCCTACTCTCGACGCGTCGCACGCAACCTCAAACACCTTAGAAAAGTCTGGAAGTCTAAGTACAGGTGTATGAGTCATCTTATACTTAAGCTCTAGGAAGGCCTTATTAGTTGACTTAGTCCACTCGAAATTGCCCTTCCTAATACAATAAGTGATGGGTACGACGATGGTGCTATATCCCCTAATGAATCTCTTGTAAAAGGTTGCTAGGCCATGGAAGCTGTGGACATCATGGACATTCATGGGTACTGGCCACTCTACGATTGACCTAACCTTTTCAGGATCCACTGAAATACCTTCTGGGGTTACCACAAAACCTAGAAAGATAACCCTATGCATCATGAAATCACACTTCTTAAGGTTTGCATACAGGCTATTCTCTCTAAGGGTCTGATAGATTAATCTGAGATGGTTAAGATGGTCCTATTTGGTCTTGCTATAAATTAATATATCATTAAAATAGACCACTAAGAATTTTTCCGTGTACTCTTTCAGGACCTGGGTCACGATTCTCATGAATGTACAAGGTGCGTTTGAAAGCCCAAAAGGCATCATGACCCATTCAAATAGACCATCTCTAGTCTTAAATGCAGTCTTTCACTCATTCTCTAGTCTAATTCTAACCTGATGGTAACCACTCTTAAGGTCTATCTTGGAAAAGATGGTGGCATCCGCCATCATGTCTCACATGCCATCTAATATAGGGATAGGAAACCTATATTTGATAGTGATTTTGTTGATAGACCTACTGTCCATGTACATTCTCCAGGTACCATCCTTCTTAGGGGTTAAGAGTGCAGAAACTACACAAGGGCTTAGGCTCTCCCTAATGAATCATTTCTTAAGTAATTCTTCCACTTGTTTCTGTAGTTCTTGATGCTCAGTGGGGTTCATCCTATAATGGGGAAGGTTTGGAAGGGTGGATCCTGGGATCAGGTCAATGACGTGTTGGATGTCTCTCAGGGGTGGTAACTGATCAGGCAACTCTTTAGGGAAGATATCCTTAAATTTTTCTAGGGCCTCAATTACTTCAGTGGGTTGTTCCTTTTGGACTAATTCATGGATCTCTTTAGTGGTCAAAATCCAAATAGAGTTACCATCAGTGATGTCATTTTCTAATTCCTTAGCTTTAATCAGATTAACTCTTGGCTTACTATCCTTAAGGTTACTAGATCCTTTCTTGATTGGGTCCCTAGGTGGAACTGGATGTATTACATACTTGTTTCCATTGTGTTTAAAAGAGCAGATGTTGGATCGACCAAACAAGGTGGCATCGTGATCATAAAGCCAAGGTCGATCTAATATAATACTACTAACACCCATAGGAATTACAACGCACCCGATCTTTTCTTCATAATTTTGTAATTTGATTAGTATTTGGCATCTAGACTTGATTGGGATAGAGATGAAATCTACCCACGAGACCTTATAGGGACTAGGATGAGGAACTGTGGTCAATCCTAATGATTTAACTGTATTGGCAGAAACGATATTGACACAACTCCCGCTATCAACTATTATCTTGAGCACCTTATCCCTTATCTTAACAAAAGTATGTAGGATGTTAGTCCTATGCCAATCTTCCTGGTCCTTAGTTTGAGTATGGGTCAAGATACATCTAATCACTCCTAGTAGATTTTCATAATCAAATGTTTCCTCCTCTCCATCGTACTCATCTATCAGATGGGTATCAACCTCATAGACCTTTCCCTTAGGCTCAACTAGGGGCTCGGACTCAGTCTCAGGTAACTCATCTATATGAAGGGATCTGACTGGGCATTAGCTGATCATATGCCATGGTTTGTTGCATCTAAAGCATTTGATCTGGGGGTGGGATTTCTATGGACCTCTACAGATTTTTCCTTATTCTCTCTCTGGGGTATAGGGGTACTATTCTAGGGTTGACTCAACTCGGTTCGACTTGTACTGGGTTGGCTAGTGTTGGGTCAACTTGGATAAGTTTGGCGGGGGTCTGAGTACTGGGTAGGTCTGGGATGACTAGGATAGGCCTGGCTAGATCCTGGATATGGGCTAGGGCTCTTGGTAGCCTCTGATCTACGATAGAGTGGCCCTCTCTGAAAACGTTCATAATCCCTAGCAACTTAGTAAGCTTCTTCTAAATCGTATACCCTTCTCAAGTAGAGTTCTCTTTGAATATCTTTTCTTAGGCCATACCTAAACTTGGATAGGGTGATTTTCTCAGACTGAACGATATTACACCTCATGGTATACTCTTGGAATGTAGCAATGTATTCATTCACAGTTTTTCTGCCCCGAATTAATCCCTGCCACTGGTCCAATAGGCTCTGGTTATATGATGTGAGGACATAATTGAACCGAAGTCTAGCCTTCATGGCACGCCAGATGACTATGGGGTCCCTACCCTTTAGTGCTTTCCTTCGCTCTATAGTGGCCCAGTATAACCTAACCTGTCGTACTAACTTAATCTTGGCAAATTTAAACTTACGCTCCTCAGACATGTCATACCAGTCAAAGTACTGGTCCATCTCTTTCTCTCAATCTAGGTAGTCCTTAGGGTCCATAGAGCCATCGAAAGTAGGTGCTTCAAGTTTGACACTTCTAAGGGCTCTTTCTTCTTGATCTACTGCCTCATGATTGGGTCTCCTAGGGAGGACGTCTAGGACTAGATCAGGTCGAGGTGGTCTCCTAGGCCCATCCCCAAAGTGAGGATCATGATGTGAAGGTCCCCTAGGGTTTGGCCTTATGTAGAGGTTAGGCTATTGGGCTCTCCTAGGATAAGGTGGGGTCTCATGATCAGACTCAGTGTGGGCCTCACGGGCTTCTTCTAGGATGCCTAATCTAGTTTCGACTTGACTGAACCTGGATCCTAATCTAGCCTCAGATTGCTTTATGTCTTGGTTCATTCAGGCTAGTTGTTCAGTGATGATCCTTAAGTGATCCTCAATGTTTTGATTAGCCATGGGTTCATCCTGTAATGGAGATGGTGGCGAGCGAAAAGATGCTCTTGATCTAGTGCACATGCAAGCATAATCAAGCACACAAGACTCAGACTGACTCGAACTACGGTATGACCTAGTCATCCAGAGTAAAGGATTTGGCTTAATGCAAGCCAATCTAACAGTAACTCTTCAATTGGCCAGTTGGGACAGGTGGGAGGGGAGGAGGCTCATTCCGCAAAATGCAGGTGCCTAATTAGAATAACTCCAATACTCCGCTTAAATCGTTTGACATTTGACATCCCTTCTAGACATCAATTTTAGAGCACATGCCAGATTGATTTTTACTAGTCTCCTCCAGTACACTAGACCGACTGTTGGTGTTCCTAGTCCTCTAGGGCAAATGTCAATTAAGTTGCTACTCAGTTTTAGATTAGAGGCTTGGGATCGGAATGCATGGATGGTTGTTTTGGGCCAAGGAAGGGGTCTCAATCCCTCCCTTATTTGACATCAATGAGAGCCCTTAAGAGTAATTTAATACAGATGAATGACATGCAAAACACAAACCCTAATCCAGAAATCTATAAATAGCAATAAATCTCAGAATTTTTTTTCACAAATCGAATTAAATCCTCAAAAATTAACAAAAATTACCTTCAATAATATTGAATCCAAAGAAATAAATTTCATAATTTTTTGATGTGTATGCAAGTAGAAATAATTCTATTAACAAAATCTTAAGAATTTTCATATTTTCTATGAGTAATCAGCCATGCAATTAATTCACAGATCGAATTAAATTCTTAGAAAATAATAAAAAATACTTTAAATTAAAATAAATCCAAAAAGTAAATTTCATAATTTTTAATATATACACAGGTAGAAACAATTTGTTGGTCCAGATAGCAACCCAAGAGGGGGGGTGAATTGGGTTTTTCAAAAAATTAAACTCTTTTGAAAGATAACCCCCAGCGAAATAAAAACTTAGATTCACAGGTTTAAAACTAAGCAACTATAAATAGAGAGTTGAAGATAAAGAGACAATCACGGCAAACACAATAGATTTTATAGTGGTTCGGTGTACCTACACCTACGTCCACTCCCAAGTACCTCTTGGGTCCACACTATAATCAAACTGATTACAGCAGAGTTGTTTTGCAAGCTCACAACTCAAACTTGTTGTTTTCCTGGGTGCACAATGAACCCAGCTGGTTTTCAAGGCTCACCAGCACAAAACCTAAAACCACAAGCTAATGCTTGCACAAGGCTAACAGCCTCAACTGAATCAATCACCAGATTGACCCAGCAAACAGTATTTGATTTTACAAAAGCAAACTGCTCCTTCAATGAGCAAATATACAATAATGAAACAATAAATAGAGATTAGGAACCAAAGCCTGATTCGAAGATCTTGGTGGCTTCTTCCTTCTCTTCCTTTGAATGGATCTTCCTTTGAATATGCTCTTGAGGCTCAGAAGATTGGAAAAACTAGGGCTTCTTCCTTCTTTTGAGATTTCTTCTAAATAGAACAGCAAAGGCTTGGAATCTCTTTCTCTTCTTTTGGGGAATGAGTATGATCTTTCCTTACAGGTTTTCCCTCTTTTCTTTTCTGATGGATCTCAAGGATTTTCTCTATTCTTTTCTTTTTGCCTCTTTCTTCTCTTTTTTTCTCTTTTTTGGGATGCAATCAACCCTCTTCTTATAGATCCGATTAATCCACAAATAGTGTGAAACTATCCGTTAGAAGCAAGTGAAAAAGGATTAGATCCATAAATAACAATAGCCGTTGGGATTAAAATAGATAAAGATAAAGTTTAGAGTCGTTCTGACAGTTCTGGAGCCGTGTCTGACATTCTGGAGTCGGCTCTGGCTTTTCTGGAGTCGGCTCTAACTCGAAATAATTTAATCCGCTCGATCTGGAGTCGTCTCTGACTTTTCTGGGGTCGACACAAAATTCTTCTGGAGTCGACTCTAACAGTCTGGGAGTCGACTCTAAGTCGTGGCCTGAAAATCCAACGTTCTGTTGTTTCTGATAGAGTCGGCTCTCACAGTCCCGGAGTCGACTCTAAGTCTGTGCCATTTTTCGGAGTCGGCTCTGTGATTCCATGTGTCGACTCTAATGTCTGCAGTCTTACCTTGACATTAGATTCAAACCAGAACTTGATTTTCCTTCTTGATTTTGATCATCAAATAGACTTATAATCTGAAAAACTTAATCAAAATCATTAGTAACATCAAATGTTATACTCAAATAGTTTTGTTAATCATCAAAATCCTCAATTGGGTCAACAATCTCCCCCTTTTTGATGATGACAAAAACTTTGAGTATATGCATTAAAGAAATTCATTTGAATTGAGAATTATAGACATTGTTAAAGCTTAGAGACTTCCTAATAGAGAATTTGATGCCAATATTCAAAATGAATAAAATAAACAAAACTTGACATCAATCAAAATGATTTAACTTTTATATGGAGAAATTTATTAAGCTCCCCCTGCATTGAATAGCTCCCCCTATGTAGATAACTGAATTCTTTCTAAAAATTCTCAGAATTGTTCTTCATTTTCTTTCTCTTTCTTATATATGTCTTTCTTATATGCATATACACTTATCTCTCCCCCTTTTTTGTTATCAACAATAAGGTGAGTTTAAAAGCAATAAGAATGTTATTAGAGCGAGAATGTTGATTCGAATAAACATAAGGATAGGAAACTTATTCATTGACATTCAATTTTGTAATAAAAGTGTAATATTCATTCAAACATTTGTATTCCAAAGCAAGATCCATTACATGTATTCTAAAATGACAGATTTAAGTATGTAAATCCTAGATACATGCTAAGAAAGAAAGCAAGAAATCCTAAGATACAACCTAGGATTGAATATCAAAATCAAATATGCTTATACACAATTTTCTTTAAATGTCCAATCATTTCCATAACATCATCTTTTTGGGTCTTCTTAAAACTTTCAAGACATGCTTCAATTTGAGAGACGGCAAGGTCGATATCTTTCTTCAGTTGACTGGTAGCATGAAGATACTTTCCAGAACCGTCTGCAATGCCTTCCATCCTTTCAAAAATTTTATGAAGATCAGTGCTAAAGGATTCGACGGAATTGCTAATTGAAAAAGAAATCATGTCAAGTCTTGAATTAATCTCATCCTTTAATTGATTGAACTCCTCTCTTAATTTACACATATCATTTGTTCTTACTGTCATACTCAGCCAGTAAAGCTCTGAGCTGACCAATTTGCTCCTCAGAAAATCTTTCTGATGCCAATGCTGACTGATGTGGAAGTTGAGA
Source organism: Calamus simplicifolius (assembly GCA_900491605.1). NCBI lineage: Eukaryota > Viridiplantae > Streptophyta > Magnoliopsida > Arecales > Arecaceae > Calamus > Calamus simplicifolius. The sequence goes on from UESW01004518.1 coordinate 179,013, forward strand.
GCTAGGTCCAGCTTCTGAGGGTCCAGCAGATGGTCCAGCAGAAGGTCCAAGGTCCAGCAGATGGTTCAGGAATGTCTTCTCCTCTGACTTCCTCAACTCTAACCTCTTCAGCTCTGGCCTCATGTCCTCTTTTAATCCAGTTTCCATTTTCTTTTCTAAAGCCCATTCGGTGAATTGTAGAGACACTATAGTAATCTGTATGTCTTAACTTTCTTAGTGGCTCATTGTCCATTATAAGTACACCTTGGCTTCTGAATACCAATGTTAAAACCATACCATATGGCAATGTAGATCTCTTCTTAGTAGCTGCCTCCGCCATATAGCCTATCATCATTTCAGCAAGATTTAAGGTCTACCAGTGAGTATGCAGTCCATCAATAAAACGTCTCGCTCCGAGACATATTCAAACCTTCCGATTTTAGGAAAAAGAATCCTTCCACAGATATTGTGAAGTAATCTGAGTTCCAAATTAAGTTGATTTGCCAAGATTTCCTCAAACTCAGAAACTTCTCTCCCTAACATCCTTGATAGTGCTCCTCCTCTATCTTCATGATGATATTCAACAAGTCCAACAGTAGGCATTTCCAATAAATTACCAAGGGATTCGGCTGTGATGATTACCTTTGTTCCTCTTACAACACTTACTAAGCCTCCCTCTCCTCTACTTAAATCATTATAAAACTCTCTTACTAGGGCAGGGTAGGTAGGGATATCCAAAGAGCAGACCTTCTCCCATCCCATTTCTTTCAACAATCGCCCAATAGCAAAGCCCTCCGAAATAAAGAAGTTGAAATCAACTTTTCTTCCGGTTGTAATGGCCTTACCAGCTAATTGGTCGACTCGAGGAGAAGATGGTGAGGGTGGAGAGTCATCTTGAGTGGCAGATGAAGAAGATGACGAAGGTTGCCTCCGATTTGAACGGCGCTTCGTCGGAACAGTCGAACCACCAATGATAGCACGCCTTTTGGGAGCCATTGGATTCGATTGGAATGAGTAATCAAGGGTTTTGAGGGATTTGGAGGGTTTGGAATCAGTTTGGAACAGTTTGAAAATGGTTTAGGAGACGATAGAAATCGTTTGGGGTCGACTCCGCCCTTTTTATTTTGACCTAGTTCCACTTAGAGTCGACTCCCGAAAATGAGGTGTCGGCTCCGAACCAGAGAATCTGTCAGCGCCCGAATTAGAGTCGGCTCTACAGAAGCCAGAGTCGGCTCTAATTGCCCAGACAGAACATCAAAATAAGAAGGTGTCGACTCCACAAACTGAAGGTGTCGACTCCACAATAGTTTCAGAGAAAAAATCAAATTTCAAGGATCTGAAACTGATCAAATTAATCATCAAACTCTAGATAAGTGTTCCTTAACAATTGGGGAAACAATAAATCAACTTTCTAGATAAATTTCCTTATTGGACATAGAGGATTTTCAAGAAATTATTGAAGTCTAGATAGTTGTTGTCCTTAAGAGTTTCAGAAAATTATTCTAAAGGATCACAAACTCCTAATTCTCCTCTAAGATAGCAAAATCTCTCCTCACTCAAAGGTTTGGTAAAATATCAGCTAATTGATCATTAGTATTAACATATTCAAGACAAACATCTTTGTTAGTTACATGTTCTCTAATAAAGTGATGTCTAATTTCAATGTGTTTAGTTCTTGAATGTTGAATTGGATTTTTAGTTAGATTGATAGCACTAGTATTATCACATTTAATAGGTATTTTATCAAGTGTGATACCATAATCTTCAAGTTGTCGCTTAATCCAAAGGATTTGAGCACAGCAACTTCCAGCTGCAACATACTCTGCCTCAGCAGTGGATAATGCAACCGAATTTTGCTTCTTGCTAAACCAAGAGATTAAGTTACTTCCTAAAAGTTGGCATACCCCACTTGTACTCTTTCTATCTAATTTACAACCAGCATAGTCAGAATCAGAATAAGCAATCAATTTTAAGGTTGAGTCTCTAGAATACCATAATCCTACATTTTTAGTTCCATTTAAGTATCTAAAGATTCTTTTAACAGCAAGTAAATGTGATTCCTTAGGATTAGATTGATATCTTGCACATAAGCAGACAGAAAACATGATATCTGGCCTACTTGCAGTTAGATAAAGAAGTGATCCAATCATACCTCTGTAATGCTTCTGATCTACTTTCTTACCTACTTCATCCTTGTCCAGCTTGCATGAGGGACTCATTGGCGTACCAAGAGGTTTAGCAGATTCCATACCAAATTTCTTGAGTATTTCCTTTGTATACTTTGTTTGGTTAATGAAAATTCCGCTTTCTCTTGTTTGATTTGAAGTCCAAGGAAGAAGTTTAGTTCTCCCATCATGCTCATCTCGAATTCTCCCTGCATTAGCTTAGCAAATTCTTGACAAAGGAGATTGTTAGTAGCACCAAATATAATGTCATCAACATAAATTTGAACGATTAATAAATCCTTTCCTTTTCTTTTTAAAAACAAGGTTTTATCAACATTTCCTCTAGAAAAGTCATTTTCAATTAAAAATTTACTTAATCTATCATACCAAGCTCTAGGTGCTTGCTTTAAACCATAAAGTGCTTTGTGTAGTTTGAAGACGTGGTTTGGAAATTCATGATCTTCAAAACCAGGAGGTTGTTCAACATAAACTTCCTCATTTATAAAACCATTTAGAAATGCACTTTTAACATCCATTTGAAATAAGTTGAAATTCATATGACATGCAAATGCAAGTAGTAGCCTAATGGCTTCTAATCTAGCAACAGGTGCAAAAGTTTCATCAAAATCTATACCTTCTTCTTGATTATATCCTTTTGCAACTAGTCTAGCTTTGTTTCTAATTACTATGCCATTTTCATCTAATTTATTTCTAAATACCCATTTAGATCCTATTATAGGGTGATTTTTAGGTCTTTCAACTAGGGTCCAGACTTGATTTCTAGTGAATTGGTTTAACTCTTCCTGCATTGCTAACATCCAATAACTATCTTTCTCGGCTTCCTCTATAGTCTTAGGTTCTATATGAGATACAAATGCAAGATGATTATTGATATCTCTCATTGATGATCTAGTCCTTACACCTTGAGATGGATCACCTATGATTAGGTCCTTAGGATGACCATAAGCATATCTCCAATCTCTAGGTAGATCTTGATCATTTTGAACAGTATCAATACCATCATCCTTAGGTGAGTCATCATCCTTAACTTCAGGTTCTTGATCTGAAGATACATTTAATTTTTCAATATCTCTTTCAATCAAAGATGTATCTTCCTCATCATCAATTTTATCTGAACTTGATGCTAAAGACTCATCAAACACTATATGAATGGATTCTTCTACAACTAAGCTTTTCTTATTAAATACTCTATATGCTTTGCTAGATGTAGAATATCCTAGGAAGATACCTTCATCAGACTTTGCGTCAAACTTCCCAAGATTATCCTTACCATTGTTATGAATAAAACATCTACAACCAAATGCATGAAAATAACTTAAATTTGGTTTCCTATTGATCCAAAGTTCATAGGGAGTTTTCTTAAGGATAGGTCTAATTAGGGCTCTATTTAGAATGTAACAAGCTGTGTTTATAGCTTCCGCCCAAAAATATTTTGGAAGTTGGCTTTCACATAGCATGGTACGGGCCATGTCTTCTAAAGTCCTATTCTTCCTTTCTACAACTCCATTTTGTTGTGGTGTTCTAGGTGCAGAGAAGTTATGATGTATGCCTTTTTCAAAACAGAATTTTTCAAATAAGTGATTTTCAAATTCAGTTCCATGATCACTTCTAATAGACACTATGGTAGTGTTTTTCTCATTAGTGACTTTCTTAACAAATTTCATGAATATTGAGAAAGTCTCATCTTTGTGAGCCAAAAACATTACCCAAGTGAATCTAGAGTAATCATCTACTATCACTAGACCATATTTCTTTCCTCCTAGACTTGTGGTTCTAGTAGGTCCAAAAAGGTCCATGTGTAGTAGCTCTAGTGGCCTAGTAGTTGAAACAACATTCTTAGATTTGAAAGAAGTTCTTGTTTGTTTTCCAAATTGACATGCATCACATATTCGATTATTTTCAAAATTTAGACTAGGAATACCTTTAACTAAATCCATTTTCAATAATTTGGAAATTAGGTGTGTGCTTGCATGACCTAATCTACGATGCCATAGCCAACCAATCTCATTCATTTTAGCATTATCAGCAACTAAGCAATGATTACTTGGAGATAAATTACTCAAATCAATTAAGTACACATTGCCATAGCGTTTACCAACAAGAATAATGCTATTATCAATGGGATTAGTAACAGTGCAAACAGAAGCTTCAAAGGAAACCTTGAAACCTTTGTCACACAGTTGGCTAATACTTATTAGATTATGTTTAAGTCCATCAACATATAAAACATTATCAATATGAGTAGATGGAGTAATTTGAATCTTACCAATGCCCATGATATGGCCTTGACCATTATCACCAAAAGTAACTACTCCACCTCTTTTTGATTCAAGGGTGATGAATTGATCTTTGTCACCCGTCATGTGTCTTGAGCAACCACTGTCCAGGTACCATTTTCTTTTCAGTCTGATGGCTGCAAGACACTCCTGCAAAACATTTATGTCTTAATTTTAGGTACCCAAGCCTTCTTGGGTCCTTCATGGTTAGAAGCATTAAACATTGTTCCTTTGGGAACCCAAATCATCTTTTTCTTTTTATGTGAAGATTTACACATATATGATTTATGTCCTTTGTTTCCACATTTAAAACAAGTAATGTTTAATGATTTTTCAGCATGTACAAAAATGTTTTCAATGATTTTTGCTTTTTAAGTGGATTATATCCTAATCCAGCTTTATCAAAAAGCCTTTTGATTTTCCAAAATCATATTAAGTTTGATAGAGCTTAGAGTAAATTTATCAACTATAGGCTTAAGTCTATCAACTTCATTTTTCAAACTTTCTTTTTCTTTTATTAAAAGTTCTTTATCAACAACATGCTTTTCATTTTCTAATGATAGTTTTTGCATTTGAGTTTTCAAATCTTTGTTCTTTGAACTTAGGTTTGCAAAATCATCCATTAATTCATAAAAAGCACTATGTAATTCATCAAAAGTGAAGTCATCAAGAAAACTCGGACTTACCTCATCATTGTCCGCCATGAAGCATAGATTGGCCATTTCACTCTTTTCTTCTTCTTCGGAACTTGTGCTTTCCGAATCGCTCCATGTGGCCATCATTGCCTTCTTTTTGAACCTCCGGGTGCCTTTCTTTAGTTGAGGGCATTCAGATTTAAAGTGACCCGGCTTCTTGCATTCAAAGCAAATAACTTCCTTTTCTTTGCCCTTGTCCTCATCTTTTCTTGCAAAGGGCTTTTTCTTTTCAAACTTCTTCTTCTTCATGAATCTTTTAAATTTTCTTGTGATGAGTGCCATGTCCTCATCATCACTTTCATCCTCGGATTCATGAGGCTCTTCCATATATTCAGAAATCTTAAGAGCCATATTTCTTTTCTTCTTTGACTCATCTCATCAACATGTTGCTTGATTTGAAGCTCATGAGTCATCAAGGATCCCAACAGTTCTTCTAGGGGTAGTGTACTTAGATCCTTTGCTTCTTGTATTGCCGTCACCTTAGCTTCCCAAGTCCTAGGCAAGGAACGCAAGACCTTTCTCACAAGATCAGAATTATTATAAGATTTACCAAGACTTTTTAAACCATTAACTATGTCAGTAAATCTTGTAAACATATCAGCAATAGATTCACATGCATCCATTTTAAACAATTCATATTTATGAACTAGCATGTTAATCTTGGATTCCTTGACTTGATTTGTTCCCTCATGGGTAACTTCAAGTCTATCCCAGATTTCCTTAGCAGAAATGCAAATAGATATGCGATTGAATTCATTTGCATCTAATGAGCAGTATAAGACATTCATTGCTTTGGCATTGAGTTGTGCCAATTTTCTATCATGTTCATCCCATTCCGTTTCCGGTTTAGGAATCTCCATGCCATTAACTCTAGCAGTGGGTGTGTGTGGTCCATTGACTATAATACTCCATAGATCATAGTCAAGTGCTTGAATGAATATTTTCATTCTAGCTTCCAATAACCATAGTTAGAACCATTAAATAAGGGTGGTCTATTAGTAGATTGACCTTCGAAAAAGATGAACCAGCTTGAGTTGCCATGTGGATCTTTGACTCTTGATCGTTAGATCAAATCAAATGAGCACTAGCTCTGATACCAATTGTTGGTCCAGATAGCAACCCAAGAGGGGGGGTGAATTGGGTTTTTCAAAAATTAAACTCTTTTGAATAGATAACCCCCAGCGGAAATAAAAACTTAGATTCACAGATTTAAAACTAAGCAACTATAAATGAGAGTTGAAGATAAAGAGACAATCACGGCAAACACAATAGATTTTATAGTGGTTCGGTGTACCTACACCTACGTCCACTCCCAAGTACCTCTTGGGTCCACACTATAATCAAACTGATTACAGCAGAGTTGTTTTGCAAGCTCACAACTCAAACTTGTTGTTTTCCCGGGTGCACAACGAACCCAGCTGGTTTTCAAGGCTCACCAGCACAAAACCTAAAACCACAAGCAAATGCTTGCACAAGGCTAACTGCCTCAACTGAATCAATCACCAGATTGACCCAGCAAACAGTATTGAGTTTACAAAAGCAAACTGCTCCTTCAATGAGCAAATATACAATAATGAAACAATAAATAGAGATTAGGAACCAAAGCCTGATTCGAAGATCTTGGTGGCTTCTTCCTTCTCTTCCTTTGAATGGATCTTCCTTTGAATATGCTCTTGAGGTTCAGAAGATTGAAAAACTAGGGCTTCTCCCTTCTTTTGAGATTTCTTCTAAGTAGAACAGCAAAGGCTTGGAATCTCTTTCTCTTTTGGGGAATGAGTATGATCTTTCCTTACAGGTTTTCCCTCTTTTCTTTTCTGATGGATCTCAAGGATTTTCTCTATTCTTTTCTTTTTGCCTCTTTCTTGATTTTTTTTCTCTTATTTTGGGATGCAATCACCCTCTTCTTATAGATTCGATTAATCCACAAATAGTGCAAACTATCCGTTAGAAGCAAGTGAAAAAGGATTAGATCCATAAATAACAATAGCCGTTGGGATTAAAATTGATAAAGTTAAAGTTTAGAGTCGTTCTGACAGTTCTGGAGCCGTGTCTGACATTCTGGAGTCGGCTCTGGCTTTTCTGGAGTCGGCTCTAACTCGAAATAATTTAATCCGCTCGATCTGGAGTCGTCTCTGACTTTTCTGGGGTCGACACAAAATTCTTCTGGAGTCGACTCTAGCAGTCTGGGAGTCGACTCTAAGTCGTGGCCTGAAAATCCAACGTTCTGTTGTTTCTGATAGAGTCGGCTCTCACAGTCCCGGAGTCGACTCTAAGTCCGTGCCGTTTTCCGGAGTCGGCTCTGCGATTCCATGTGTCGACTCTAATGTCTGCAGTCTTACCTTGACATTAGATTCAAACCAGAACTTGATTTTCCTTCTTGATTTTGATCATCAATTAGACTTATAATCTGAAAAACTTAATCAAAATCATTAGTAACATCAAATGTTATACTCAATTAGTTTTGTTAATCATCAAAATCCTCAATTGGGTCAACACAATTCAATTAACAAATGATATACTGACAATAATGTGAATTAAAAATCAAGCCCTAACCATGCTCTGATACCAAACTGATGCAGGACCGATTCGCATGCAAGTAAATTTTATATAACTAATGATTGTAGTTGATTAGTCTTTTCGAAGTAATAGCCTAAGAGGGATTCAGAAAAATTCACAGTAACTCCGCACGCAAAATAGTTCCATAAAAAAGTAAAGAAGAAAGACCGCCGAGGCTAAGAAGCTCCGGTAGGACTTGCTCTCCTTTAATAAAGTTACTAGTAGAATAGAGGGGCTGTATCTGGTACGAGGAAAAGATTAAAGTGCTGAAGGGATCGCTCTGTCTGGCAGATGCACCCTAGATGACCAAGTCTCGAGCCCTTGGATCTACGGCCAAGTATCCGCTGACCTGGATGATGATCACCTTGAATCCTGGATTTGTGGCTACTTAGGGATCTGCAAGATCATCATACAAGGGCTAATAAGAAAAGAGATAATAAGAAAAGAGAAAATCAGAATAAAGATAAAGAGATGAAGAAGAAGTGAAGAAGGAGGTGGGGGTGGCTGAGGGTCCTTGAGCGTCCCCTGAATGGGGCAAGGCGGCGCTAGGGCTCTTGGACGGCTGCTTGGAGGAATGCAAGGGATGGCTAGGGTTTGGGGCATCCACTGATGGATGGCAAGAAGGCGGCTAGGGTTTAAGGTTGGGCAGCTTGGATGTAGGCATGCACAGGAGCAAGAACACAAGAACACAAAGGAAAATATGATTCAAAATAACTAATTAATTGTATTGATTGATTGAAAGATTCGATACTTTTTTTCATACAAGAAGGTCTCTTTTATAGGATAAGAGACTTGGGGCCCAAGTAAATACAAATATGAAAATAAAAAGAGTCGTCCCTTTTCATAAAAGAAAATTCAAAATAATTCCACAATTGGCGCCCACTTTCTTCTTAAAATGTGGATTAAGTGGTGCCCTTTGAATTTGAATACATGGAAGAAAATTTAAAATTTAGTAATTTGGGGTGACCATATTGGGAGTCCTTCATTTGCTTCTTCGAGCTGAATTCAGGGTTAAAATTTTCAAAAGAACTGAGCGGTAATATGGGCATCCTTTACTGCTGAAATTTAGGACTGAAAATTTAAATCTGGGTGGCATGCATTTGGGCATCCCTTCACTGCTTCTATGTGTAGGCCTTTTCTTCTTCTTCCATACTAGTGTCTCTTCTTATAAGCTAAATAAACTTACTATAAGACTCACATTAAAATAAATTGAACTGAACATGATTCAAATTAAAATAAACTGAACTAGATGTGACTCAAATTAAAATAAACTAAACCTAATTTTTTAACTCAAGACTTGAATCAAAACTAATCAGATATCTACAGAGGGTTAAGAATCCTCTGCCTGATCCTGGTGCCCGCACTAATCATTTAGTATGGCTAGAATTCGAAATGAAGTTGCCAGTGAGGAACACTCTTAGAACTACTTGTATAGGGTCAGAAAGTCTTGTTTCATGGCTAAATTATCTGTCATAGGTGTAGAACTAACCGGTGGAGGTGAATCTTGGCGTCACAGTTGTAGGGGAAAATAAGCAAAAAAATAATGGGAATAGATTATAGAGATGTTGGGAGACTAAGATTGCTCAAAGGTGCTTTATAAGAATGCAAACAATCTAAAGTACTCCTTTTTGAATAGAAGTTTTTGGAAAAGATATGGACTTCCAACAAGTATCAATTTCAACTTTTGGCATTGTATAGTGATGGGGCCAGTGGACCTCATGGGCCACAATGATTGCATCTGAACTTAGCCTCAGCAAATCAGCCTTTCCTTCTTGGTCCCAGTGAGTTTTCGGCGGGCCCAGCAAGTCCAGGGCGGCCTCCCCAAGTTCGCCATCTTTTATCTTTTCTCCAAGTTGGCCTCTGCCTTTTCTACCCGGCCTCTACTCCTTGGTGGCCTCAGGAAGCTTGGGCCCTACCTCCCAAGCCAGCCTCAGTCTCCCCCGACTGTTCCCAGGATTTGTCCCGACCTCGACTCCTGTCAGACCCGTCTCGGCCCCAGGGATGTCCACAACTCCATCCTAGCCGTCTTCTCCCCGGCCCTTCTGCCGTCAAGGATGGCCTTGCCTCGTCATCCTTCCACGGACATCCCAGCTGCCCCAGTCCCAACTCCAAGGATGTCCACGTCACCAAGCCCGACTTTGAGAGCACCATCTGAGCCCGGTCCTCTATCTCGGCTGCTCCTAGCGACGATACCTTCGGCTTCCGAGTCCAGGCAGGAACAACCATCTTTGTCTTTGAGTCCCGACGGTGTCCCTTGGCTCCCAATTTAGCCATGACTGGACGACCCCTGTTCTCAATCGTCCCCGGCCACCGTCATCCTCCTCGTCAAAGGTATCAGGATCTTCAGCAAAAGCCATAAGCTCGAGTGGCAGCTCCAGGCCACCTAGTTCGAGGCTAATCGACTTTCAGCTTCGGACAGTTTCATCTCAGCCTTGGCCCATCCTCGGCTCGCTGGCCTCTTCCTCGCGAGCCCATCCTTATCGGCCTCTCTCTTCTCTTAGCATCCGGCTGCCACTAGCTCTTCGACCCGTCTCGGCCCCAGGTTACTAGCTCCCTGTCTTAGACTCACTCCCGACCTTTGGCTTTGTCCCGACCCGGCACCAAGGAGCCGGACCTTGTTCCATCCTCTGTTCTGACGTCTTAAACCCTTGGCTCCGCCCCGACTTTGTCCCGGCCTCCCAGCACTATGCCGACACCGGCCTCGCCCTGGACTCCTAGCTCTTCCTCGGCAGTCTCCATCTCCGTCTGAGAGGCATCTCAGATATAGAGAGGGAGAGAGAAAGAGAGATCGAGAGAGAGAAAGAAGGAGAAGGTGGGTTCTTGGCTCCACTATTTGGAATGAGTTAATTTGCAGCAGCACCATGCTTGCGATCAAATCAAATTGTATTCATTCCTTTCACCATAACACGTGCTACTTACTTGCTTCCTCTTTTTTTTTTTTTTT
>UESW01004518.1:191678-265988 GCA_900491605.1 Calamus simplicifolius
GGCTTAAATATCTCCCAATACATAAGCCCAAATGGGAAAATAAAAATACCCCCAGAAACTAGAATCAACACTGATCCGGGGCATACTTTTATTTTTCCATTTTTGGCTCAATACGGGGTCCAAATCGTGGCCCCAAATTTGCTCGCGAGCCGGCCCAACAGGGCCCAAAAGGGGGGAACGGCCCGAACCGGCCCGCTCCCCCGATCTCCCCGCCTCCCCTGTTTCGTCCGAAACAGGGAAGCGTGTGCCGGTGGCCGGGGCCACCGCCGGCCACTTCCCGGAGGGGCCCGGCCACCGCTGACCGGCCCGGAGCCGGCCGCCGCCGCGGCCGAGCTCCTCCCCCTCTATTTCTCCCTCTATTTCTCTCTCTTTCTCCCGTTGCCCGCCACGGCCTCTACCCATGCCGGTGGCTCGGCCGGCCATCCGGCCGGACCTCCACCGGACGCTGCCCCGGCGCCGGTGGAGGCCGCCGACCGCAGCCCGGGCCCGGCGAGCCGGGGGCACTCCGCCGGGCCCGAACCAAGCCGCAGAGCGGCTTGTTTCGAAAGAAGGGAGGGCCGCCCGACGGCCCTCCAGCCCCTTCTCCGGCCGCCTCGAGCGGCCGGACACCACCACTCCCCCTCCTCCGGCCGCCTCGAGCGGCCGGGCACGGTAACGGGAGGAATCCCTCCCGATCTCCCTCTCTCTGTCACTCTTCTCTCCTGAAACAGTGGACGGAGGGGGGGGGGGGGAAATTACCTAAGCTCGTTGATGGTGGTGGTGGAGGGGAAGGCTCCCTCCTCCCTCCCCATTTATAGTAGCTCGGGGAGGCCGCCTCAGCGCTTGTGAGAAGAGGGGCGCCGCCCTCTTTGACCGGCGGAGCTGGGGAGCCGCCCGCGTGCGGTACGGCTACGGTGCCTCCCCCTCCTCCGTTCCAAGAAGACGGATCCTCACATGGTGAGGATCCGGGGCTCACATTCTCCCCTCCTTATAAAAATTTCGGCCTCGAAATTGGTGTACTTCATATAACATTTAGAATCCAAAGCTTCGATCATAAGAATTATTATCTTTTCATTTACATAAACTAAGATACAAATAGGTGTGGATATTTCTTTTTCACTTCCTCCTCTAGCTCCCAAGTAGCTTCCCTCTCAGAATGGTTACTCCACTGAACCTTGACATAGGGAATGCTATGCCGTCTTAAGACTTGGTCCTTGCGGTCCACAATACGCACAGGATGCTCTTCATATGTCAGATCATTCCTTAATTGCATGGGCTCAAACTGTATCACATGGCTGAGGTCAGAAATGTACTTTCTCAACATAGATACATGAAATACATTGTGTACCCCAGAGAGCACTGGAGGTAATGCCAGGCTATAAGCCACCACCCCTACTTTACTCAGAATCTCAAATGGCCCAATGTATCGTGGACTCAATTTACCTTTAATCCCAAATCTCATCACATTTTTGGTTGGTGATATCTTAGAAAGACATGGTCTCCAATATGAAATTCTAGCTCCCTTCTTCTCACATCTGCATAGCTCTTCTGTCGGCTCTGGCTGTGCGGAGTCGTTCCTTAATCAACTGCACCTTCTCTACTGTCTGCCGAATCAGTTCAGGGCCCAACAATCTTCTCTCTCCCACATCATCCCAACATAAGGGGGATATGCATTTTCTTCCATACAAGGCCTCAAATGGAGCCATCTAGATACTGGCTTGGTAACTATTATTGTAAGCAAATTCCACTAAAGATAAGTGGTTGTCCCAAGCACCGCCCAAGTCCATCACACAGGCTCGCAACATGTCCTCCAGGGTCTGTATGGTCCTCTCAGACTGCCCATCTGTCTGAGGATGAAAGGCTGTGCTGAAGTTCAATTTGGTCCCCAGAGCCCTATGAAGACTCTTCCAGAATTGGGACACAAACCTAGTATCCCAATCTGATACAATAGATACGGGGACACCATGAAGCCTCACAATTTGTTCAATATACATGTTGGCTAATCTCTCACTGGAAATCCCAACTCTGAATGGCAGGAAATGGGCTGACTTCGTCAATCTGTCTACAATGACGCACACTGCATCATTGCTCCTAGGGGTCTTAGGCAGAGCAGTCACGAAGTACATAGTGATCTTCTCCCATTTCCATTGTGGAATCATCAGAGATTGAAGAGGTCCCGCAGGCCTTTGGTGTTCAGCCTTCACTTGCTGACATATTAAACATTTGGCCACATACTGAGCAATCTCTCTTTTCATTCCCTTCCACCAAAAACTTTCTTTTAGGTCTCTGTACATCTTGGTGCCTCCTGGGTGCACTGTATAGGAAGAGTAGTGGGCCTCCCTCAGAATTTCTGCTCTTAGTTCACCGCATTTGGCACACAGAGCCTGCCATCAAATCTCAGGGATCCATCCTCCATTATAGCAAATTCATTTTTAACCCCTGACTTCACAGCTTCTTTAATCTTTTACAGGTCCAAGTCTTCTTTCTGGGAGGACTTGATCCTGTCTATCAGAGTTGGTTGGAGTACGAATGCTGCTACCAGCCCATCGGACCGCTGTACTCGCAATCCAACCTCCAACTTCTCAAGGTCCCTCCAAATGTGAGGCTGAGAAGTGATCATAGAAGCTAACTCCGAGGAGGACTTCCTACTCAAGGCATCAGCTACCACATTGGCCTTCCCTGGATGATAGTGCAGGTTCAGGTCATAATCTTTTAGTAGCTCCATCCACCTCCTTGTCTCAAATTTAACTCCTTTTGAGTGAAGATGTATTTCAGACTTTTATGGTCTGTATACACATCACATGTCTCTCCATACAGATAATGCCACCAATCTTCAAGGCAAAAATCATGGCGACCAACTCTAGGTCATGGGTAGGATAGTTTTGCTCGTATGGCTTTAACTGCTAGGAGGCATAGGCTATCACCTTCTTTTGCATCAGAACACATCCCAATCCCTTTCGAGAAGCATCCATGAATAGGGTGAGAATCCTCCAGATCCTGACGGAAGGGTAAGGACGGGGCCTAATACTAGGCATTGCTTCAGCTCCTGAAAACTTCTCTCACACTCCTCACTCCAGTCAAACTTCGCTTGCTTTTGGGTCAAGCGAGTCAGGGTAGAGCAATGCGAGAGAACCTTCCACAAATATGCGATAATATCCAGCCAGCCCCACGAAACTTCTTATTTCAGACACATTGGAAGGCCGACACCAGTTAACAACTGCCTCAATCTTCTTTGGATCCACAGATATGCCATCTTTAGATATTATATGACCCAAGAATGATACTTGGCTCAACCAGAAGTCACACTTCTGCAACTTGGCATAAAGCTTTTTCTCCCGAAGAGTTTGTAGAACAATCTTCAGGTGGTCCACATGCTCCTCCTGGCTTTTAGAATACACCAGGATGTCATCAATGAACACCACCACAAACTGGTACAAGTATGGCTTAAAGATTCTATTCATCAAGTTCATGAATGCTGCCGGGGCATTAGTCAACCAAACGGCATCACCAAGAACTCGTAGTGGCCATACCTAGTCCTGAATGCTGTCTTAAGCACATCCCCAGCCTTGACCTTGAGTTGATGGTATCCTGACCGAAGATCAATCTTCGAGAATACCCGAGCTCCTTGGAGTTGATCAAATAGATCATCAATCCTTGGCAGAGGATACTTGTTCCGCACTGTTACCCTATTGATTTCTCGGTAATCAATGCAGAGCCGAAGACTTCCATCTTTCTTTTGACAAATAATACTGGAGCACCCCAAGGAGATACACTAGGTCTGATGAATCCCCGGTCAAGGAGCTCCTGCAATTGGCTCTTCAACTCTTTTAGCTCAACTGGGGCCATACGGTAGGGGCCTTGGATACAGGTCCAGTGCCAGGGGCCAAATCAATAGTGAACTCAACCTCCCGATCTGGGGGTAATTCGGTCAAATCATCTGGGAATACATCAGGAAATTCCCGAGCCACTAGAATATCCTCCAACTTGACCTCATCCTGCTGAAGATCTTTGACCACAGCAAGAAACCCTTGGCTACCCTTCTTCAAATACTTTGCGACCTGTAGTGCTGACACGAACACCGAGGCCAGATGCTCCTGACTTCCAGTAAAACTGAATTCAGGTTGATTAGGAATTTTGAAGATCACCATCTTCCTGAAACAGTCTACTGAAGCATGATAGGAGGCCAACCAGTCCATCCCAAGGATAACATCGAATGATTTTAGTGGGAGGATGATTAGATCGGCCTTCAATCTCCTATCCCCATGTTAATCAGGCAAGATCTGCATACTGAGTCTACCCTCATAACATTACCATTTGGGAGAGCAATGCACAACTCCTGCTCTAGGGGAACGGGTGCCAAAGATTCATCCTTGGCGAGATATGTGCTAGATACAAATGAATGCGTGGCACCCGGATCTACTAAGAATTGAGCATAAGCATTGCCTACTTTAATTATACCTGTCACAATGGAGTTGGAAGCGGCAGCATCCTGTTGTGTGAGAGTAAAGACTCTTCCCTGGGTCCTAGGCTGTTGCTGCTGGCCTCTGCCCTGATCCGCAGGAGGCTGCTGATCCCTTCGAAGGGGACAAGTGGCCATCTTGTGACCCACTTGCCCACATATGAAGCAGGCACCAGCCGTCCCATGGCACCACTTGCCTGGGTGGGAGTTTCCGCATTGAGGGCAACGAGTTTCCGTACTCTTCGATCCTGAGGGGGCCTGATAAGGACCTTTCTTCTTGGCCTGTCCTGAAGACTGGCCAGAAGGAGGCCCCTTCTTCTTCCTCTGTTGCTGCTCCCATTGCATATGGACCACACCCATATCTCTCTCAATCACCAGGGCCTTGTTCACCACAGCACTGAATGTGGAGAGTTCAAAGGCATTGACTGCTTGCATCAGTCTAGGCCTTAGTCCCTCGGTGAACTTGATGATCTTGGCTCTCTTAGTGGCGGCTATGTCTGGAGCAAACCGAGCCAACCGGGTAAACTCGGCTTCATATTGTGCCACAGAGAGGTTTCCTTGCTCCAGTTTGACAAACTCCAACTGCATCTGCCTCTGCACACTATTGGGGAAGTATTTGTCATAGAAGACTTCCTTAAACTCTCCCCAAGAAACAGTCCGTCCATCCATTCGCTGCTCCACAAGTAGCCACCAATCATATGCCTCCCCCTGAAGGAGATAGGTAGCGAATCTGATTCGCTCCTCCTCTTGGCTACCATGAGCTGCAAAGGCTTTCTCCATCTCCCTCATCTATTTTCAGCATCGACAGGGTTAGTGGATCCACAAAAGGGAGCAGGGGCTAAGCTCTTGAACTCAACAAAGCTCCGGCCCCCTCCCCGCCAGGGCTGAGATGGAGCCGACTGAGCAGGCTGCGGAGCGGGAGAGGCAGGCCGAGCAGGCTGGATTTGCTGAATCTGTTGCTG
This sequence comes from Calamus simplicifolius, assembly GCA_900491605.1. NCBI lineage: Eukaryota > Viridiplantae > Streptophyta > Magnoliopsida > Arecales > Arecaceae > Calamus > Calamus simplicifolius. Next base: position 197,079 of record UESW01004518.1, read on the forward strand.
CATGGCTTGCATAGCCTGCGACATTCCCGCCAGAGTCTGAAGCAACTGGGCTTGAAATTGTAGTTGATCATTGTCAGCTAAATTAACGGAACCAGAGCCTACGGAAGCTTGCTGGCCTTCCTGCTGGCCCGAGTCACCAGCCTGGGAGTTCCCAATGGGCCGTAGACTCCTAGTGCGATGTGGCATCTTAACTCCTACCAGAGTTAGGTTCCAGTCAATATCCTTGTAAACCACAAAATTTAGGCTTTCAAAAATATTACTTGAAATTTTTAATAAAGTTATCACCCTCCCAATGTAATCCTAATGTTCTGCCTAGTGTCATCTGGTGTTTGTTCCTAAGGTTAAACCTAGGCTCTGATACCACATAAGCTGTCACGCCCCAGACCCTATATTGGATCTAGAGGTGGCAACCCGCCGCATGACGGGCATGCAAGGCGTCCCGATCTTAACATTTAATACAAGAAGGGGTAATAATTATATTTCATCCAATTTAAATGGTTCTTAATACAAACCATAATCATATGTTTTAGGCTACATGCCAAAATACATAATTCAATGGGGTTACAACAAGGTACTGGATCTAAGTCACTCTGATAGCTGCTCAACTACCCCATATCCCCATCTTCAGTTCTGTGGCTCTGAAAAACATTGTGAGATTTAAATGAGCTCACACTCAATAAGTAAGCCAACTATAATGTAATTTAATCACTTCATGCTTTTATAAACTAAAATTTTCCACAATAAATATCTGCCAAGCTTCCATATTTCAGATACATTTTACCATGTTATCAAAACATACATCATATGCTCAAAATAAATTTTGAAAGCAATTGCCATATATAGTATATCAAGAATATACAATTTAGGATAAAACCACTGTACCACTGTAAATAGCATGTAAAAATGCATTTTTATACCAATGTCCCACGGCCACACACTATGTACATAGAACACCTCCCCTCGGGTGTAACATCCCCTCGGGTGTATCCTCCCTAAATATCCCCTAGGAGTCAGGGTCCTGGAACCAGTGTCATGCACTCACATCCTGCCATATCCGACTACAACACACCCCAAGAGTGTGTTCTCATATACCCCCTTATGGAGATGGGTCTCGGTGCCATGTGGCATAATATTGCCATATCTGTCACAGCACACCTCCTGGGTGTATGTGCTCTATATACCCCCCTATGGAGTTGGGTTCCGGTGCCAAGTGAGTCATGCAACATATCACATTATACCATATCATAGCGGACCATAGTGGGACATATCATCATATACACAAAGTATCATTTGCTAAATAGCATGTATCGTTGCAAAAAATGCAATCCATATACTTTTCATAAAAACATGTCACATACACATGTATATTTATAAAACTTTTAACAATTTTAAAGTCATGCCAATTGATCAGTTGTCCACATAGATACCCAATTATTTACAAAATATAATAAATAATAAATTAATCATAGCAAAGGCTCATTTGCAAATAATAATACCAATACATTTTCTTATTTTTAATATATAACAATATATCATTTAAATACATAATTTTCATATTTTAATAATTTATGAAAATTATGATAAATGACTTACTTACCTCCTAGCACTAATCCAAAGATGTAATTCGGCTATTTAAGCACCTGGGTACCTACAGCATCAATTTTCCAATTTTTAGTCCCCAAAAGTAGCATATCAAAATAGCTTTTAATTCTACCCAGTTTTAATCCCGGGGCCAACTTGGGGCTTGAATATCTCCCACTATATAAGCCCAAATGGGAAAATAAAAATACCCCCAGAAACTAGAATCAACACTGATCCAGGGCATATTTTATTTTTCCATTTTTGACCCAATATAGGATTCAAATCGTGGCCCAAAAATGGCTCACGAAATGGCCCAATAGGGCCCAAAAAGGGGGAACGGCCCGAACCGGCCCGCTCCCCCAATCTCCCCCGCCTCCCCTGTTTCGTCGAAACAGGGGAAGCATGTGCCGGCGGCCGGGGCCACCGTCGGCCACCACCGCGGCCGAGCTCCTCCCCCTCTCTTTCTCCCTCTATTTCTCTCTCTTTCTCTCGTTGCCCGCTGCGGCCTCTACCCATGCCGGTGGCTCGGTCGGCCATCACGGCCGGCCGGACCTCCACCGGACGCTGCCCCGGCACTGGTGGAGGCCGCCGACCGCAGCCCGGGCCCGGCGAGCCGGCGGGCACTCCGCCGGGCCCGAACCAAGCCGCGGAGCGGCTTGATTTCGAAAGAAGGGAGGGCCGCCTGACGGCCCTCCAGCGTCCTTCTCCGGCCGCCTCGAGCGGCCGGACACCACCACCCCCCTCCTCTGGCCGCCTTGAGCAGCCGGCACGGTAACGGGAGGAATCCCTCCCGAATCCTTCTCTCTGTCACTCTTCTCTCCTTGAAACAATGGACGGAGGGGGGGGGGGGGGGTGGAAATTTACCTAAGCTCGTTGATGGTGGTGGATGGAGGGGAAGGCTCCCTCCTCCCTCCCCATTTATAGTAGCTCGGGGAGGCCGCCTCAGCGCTTGTGAGAGGAGGGGCGCCGCCCTCTTTGACCGGCGGAGCTGGGGAGCTGCCCGCGTGCGGTACGGCTGCGGCGCCTCCCCCTCCTCCGGTCCAAGAAGACGGATCCTCACATGGTGAGGATCCGGGGCTCACAGGATCCCAGCTAGATCCTGGCGGCTCTTGGGGACCGGATCTCCAACACCCATCGCCCCCATTTCCTCATGCGGACCCCTCGGAAGAACGGCCACCGGCGCTCAAAGATGCTTCTGCCGCTGCATTCGGCCTTCTTAGGGGACTTGCACCGCTCTCTTTTGACTCGTTCCTTCTCTCTCTGCTTGACTCTTTTGTTCCTCCTTCTCCTTTATATTTTCTCTGTTAACCTTTATATATAAACAACCATGGATGCTCTGAGTAGGCACCAGCGACAATCACTAAAAAGAGCGGAATAGCGATAGAATTTAGCAGCGGATCTACGTTCGTAGCGTAGCAAATAGCTTTGGATATAGATCAGCGAAGTAAAAGTAATAAAAATATATTATTTTAGTAATGAATATGTTTTCGTTGTTAACAAAAAATATTTAGCTAACATGAAATTTTCGTCACTAACTTTAGCGACGGATTAGCGATGAAAAATTTTCGTGCTAAGTTTCTTTTTTCAACCTAGTTTTAGTGACGTCGCTAAGTTTAAATTTTTTTTTTTCTCCTGATTTTAGGGATGAAATATTTTCATCACTAACATTAGCTCATCACTAACATTAGCTATGGAGTAGCGACGAAACATTTCCATCACTACTTTTTTACCTTAGTTTTAGCGACAAATAATTTCCGTCGCTAAGTTTAAAATTTTTTACCCTAATTTAGTGACGGAAATATATTCCGTCGCTATGTTTAATTTTTTACTCTAATTTTTAGCGATGGAATATTTTTATCGCTACGTTTAATTTTTTTATCCTAATTTTAGCAACCGAAATTTTTTGTCACTAACGTTAGTGATGGATTAGCGATGAAAATTTTTCTTACTAAGTTTTATTTTTTTACCCTAGTTCTGATTCTTTTTAACCTGGTTTTAGCTCTCTTTTTTAGCGACGGAAATTTTCATCGCTAAGCTTCTTCTTTTTTTTCGTGCCTACAGATTTATTTTTATTGTTTAGCAACGAAACTTAGCGAGCGAAAAAAAGTTCCGTCGCTAAGCTTCTTTATTGTTGTCGCGCTGGAGTTTCTTTTTCCCCTCAAACCATGGATCTCCCCATTTCTCTCCGAGGTTTCTTTTTCCCTCAAACTGTGGATTTCCCCATTTCTCTCCCGAATCGGCTGCTCCTCTCTCGTCTCCATCCTCAACCCAGTAGAACAGTGGAGCCTTCTTCCTCCGGTCCGATCATCGATTCATCGTCAGTAAACTTTCATTCTCATCTCCTCCTTATTTCAAACCTTGCGTCCATAATCTCACCGATTGGTTGTTCATGTTTGCCAAGTTTCAATCGTTTAAAAGGGATTATGCCATGCTCTACTTTAGAAAGGTTTTAACTCTGGTAATCAACCAAGATTTATCATTTTGCTCCTCAAATCTAGTGGACCGGAGTGTAGATTTTGATTTTAGCCCTGTTTTACCTCTGTTTCAAGAAGGTTTCATTGGATTTAAGGGTGTTTAGGCCAAGATTATCAACTAGGCATCTCATAGAAATCAGATCCAACAATGGCTGTTGGTTAGGAAAAAAAAAAAGGATGACTAACCTTAAATCCATGGATGACCTCCACCCTGTTCTTCTAGGAGTTTCCCCTTCAATCTCTCTTCCGTCTCCCACCCCAGCTCTCTCAAGGTATTCTCATCGCTTTGCGTATATTTTTTTCTTTCTAATTAATATGATATTGTATCCGATCTATGGTTTCAATTGTTCAATTAGGGTGTTTTAAGGGTGCATCTAGATCTATTTGATGTTATTGGATTATGGTTTTGATCGATCTTTAGGAAAAGGATAGTTGCCTATGAGTCAATTATTTGTTTTTGCTTTCTTGAGTTGATTCTAGGGTTTCGATGTCTAATTGAATTAGTACGGTCATGGTGTGCCTTGAGGGTTTGGATAATTTAATAATTCTAATATTAGCCACGGAAATAGTTGGCTTTTTGTTTTTTTTCTCTTCGTTCAAGTTATTTATTCGTATGTTCGGTTTTAAGTTCATGAGCTAACTGGATCAGTAAGTGTCTAGGGTTTTAAATCATCTTACAGTTGATTTGGAATGTGCAGTTACATTATTAATAATAAATGTATAGAAAGTTATAGAAAGCGATAAACATGATCATAATGTTTTGGAATGTGCAGTTACATTGTTAATTAATTTGATATTTTGGAATGGAGCGCCCTCACGTTTGATACTCTTCGTTTGGTGCATTGAAGCATAAACATTCGAGATATTTGCTATTATATGAGAAATAGATGAAATAAATTGGCTAAATACAAGTCTCTCATTGGCTCTTTATTAATAATATTTATAATTGTTATTGCATGACAATGCCTTGCTTTATTAGTTTAGACGTGGGATGTTATTCATGGTAGAGGGTAAAATATATTTTTGACTAATTTTGTGGTTAAATAATTAGCAAGGATTTATGATACAAGGCAAGCAAGTCGGCATGCATGACATATAAATTGCAATATGGTAGTTAGAACTAATTAAAAAGAAAAACTTTTGAATAAAGCAATATATGCATGCAAACATTATTCTTAGAATCCAAATTAATTGATGCGTTTAGAAAGGTCCACATATACATATATTCATATTATTTGATATGAATTAAGCCCGCAATATACCCACCCCATAAAGTAGGATACATTTTATCTTTTGTGATAATTTTCCTTCTACTCCCTTGAATCAAATATGCTAGGATGGTTTTGGAGATTATTTAAAACAAACAATTGAGCTACGACAATTCCGCATAGCTCCAATGACATTCAAAAAAGAACCCATTAATTCCGTAACAATAAATATGCTGTCCTCCTAGCTATCCAACCTTTTGAAACACTCAAAATATTCAACTTATAGGTGTCTTCAACTGACCTCCTGTTAGAGATAGCTTGTCAGCTATTTCATCTTTCGGAGCTAGCAGCACCAGCGATTGCAGAAGAATTTACCACCTTCCTAATCCTTGGTATAATTTTTTACCCTTTTCTAGATCTTATTTATTGTTGATTCCTTCTCTTTACTTTCTTTTATTGTTATTTTATTTTATTGCTCTATTTTGTTAAGATTTGTTTAATAGGTTAGATGGTGGAGTTGATAGTTGATTTCATAAGCCAGTCGATTGTTTTTTGTTTCTTTATTTATTTGTTAAAATTTGGATATGAGACAAGTTATGCTACCATTCCAATTAGTCGTTATATATGTAATCATATTTAGGAAAACTTGGTTTAAAATACTAATACATATATGTTCATTATTTCATTTAGAATTATATATAAAAAATGAGACTGGATCATCAGTGGATGTATAAATGGTTGAAAGATGGACTTTTGAATCCAGAGTTCATGACAGGTATGAGATAATTCATAGAATTTGCATGTAGTCATCCAGAAATGATGGACAATGATAGGATAAGGTGTCCATGTAACCATCGCAAGTATCAAAATCGTATGTTCATGAAGTGAATTTCGATTCGAGATGCGACAGCTGATAGCAGAGATGACTCGTTCTGATCATATTTCAGTTCTAGCTCCACAGAGAGATCCACCTCATTCTGATAGCATGTAGAACTATATTTTGATTACTGAATTTTATTAGATATTTATCATGTTTGAAGTTTATTGCAAAAACATTTGTTTGTAAGATATTTTAATATATATTCATGACTTCTTTTTAAAAAAATATTTGTATTTCATTAAATTAAAATTTTAAATTATAAAAATAAAATAAATTAAAAATAATAAATTATTAAAAATATTAGCGATAATTAGCGATGGATGAAAAATCCATCGCTAATTAGCGATGACATTATATCCCTCGCTAATTAGCAATAGATGACAAATCCGTCACTAATTTATTGCTATTTAGCGATGGAATTATATCCCTCGCTAATTAGCAATGAGAAAAAATCCATCGCTAATCCATCGCTAATTAGTGATGACAATTATTCCATCGCTAATTAGCAATGGAAATTGTTCCGTCGCTAATTCGGTCGCTAAGATTAGCGATGGATTTGAATTCCGTCACTAAATGTTTGCGAGGAGCATTTCTGAGACGAATTTTATTCGTCGCAATTTCGTCGCTATATAAGTTTAACGATGGAATTTATACTTTTAGCGACGGATTTTTCCATCGCTAAATTTATATTTCTTGTAGTGAATTACAATAATAATAAATATGAAAGGAGGAGAGGAAGCATGGATTTTCTTTTATTTTTTTATTTATTATTACTGTAATTGTCACTGGTGCCTACTCGATCTTTTAGCTTTATATTAAATCCATGGAAAGTTGCATATCTCATCAGAATGTCTGATTGTTCAGATTCTTCATGTCAACAGAATTTTTCATGTCAAAAATGTTATGCCTTTGATAGTAAGAAAGAAAATGCCCAATATGGTATATAGAAGGAAAAACTTCCGGACTTGACAACATGACCTTGATCAATATCATCAATATTTTCTCTAAATCTTTCTGCTCAAAGCATGGAATTGTTTTTAAATTTTTATAAAACCACTCACAACTCAATGAGGAAAATAAATTCATTCATAAAATGTATTTGTAAGAAATATGGTCGAGTTACTTTGCTGGTTAAAAGTAGATATTACTTCAATAATATGCATAACAAACAAGTCATAAGAAATTTTCAACTTTACTCCACATGTCATTTTGCATGAAGGCATGGTTGAGCTTAGTAGAAAGCAAATGATATTAGTAGGGCAAGTGGCAACAACTAAGCCATTTAGAAGGTATAGGCATCACACGTCTAGCTAATGTGACGACAATTGCTGCACAGCTCATAGCACACCAACTCTTTTTTAATTTGATTAATATGAATGTGAATGCAACCTACATTAACAAGCTAACATCTATCTTTCGTAAAGCATATCCATTTTACGCTAATACTGAATAATGCAAGCTTATCATCTCAACTTCGACATAATATAAAATTCTTTGCAAATTATACATCTAATAATATCAATTTGAAATATGGGCAAGATTTAAAGGCAATTATGGTCACATCATGATGATACTAGGTTCATACATATTTTAGAACATGTCAAATCATGGATACATCTTTCTTAAATTACAATTTTCTTTTTTTTTTTTAAAGAATTTTCTTACCATATATCTCTTAAAACTTTCAATATTGGATGTTTGCCTTTATAAATTCACATTTTTTATTGAAAATTATATCAAATTATAATTATTTTGTGCTGATATATCTGCCTTTGGTAATTGCTAGTAGTCATTGACTCAACGCAATATTATTACATTCTTTTAATGATTTTACTTTATTACTTTTAAATTAGCACCAATGCCCTTGCCTTGAAAACCTGGACAAAACCTTGTTCTCCTCTAAGACTTTTCAATGGTTGTGGATGTATATGCTACTTTACAAAACAAATGACTAGTGTCTATATCTATAGTCAACAGTAAGAAAGCATTCAGTATAGGATGATTTATTTAGAAATATTTAATAATTTAGATGAGATGATGAGATCACCACATTTAGTTGCATCTTGATGATCCTATGTGATAGTGATCTCAGGTTACTCCATTATTAGAATTACCATCTAAACTAATGGTCCCATACCAATCCATAAGATTGGGTATCTAAGATCACCCATGGACAATAATCTTTACTTAGGATTCAGGAATCAAAATAATCGTTATTCATATAAAAAAATACTTAATATTATTTAATACTACAAGATTATAATATAATAACATATTATTATAATATAATGTTATATAATATAATTTCATAAAATATAACATAATTATAATCATGATATTATAATATTATATGATATTATAATATATTATTATAATTATAGTATTATAATTTAGTATAAATATTATAATAAAAATAATATGAAATAATGATAAATTATCATGATACTTAAAAATATATATGAGATAGTTATTTTTTAAGGTAAAGAAAGGCTAATTAATCAAGAATAATTTTAGTATTTTATAGTCATATAAATCAAGATTCATGTATATCATATTAAACATGATGGTCTTAAATCATCAGGAATCATCTTGGTAGAAGGATCAAGATGATCTTACAAGTCACAATGATGATCCTATTTGAGTAAATAAACGCTCTTTTTAAAGGCATTAGTGAACAAAAGTAAGTATTTCAAAGGGCATTTGCTTGTAATGTAAATTACAGAGGCAATACTAATAAAATAAGATCAGAAGTAGCTTTCGTTGATAACAAGTATCTACATGTTGGTACAAGCAAATTTCTAGTTGATAGCAAGCAATTAAAAGGGAGCAAGAGCACCGTAGCTGCTTCAATTCTTAGGCTGCCTTCATCCCCTTCATGTTTTTGATGTTGATATACAAAAGTCCGGAGATACAGTAAACTGTAGTAATGGGCAACCCAACAGTCTAGTTCCAGCTGCTACGCCGATCTTAGTTTGTTTTCAGAGCGAGAACCTTTATCCCAATGTAAATGGAAGCACGATAAGATAATCCGTACTCCAATTCTCTTTGTCATGTTACCACTTTATTTAATGATCGTGAGCTGTTGCGTGATACATGCTTGTATCCCTGTAGGTAATTTTGAAGAAAATTGGAGAGAAGCTGAGATATGTATCTGTTATCGCCAAATCACCCTCTTTGGATGTTGGGTAAGGACGTGGGTCCAGGAGACGGCGACGATGGGTATGAAAATCTTCAAATGCTTCCTCCTCGATCAGGAATCCTGCAAAGAAGTTTCTAGGGACCATTGCTCCGGTGAGGATCCTCCGACACTCAAGTGAATAACTTGGGAAACATTTATGAGAAGATGGACTAAAAGACTTAGCCAAACACTTGGAGTCCAGATCATTTCTCATCATGAGCGAATGTTCTTAATTATACCGGGTCCCCATTACCCCTTTTGGAAGGTTGTTGACTTCGAGACATCATTCCTTTTTGGAAGGTTGTTGACTTCGAGACATCATCATATGGAGGTGGGTTGGTGGTAAGGCCGATGGGAACAGGTCGCAATTGCCCCTGAGCTTGCCAGGGATGACCTGCCATCTTTTTGTCTGGTGCGGTGCTGCAGGCGGTAGGTAGGCCTAGTCCTGTTGGGTGTATGCCATAACTGGCACTGGCAGTGGCCGCGAGGGCCACATGGAGTTGCATGTGGTAGTGAGCCACATGGAGGTTGTAGGCATTAGATGGACCACGTAGGGGCCGAGAGTACTAGGCGAAACCTGACTCTGGAGTCAGGGCCGGATGGTCGACTCTGGAGTCGGGGCCGGATGGCCGACTCTGGCGTCGGTCTTGGAGCCGCTTGGATTAGATGGGGGCCTTGTGGGGCCCCGCCGAATGGCTTTGCCCATCTGATCTTTGCCTTCGTCAGTCATCTTATCCGTTAGCCCTAACATGGCTTGATCAGCCACATCAGATCCCTGAGATGGCACGGTTATGTTCCCCGTCCATTGAAAGGGGTGTACAATTATTCGGTGATTGATCCCCATGCGCCCTTAATTGTGGAGGGGGCATGTATCCACGAGGAGAGATGCCTATTCAATGTGGAAGATATGGGGTACTGTAACACCATCGTCCTATCACTCCTCGTCATCAGATTTGGCGGGATCCTCCTCGAGACTGAGGAAATCCTTCGGACTCCACGAAAAGGTGATCGCCATCATGAGGCTAGTGTCACCGATATTTCGTCATTGGTCACGTATCACGCCCCTGATGCACCCAGTGGTTACCGAGGCATCTCGCTCGTGGTGGGCATCCATGTGGCAGGCCGAATCAGGCAGGATGATCTGAAAAATGGGCACAAAAGGGAGGTCCCGTCTCGATCCCGGGATATCATGCCTCCAATAGTTTTCTCCTCCTTCTCAAACTCAGACTTCCCTCGAGCTCTCCTCCTACCCTGTGCTTGCTGTCCTCCCCCTCCATTCAGCTCAGTCCTCCTGACTCCTCTTTGCCTTCCTTTTCATGGATTCTTCATCCTCATCTTTGTCCTCATTCTCTTCCTGGTCCTCCTCCCCTTCTTTTAAGGATCATGTTCCCTTAGGGCAGCAGTGGGCCGCCGAGAGGATCCCGACTAGGGGCCTCCCGGAGGTTGCAGCTCTACTGCCGCTATTCTCTACCCGGCCATCTAGGGGTAGCAGGGAAAGCCCGAAAGGGATTGCCTCTAGCATTACCCTTTCCGATCTAGTGTCCCTTAGGATAGTCTATAGCATACCCGAGGATGTCCGGCTGACCGCTCCTGAATCCAACAACAGGGTGACCTCCTCTTCCCGGGGAGTTGCCCTATATAAGGAGTTCCTTAGGGCGGGTCTTCATCTTCCTCTCTACCCTTTTATCGTTGACCTCCTTCACAGGTATGGCCTAGCTCCCACAAAGTTGGTCCCGAGGACCCAAACTCCTTTCGGACCATCTGTGCATTTATGGTGCTGTGCGGCCTCCAAGGCATAGAGGCCAGAGTGCCTCTATTCCGTAGCTTCTACCTCCTCCGCCGCCAGGCCAGCTTTGGTTGGTGGCTGTTCACACCCAGGCCCAGCTGAACCATTAGGCTGAGACTCCCCATGTCCATCAAAAGATAAAAGACCCGGTACTACTTTGCAAACCTCGAGGGAGTGAAGCAGGACTGGGAGGAACCGAACCTAGAGCCGAACAAGAACCTGATAATAGTCCCAAGGGACCAAGAGGCGCATGAGAGCGGCTGCTATCCTTCGAGGTCCCCCCTCCCGCTGAAAGCTCCTGTGGAGGAGTACCTTTGGCTCATCGACATTCTCTCGAGTGATGGTGAGCGGCCATAAATCTTCCGCTTCTGTTTCCTTTCTCCCTTTTTCTTTCTTTTTCTTTTTTTTTACTGATCGACTCTTGGTACATGCAGAAATGAGGTTGCACACCGTGAGGAAGGCGGTGGCTAAGAGGGAGAGGGCCACTAACGATGCAAAGAGGCCGAGGACGAGGACTTGCCCTTGGTCACCGATTCCTCTCTCTAGCGAGCCAGGGGGCCACCCCGCTGGTCGACCTCACTGTCGAGTCACCCCGAAGGAGCCAAGGGTCGAGGTGGTCGCCCCCTACCCATGGAGCCAGCCACCTCGGGCATGGAGCCAATCCTGGATGGAGGCCCACCTACGGAAGAGGAGGCGGGCGAGGAGTGCCCGATGACAGCGGAGCCATCGACAGAGGGAATGCTGTCGGCCTTTGGCATGACACCCGCAACCTCGAAGTCGACCGGGGCTGCAGAGGGAGGGGGAATCAGGGTGATCCCCTCTCGGCCATCGCTGATGAACCATGGCCACATGGCAGAGTGGCTGATGGCCCAAGTGTCAAGTGTGTCTTCCAGAGTTTCAGGAGGAGCTTCGCTGCCAAGGAGCCTTCGCCTTCTTCCATGACGCCTTCATGGCCCTGCTTTTGGTAAGCGTCTTTCTTCCCTCGTGAAATTTTGCTTGCTTTACTTTATGTTGACAGAGGCTTTCCTATGCAGATGGTGAATTCCTTGGCTTCTGCGAGGGACATTACCATCCAAGGCGATGGGGTTCTCTGTCGCACCTGATAGGAGGCCACCGACGCTTGGGCCTAGGCTGAGAGGGCCGAGAGGGCACTGGAGATGGCCTAGGCTGAGTGGGCGAAGGAGCTCAAGGAAGCCAAGCGCTAGGTGGCGACCGAGCTCGAGGATGCCCGCGCTGCTGAGGCAAGGAAAGGCTGAAGGAGATGGAGATGGAGCTGACCTCACACTAACTTTGGTTCCACACCGTCACCCTGCTGGCGAGGGGGGCCGAGGAGCGGGTGGAGAATGCCGAGGAGATCACCCGCATGGCTGACACCAGGGTAGCCAATGCAGTGGCGGACAAGCATGAGGCCCTCCAGATGCCATCAAAGATGGAAGCAGCGGTACGAGCCACCGAGGGGAAGGCCCGCATCAGCCAAGAAGGCGGTAGCCGAGGCTGTAGAGTGCTACCGGGGCTCTGAGGCCTTCTTGTATGAGCTGGCGGAGGCCTCGGTCGACATCTACCTCCAAGGCTTCCGAAAGTGCAAGGAGAAGGCGGTGAGGGTCTTCGGCATCCCAGGCCTTAAGGACCTTGAGCTAGATGACGAGGAGCTGAAGGGATCGACCGTGGCGTAGAGATCGGCCGACGGTGGGTCAGCACTGGCTGACGCCTGAAGTCCCTTTCTCCTTGTATTCCCTCTTTTCTTTTTTGCCAATTCTTGTTCTTGTATCAAAGTCTGACTCGGGTCGGCATTTTTGTAGGCTTTTTGACAAGCAATGAAAATCACATTTTCTTTCAAATGTTGAAGTCTTCGGATCTTTTAAATACTTAGCTTTCATAGCATGCCCTTGTAAGGATCCGCGATGGGGTTGCCTTGTTTTCATCGAGTTGAAGTACTTGTCTACCCGTGCTACTTGTCTACCCGTGCTAGGCGGACTCGGGATGGCGACCCGTTCCAAAGCTGGAGTGAATCCTCGAGGTCGGTGCCGAGGCCGACTCCAGGGCCGGGCTTAGTGCCAGCGTCGACTTTAGAAATCGCCCTCAAGATCGGCGTTATACGCGGACTTTGCGATGAGTCTGTCTTCATACCGACTCAGGTGTCAGTCTTAAGTGCCGACGGTCTTCGTTCCTTGGTTGTTCCCGTGAAGGATCATAGGCATCGAAGGGCCATAGTTCATGGAAAGAAGATAAATACCTCTAGAAATCTGAAAAGGAAATATTTTGTTAGACTCTTTCCCATCTTTCGGATTCTCAAAGGTGAAGAACCAGCCGAAGGGGAGGGTCGTGTGGACGGCGAGTGGTAGCATTCTCACTCTCACTGCTTTTACTTAATTGAGTCCAAGCTTGAGGCTACCCTTGCCGGTGGGCTTTGATCTTTGGTGCCGATCTGGAGTCAGTCTTTGGTACCGACATTGCGCCAGTCTTTGGTGCCATCATGGAGTCGGTCTTTGGTGCCGACGTTGCGTTGACCTTTGGTGCCGACTTGGAGTCGATCTTTGGTGCCGATATTGCACTGATCTTTGGTGCCAACCTGGAGTCGGTCTTTGGTGCCGACATTGCGCCAGTCTTTGGTGCCGACGTTGAGTCGATCTTTGGCCCCGACCTAGAGTCGGTCTTCGGTGCCGACCTGGAGTCGGTCTTCGATGCCGACCTAGAGTCGGCCTTTGGTGCTGATGTTGCGCAGTCTTTGGTGTTGACCTAGAGTCGATCTTTGGTGCCGACGTTGTGCCGATCTTTGGTGCCGATGTTGTGACGGTCTTTGGTACTGACGTTGCGCCGGTCTTTGGTGCCGACCTAGAGTTGATCTTTGGTGCCGATGTTGCATTGGTCTTTTGTGCCGACGTTGGAGTCGATTTTTGGCACCAACCTAGAGTCGGTCTTTGGTGCCGACCTGGAATCGATATTTGATGCCGATGTTGCATTGGTCTTTTGTGTCGACATTGGAGTCGATCTTTGGCACCAACCTAGAGTCGGTCTTTGGTGCCAACCTGGAATCGGTATTTGATGCCGATGTTGCGCCGGTCTTTGGTTCCGATTTAGAGTCAATCTTTGGTGCCGACGTTGAGCTGGTCTTTGGTGTCGACCTAGAGTCGGTCTTTGGTACCAATGTTGCGCTGGTCTTTGGTGCTAATGTTAGAGTCGATCTTTGGCGCCGACTTGGAGTTGATCTTTGGTGCCAACATTGCGCCGTTCTTTGATGCCGACGTTGAAGTCGGTCATTGGTGCCGACCTGGAGTCGGTCTTTGGTACCGACATTGCACTGATCTTTGGTGCCAACCTAGAGTCTATCTTTGGTGCCGACATTGCACTGATCTTTGGTGCTGACATTGGAGTCGGTCATTGGTGCCGACTTGGAGTCGATCTTTGGTGCCGACGTTGCACTGGTCTTTGATGCTGAAAAAGAAGATACTCAAGCACATCTTCATTAGCCGAAAGAATGAGGTGCTCAAGTTTATAGTCAGCTAGTCGTATATATTACTGGTAGTATCGATGAAGGTTGTTTGCATTCCAAGTGCGGGGGAGTGGCTTTTCGTCGAGTCCATTGATCCAGTATGCTCTGCGATGGAGGGCTTCGGTGACCCGATAGGGCCCTTCCCAATTTGGTGACAGCTTGCCCCCCACCGTGGGCTTTGAGACCTCGGCTCATCGGAGGATCAGGTCTTCAGGGTGGAATGCCTTGGGGTGAACCCGGGCCTTGTAATACCTTGCGGCCTTTTGGCGGTAAGTGGCCATTTTAAGTCATGCCCGATCGCGCGCCTCCTCGACGAGGTCAAGGTTGGCCCACAGCTGACTCGGATTATCCTTCTCATTGTATAACTCTACCCGAGGGATGGGGACGCTGATCTCCACAAGAATGATGACCTTCGATCCAAACACGAGGCTGAGGGGAGTCTCCCTGGTGGGAGTCCGCAGCGTTGTGTGGTATGCCCATTGCACATTCGGGAGCTCCTCCACCCATCTTTCTTGAAGTCATCCAGACACATTCTGAGCCCCTGAAGGATGGTTCGGTTTGTAACCTCGGTCGTCCCATTCATTTGTGGATGACTAACAGAAGTAAACAGTTGGCAAATGTTTAGCTTGGCACATAATTCCCTGAAGGAGGCATTGTTGAACTACCAGCCATTGTCAATGATGAGGGTGTGGGGCAGCCTAAATCGATAGATGATGGATTTTCAAAAGAAAGATCTTACCTTGCCCTCGGTAATCTTGGTGAGTGCCTCAGCCTTTACCCACTTGGTGAAGTGATCGATGGCGATGAGCAGAAACTTTCGTTAACCAAAGGTAGGGAGAAATGGTCCCAAAATGTTCATCCCCCATTGGGCAAAGGGCCATGGAGATGACAAAGGGCTTAGCTAGAAAGTCGGCTGTCGCTAGATGTTGGCGTATCACTGGTAGCTATCATACTTTCGATCCAACTTGGTAGCATCTTTTCACATGGTAATCCAGTAGTACCCTTGGCGCAGGGCCTTGTACGCTAGTGCTTAGCTCCCCAGGTGGTTTCCATAGATGCCTTCATGGATCTCACGGAGGATGTAATCGGCATTTGCAGGGCCAACACACTTGATGAGGGGGTGAGAAAAAGGTCTCTGGTATAGTCACCCGTCGAGCACTAGGAACTTAGAAGCTTGCCATCTGAGTAGCTTGGTCTCCGCAAGGTCAGTAGGAAGAGTACCATCAGTGAGGTATCGGGTGTATGCATGCATCCAGGTGGACTCTTGGTTGATCAGCAGAGCTTCTTCCACCGCATCAATGCTTGGGGCCTCCAGATGCTCCACGTAAGCCCTTCCCAGAGTTCCGTTGGCCAAAGTGGCCAGTCGGGATAAGGCGTCAGCTCTGGTATTCTCACAACTGAGGATGTAGCTGATACTGAAGTGAACAAAGAATAAGGTTTGTGATTGGACCTTACTCAGATAGTGGGACATGATGGGGTCCCGGGCCTCGTACTCTCCAGCAATTTGCTTGAAGATGAGTTGGGAGTTAGTGAAGGCTCTGAGATGCTTTACTATGAGCTCCTTGGCGAGCTTTATTTCTGCCAACAAAGCTTCATACTTTGCTTGATTATTGGTGGCTGAGAAGAGGAACCCGAGGGCGTACTCCACCATTATTCGCTTTGGGCTTGCAAGGATGAGGCTAGCTCCGCTCTTCTAGGAATTCGATGTGCCATCCACATGGAGGATCCAGCCTTTCCTTCCCACCTCGGACGTAGCATATGAGGGCACCAAGGGGGGCTCCTCTGGCCATTCTTCGGTCCAAGTGCACTCGACCAGAAAGTCCGCCAAGACCTAGGACTTCATGGCTGACCTCGATCAGAACAAAAAGTTGAACACTCCCAACCTGATAACCCACTTCACGAGCTGGCTAGAGGTGTCAGGACGGGACAGGATCACCCTGAGTGGTTGGTCCATAAGCACCACGATCGGGTGGGCTTGGAAGTAAGGCATGAGATGCTGAGCAGAGATAATCAGTGCGAAAATAATCTTTTCGGTTTTGGAATACTTGGTCTCTACATCGTGAAGCACCTTGCTGGTGTAGTAGATAGGCCTCTGCATCCTATCAGCATCAATGCAAACGAGCATGGAGCTGACCATCTCAGGGGACACCGCAAGGTAGAGGAAGAGTTCTTCTCCCTCCCTCAGCTCAGACAGCAATGGCAGAGTTGACAGGAACTCTTTTAGTCCTTCAAAGGCTCTCTAGCACTCCATCCACTCGAAGCCATTGACCTTGCACAAGGCTCTGAAGAAAGGTAGGCATCTCTCTGCCGACTTCGATAGGAAGTGGCTTAGGGCTGCCACTCTTACGGTGAGCCATTACACCTTCTTCTTGCTAGCCTGTGGCCTCATATCGATGATGATACTGATCTTCTCTGGATTAGCCTCAATCCCCCACTGTGTCACCATAAAGCCTAGGAACTTTCCTACCGTGACTCCAAAGGCACATTTTTGCAGGTTCAGCTTCATTTGATAGTGGCAAAGGTTGTCGAAAGTCTTCGCTAGGTCAGCAATATGGCCGTCTGCATGGACACTTTTGGTAAGCATGTCATCCACGTATACCTTCATGTTCCGCCCGATTTGATCCTTGAAGACTTTATTCATCAACCTCTGATATGTGGTCCTTGCATTCTTCAGTCCGAAGGGCATCACCTTGTAGCAGTAGACACCCTTCTCGATCATGAAGGAAGTGGCCTCCTCGTCTGCTGGGTCCATCTTGATCTGATTGTACCCTAAGAAGGCATCCATGAAGTTAAGTGTCTCATGGCCGTGGCATCCACAAGCTGATCAATTCTGGGCAGTGAAAAGCTATCCTTGTGGCATGCCTTATTGAGGTCGATAAAGTTGACGCACATCCTCCAACTCCTGTTGGCCTTACGGACCATCACCAGATTGGCTAGCTAGTCAGGGTGGATGTGGCTGGCGGCTATTAGCTTATGCACTTCCTCGTCGACGACCCTTTGCCGCTCATGGGTGAAGCTCCTTTTCTTCTGCCAGACTAGCCAACTTGGGTCGATGTTGAGATTATGAGTAATCACCTCTGTTGGTATGCCCGGCATGTCCAACACTGACCAAGCAAAGACGTCCCAGTTGGCTCGTAGGAAGCCGAGGAGTCGGTCTCTTGCCTCCTTGGGGAGGAGTGCCCCGACTCGAACTGTCTTCATCAAGTCCTCCCCAGCGGGAAGGTCAGCAAGCGCTCGGCCGGTTGTCCTCTTCTCTCTGAGTCTCTGGAATCAAGTAACTTGGGCACTGGCAGAGCAATCACCTCCTTGGGACTGAGAGCCATGTGATAACAGAATGGCACTGGGCTCTGCTCCCCACGCATCTCCCTGACTTCCCTACTGGTGGGGAATCTTACAAGTAGTCTCTTAGTAGAAATAATGGCATCCAAGAGGTTTAGACCGGGCCTCCTAAGGATGGCATTGTAGTCTTACAAGTAGTCTCCCTGACTTCCCTCAGTGACTCATCACCTTTCTGCTAGATGGTGAACAGGCTGTCAACCACCTGAGGGATATTTCGGCATGCATCAAAGTGCGCCAGGAAGGCCCTCTCCAACTGTCGGAAGGAGTTGATGCTACGCAGCAGTAAACGAGAGTACTAGGCGTGCGTAGCCTTTCGAAGGATGGCCAGAAAGGCGATACAGAGGAGAGAGTCGGTCATCCCCTAGACCTGCATGAGGACCTTGTAGCTCTCCAAATGGTCCAGTAGGTCAGTGGTGCCGTTATAGGGATCCAGCTAGGGAAGATGGAACCGGTTCGAGATCGGCTCCTCCATGATACGGCGAGACAGCAGGGGCGGATGTCATAATCCACCTCTAGCTGATTAGAAATCCCGTGGCTAAGCTCCTTCAGCCGCTGGTTGTATTCGTCTAGCCATTGCTCGGCCTGGCGACCGATCCGATCGTCGAAGGACCCCTCCCTTGAGGATCCCGAGGATGGGGAGGGACGACACCAATGATGATATCCTCGGTCGATCTCCTTCCCATGCCACCATTTAGGGGAACCATCAGAATGGCATGAGAGAGACCAGGGCCTCTTAGAGGCCTCCCAGCGATGATGCTGGGGCGAGGTGCGATGGCAGTGAGTTTCCCTCTGGGGGGATCTTCCACGGGTGAATTGCAGACTAGGTTGAGCGGCCCTCGCGCTCGGCGAGGATGGTCTTGAATGCTGCGGTGCGGCCGCTGGCTGCTGTTGTAGCTCGCAGAACATGGCCATAAGTGACTAAACTTGCAGGGTGAGGATGGTTATTCGGTCATCCTGAGGTGGTGACAAAGGCAGAGCACGGAAGTTGGTCTCCTGCTGCTCAGCTCTTTGATGATGCCCCCTAGTGTGGACGGTGGAAATCTTCTAGGCACATGTCACCACCATTTCTTCATTTCTAAAGGGAGTTGAGGTCTGCAGCGGATTGTTTTGAAGCTTTCTATCTCCTTGTCTCTCCCCCTACATGACGTGCCAATCTGTTGTCACCAAATCACCCTCTTTGGATGTCGGGTAAGGACGTGGGTCCAGGAGACGGCAAAGATAAATCTGGGAATCTTCAAATGCCTCCTCTTCCTCGAGCAAGAATCCTGCAAGGAAGTCCCCAGGGATCGGTTGCTCCAATGAGGACCCTCCAATGCTCAAGTGAATAACTTGGGAAACAATTATGAGAAGATGGAATAAAAGACCTAGCCAAACATTTAGAGTTCAGATCCCTTTCTCATCATGATTGAAGGTTCTTATGCCTGTTCAGGGATCCCCCTTACCCCCTTTTGGAAGGTTGTTAACTTCAAGACATCATCGTCTGGCGATGGGTTTGTAGCAAGGCCGATGGGAACAGATCGCAACTACCCCTGAGCTTGCCAGGGATGGCTTGCCATCTTTCTGTCTGGTGCGGTGCTGTAGGCAATAGGTAGGCCTGGTCCTGTCGGGCGTGTACCGTAACTGGCAGTGGCCGCGAGGGTCACACGGAGTCGCAGGTGGCAGTGAGCTATGTGGCGGTTGCAGGCGTCAAGTGGCCCACGTAGGGGCTGAGAGTACTGGGCGGAACCCGACTCTGGAGTCGGGGCTGGATGGCCAACTCTGGAGTCGGAGCCGGATGGCTGACTCTGGAGTCGGGGCCGGATGCTGACTCTAGAGTCGGTCTTGGGGGGCTTGGATTAGACGGGGGCCTTGGGGGGGCCGCCGAATGGCTTTGCCCATCTGATCTTTGCCTCTGTCAGTCATCTTGTCCGTTAGCCCTAACGTGGCTTGATCAGCCATATCAATATCTTTTGAATTAAGTGACAAGGAAAGATCAATTCATGTGGTAAACTTGAGACAGAAGATGGTATCCCACGGATATATAACCTCCACCAGGAGAATTTCACATTAGTCCAACCGAATGACACCTCTCCACATGAAAGAGACGTTGCAGCCACAACCGTCCCCCATGAGTGTTCACGCCCGAAACCCTTGTCATCGCTTGCCTCACCAACTTATCCTTTTCAACCATTGTCGTAGCATTTACATATCTCTCTCTCTCTCTCTCTCTCTCTCTCTCTCTCCTTTGATAAATAGAAGCTAAAACTTGGATCGATTTCTTCAATATATATATGAATCTTTTCCGTCGACCCTTGTCTCGTTGTTCTTTCGTGGGATTTGTTTACTTTCAAACAGAAGCATCGTCCAATTTGCAGAGATGGCAAACCATACGGTGGATGGTTCTAGGCAACATGCCGTACGTGCCATTCTCTGTCCCAGTTCAAGGGCATAGCCCGGATTTGAAGAACTCTAAGCTCAGCTATATATAATTATCTCTTGAGTCGTGGATTTTATTTATACTTCTCCTTCCAATCATCGTTCTTGTATCTCAGGTCGAGATTGCGATGCTAATTAAATGGGGGAGATTGGCCTGTGTACAGTTTCATGAACTTATATAGCCCTCCTCCTTGGCTCAGTACTCTTAGGTAGTGTTTGAAATAGGGGATAAGAGGGGATATCCCTTGGATATCCCCTCTTATTCCCAAAAGCCATAACTATAAGGGATAGCAGAGAATAAAGTTAACCAAAGGGATAATCCATGGTTAACCATGGTTAACCATAGGATATCCCCTCAATTTATTCCCTAGAAAATGTAGGAATAGCTAGTTATCCCTTCAAATAAGAGTAAAAAAATGTTATCCTATGGATTTACCTTTTTGCATTTGATATGATCAATAGAATAGCCAAGGGATATCCCTAGGGATAGCCAGGAGATAAACTCTATCCCGTACATTTATCCATGGATAATATTTTTCCTATCAACACTACCTTACTTAAATATGTTATTCTAGATTCAATCCCTCGTCCAACATATCTTGTTGACTTTACTTGCTTTCGGCCACCCAGGGAGCTTAAGATATATAACCTTGATTCCTTTCCTTTTTTTTTTTGTTCTTTTTCTTCCTAATTAATTTATTCTGACTTGACTAAGATTTTGCTCTCTAACTAAAATTCTTCTCTTTGGTTTTAAGCTGTCAGGTACTAATCTCACTTAAAAAAAAGTAGATAATTGTATTAAAAATATATAATTATCATCAACTTACTATGGAAATATGTTTCATTTTTACATAAATATATGCGTATCTACGCACAAAAAAATCCATATAATCCAAATTGATGCAAAAAGACAGCCAGATAATTTTCTCTTTTTTTTTTTTTTTTTTTGAAAAAGGAGAGACCATTGATATATATATATATATATATATATGCATGAAAAAATTCAAATTTATGACATAAGATGAGCAAGTCGAGTATAAGAAGTAGCAATATATAGTTTTGATATGGCTGGTAGCGCCATGTAAGCGATAACGGCTAGGGCTAACTGAGGACAAAGACCAAGCAAAACGGCCCTGATTTAGAGCAGCCCTTTCGCTTTGAAGCGGCTCTTCTCCAAAGCAGCCCCGTTCTACGACAGCCTCCCTTCTCCAATGCGGCCCCTTACACGGCCCATCTTCTTCGATGTGGCCCTACTCCCACGATGGCCTTCCTTCTCCAAGGCGGCCCCTTATGGCCCCTCTTCTCTAATGCAGCCCAGCCCCACAGTGGCCTCCCTTGTCCATGGCGGCCCCTTGCGGCCCCTCTTCTCCAATGCGGCTCCGCTCCATGGCGGCCTTCCTTCTCCAAGGCGGCCCCTTACGGCCCCTCTTCTCCAATACGGCTCCGCTCCACGGTGGCCTTCCTTCTCCAAGGTGGCCCCTTCTGGCCCCTCTTCTCCAAAGCGGTCCCGCTCTCATGGTGGCCTTCTCTTCTCCAAAGCGGCCCCGCCCCGAGGCGGCCTCCATCTCAAGGCGGTTCTCGCTCTGGAGTCGGCCTCGATGCTAGCTGCAGCATCAGTCCCTATGTCGACTCCCGAATGAGTCGCGATGCCTACGTGGTCCCCACGTGAGCCAGGCCTACCAACCACCTGGCCCGCATGTCTGACAGGATCAAGTCCACCAACCATCTGGCTCGCATGTCTGATAAGACCAGACCCACCAACCATCTAGCATGTTTGCCTGATAAGATCAGGCCCACTAACTATCTGGCCCGCGTGTCTGACAAGACCAGGCAAACCAACCGTCTTTGAGCCACGTGCCTGACAGGACCATGCCCATCAACCATCTCCGAGCTCACGTAATCTCGATAAATTTAGCAAACATTCTCTTTCACAGAACTCCATGTGGCTGCCCCACTGGATGGGGACCAAGGGTCCATAAAAGGGTAAGAGAGACCCTTGGCAAGGTATGTACACTTAACACTCAGAGAACATTCTCGTCTCTGGGCCTTCGATTCAAGCTTCTTTAAGCTTACTGCTATGACTCCGGTCGCTAACTTTCCCATCGGAGGGTCTCCGCCAAAAATTCCGACTCTGGGACTTCTTGCAGGTCCCTTGTGACGAAGAGAGCTTCATTCATAACCTCACGGAGCCCTGATGATTGTTATTGGTGACTGGATGCCAACAAGTTTCAACGTCAATACACACACGTACGTATACACATGCATGCATGGAAGAATAAGCTGAGAGGAATTAGAATTTCATGGCGCTTGCAGATGAGCAAGGCAAAATTTTTAACACTGGCGGAGAAATCAGGTAATTCGACTCCGCGGTGATGGATTCCAACGACACGTGGTGATGGCCTTCGGCATTGGCGATGAGTCTACGGTGCCCTAGTCGGTGTTCCTGCCGGTGAGGGAGATCGAACTCTGGGAAGGGCAAGAGGACGCGACAGTGGTGATGGTGGGGTCGATGGATGAGCTGATGGTGGCCACGGGGATCTGGCCAAGGGAAATCGAGATCCTGGTGGTGAATTCGGGCTATTGGATTCAAAATCATATTTCTGCATGGCACTCTTTTTGTTAGATTAATGACGCACATTATTTATCAATAAATTTTTTTAACATAAAAATATCTATTATTCTTTTCATTAATATGTTTCAAAAATTTATATTGAAATACAGTACTATTTCCAATACAAACTAAATATGAATTTTTTTAAAAGTATTAATGCATAATTAGTGTTAAATATTACTTTAATTGCTTATCTATGCAAAAACTAATGATTTAAGTGATATACACACAAGTAATGACATTTAAAAAGAATATGGGACAAATCATATCTAAAATAATATCTATGAGAAATTATTTTTAAATTGAAGATAAAAAATCATATGCCATACCTAGTTATGTGTTTTATTTGATTCTTGAAGATATTTTTAAATTGGAGCCGGCCGAGCAGTTGTTGACTTTTCCACTGGGAGACGACCCAACAAGGATGGTGTGGGTCGGCGAGCTTTTTCCTATGGAGGATAGGGATCACCTTCTGGCCTTCTTATGGGCCAACTCGGATATCTTTGCCTGGTCAGCGTTAGATATGCCTGGGATACCATCGGAGGTGATGCCCCATAAGCTTAATATCAACTCAAAGTATCGGCCAGTTCGCCAAAGGAAGAGGAGTTTCACCCCTGAGAGGCAGAGAGCTATCGATGAAGAGGTCAATAAATTGCTCACTGCCGGCCACATCCGGGAAGCACGCTACCTGGATTGGTTGGCCAACGTGGTGATAATCCACAAGGCGAATGAGAGCTGAAGGATCTGCATTGACTTCACCAATCTTAATAAGCCATGTCTAAAAGACAGTTTTTTGCTGCCTTGGATTGATCAGTTGGTAGATTCCACGTCTGATCATGAACTCAGCTTTTTGGATGCCTTCTCCGGATACAACCAAACAAAGATGGATCCAGAGGATGAAGAAAATACTTCCTTCATAACTTAGAAAGGCATCTACTATTATAAGGTAATGCCCTTCGACTTAAAAAATATAGGGGCTACCTATCAAAGACTAATGAACAAGGTTTTCAAAAATCAAATCGGGCGAAACATGGAAGTATACATAGATGATATGCTGACAAAAAGTGTATGTGCCTCCAATCACATCTCTAACTTGAAGAAGACATTCAACAACCTTCACTGCACCAGGTGAAGCTGAACCCACAAAAGTGCACCTTTGGAGTCACGGTAGAAAGTTCTTGGGCTTCATGGTGACATAGCGAGGGATTGACACGAACTCAAAGAAAATCAGAGCCATCTTTGACATGAGGCCGCCATCTAGTAAGAAAGAAGTGCAGAAGCTCACCGAAAGAGTGGCAGCTCTGAGCCATTTCCTCTCAAAGTCAGCCAAGAGATGTCTTCCCTTTTCAAAGCTTTGCGTAAGGTGAACGGTTTTGAGTGGACGAAAGACTGCCAAAGAGCTTTTGAAGGACTAAAGGAATTCATGTCTATCCCACCGTTGATGTTGAAGCCAAAAGATGGAAAAAGTCTCTTTCTTTATCTTGCCACCTCTTCGGAGGCTGTCAGCTCCGTACTGGTGCACCTTGATGCCGACGGAACCCAAAAGCCCATCTACTATGTAAGAAAAGTACTCCATGATGCAGAGGTTAGGTACTCCAAAACTGAAAAGATTATTTTTGCTCTAATCATCTCCGCTTAGCGTCTCAGGCTATATTTTCAAGCTTACCCAATCGTGGTGCTCACGGACCAACCCCTTAAAGCTATTCTAGCTCGTCTTGACACCTCTGGCCAATTGGCTAAATGGACGATCAAGTTGGGAGAGTTCGACCTCTCATTCCAATCAAGGCTGGCTCTGAAGTCCCAAGTCTTGGCCGATTTCTTAGTCGAGTGTACTTGGATCGAGGAGCAAACAGAAGAATCCCCAATGATGCAACCAAATGCTGAGCTCAAAGAGATGGGGGAAACCTCAATCCTCCATATGGACGGTGCCTCAAACTCCCAAGGAAGTGGAGTCGGTCTCATCCTTGCGAGCCCGAAGGGTGAGAGAGTGGAATATGCCCTCCGATTCCTCTTTAAAGTCATAAATAACCATGCTGAGTACGAAGCCATGTTGGCCAGGGTAAGGCTTGCCCAGGAGCTCGGGGTGAGGCATCTCAGAATCTTCACTGACTCCCAACTCATCTTTGGACAGATCAATGGGGAATACGAGGCATGGGACCCAATCATGTACCAGTACTTGGGGACGGTTAACTCTTGATCTCATCACTAATGTATTTCAGTATTAGCTATATTCCTCAGAGTGAGAACGCTAAGGCCGACACCCTTTTCTGTCTGGCCACCTCGGCGGACAATGTTCTGGAGAGCACCTATATCGAACATTTGGAGAGTCCTAGCATCGAAGCTAAGGAGGAAGTCTACCCAGTCACATGGGAGCCGACATGGATGGATGCCTACATCCACTACCTCACTGACGGCACTCTCCCTACCAATCATGAAGAAGCCAGACTGCTCAAATGGAGAGCCTCCAAGTTTATGTTACTGGATGGACGATTATATAAAAGGTCTTTCTCTTACCCCCTTCTTAAGTGTGTCGATATTGCAGATGCTGATTACATCCTCAGAGAGAAGCACGAAGGCATATGCGGAGACCATCTGGGGGGTAGATCACTAGCATATAAAGCTCTTCGCCAGAGGTATTACTGGCAAAACCAAGAGAAACACCTACTACCAATTGGTAAGCAAATTCTCTCTGGTTGGATAGAAATCATTTTTGTAGGAAAGGAAACAAAAAAAGAAGAAGAGATAGTTATGCTTTTTAAACATTAATTCCTTCCACTTCTTTATTTGCTTGTTCTTCATTTATTTGACTCATCATGATTAATGGAGGGTTATGCTTCACATTGCAATTCCTTTTTGTTCCTATGTATGTGTAATCCCCGGTAATTATTTGTGGGGTCACCTGGCACCTAGATTTCCTTCTGACGTTTAGGTTCCCGGCGCGACGTCTAGATTTCTGAGTCTTCGCGTGTCGGATGGGTTTTCGATCTCCTTGATCCGAGGCGTGGCGAGGATGAAGGAGAGAGTTGCCCTCCGGTAATTATTTGTGGGGTCACCTGGCACCTAGATTTCCTTCTGACGTTTAGGTCTCTGGCGCGACGTTTGGATTCCCGAGGCTTCGCGTGTCCGATGGATTCCCGATCTCCTTGATTCGAGGCATTGCGAGGATGCTTAAAAGGAGATCGATGGTAACTCTCTCCTTCATCCTCGCGCATGCCTTCTCCTAGTAAGCCCCTGCCCATGCCACAGAGAGAGAGAGAAAGAGAGAGAGAGAGAGAGAGAGAGAGAGAGAGAGAGAGAGAGAGTTAGAGAGGGAACTGAGTGAGAGAGAGAGAGAGAGAGAGAGCACGCTCGCGATTGAAACAAAGGCCATGGCAGCCTGTCTCGACCTTAGTTTGGGCCCGGTTAAGTGTTGTGATTCTGGACACCTTGCATGCATGGCATGGAGCGGGTTGTCACCCTGGATCAAATTTTGGGTCTGGGGCATGACAACTTTAGTGGTATCAGAGCCATGCACCAACCGGAAGTACAGGATCTAAGTATCACACAGGACAAAGTGCTATATCCATAGGGGATAAGAGCCACCTCTTAACATGTGGGGGCCACCTCTAGATCCCTGTCTGCCTGATGGTTGCCTCTGGCGATGAGGATGTTGCCTCTTTAAGGAGGTAGATTGTGAGGCCCTCCTTAAAGATCTCACATCGGGTAGAGGAGAAAAGGGTGAGTGATTTATATGTAGTAAAGCAAGAAGGACAAGGTACCAATTGGATCCCTTTGGGCTGTGGTGGCCCAAGACCTTGTCCGTCATGCTTTCTTGTAATGAAACGGGCCCGAGGCCTGGGTCGTTACATTATGTATCATTTGTGTGTGCATATATGCATGTATGTATATATTTGTTCTTTGAAATCTACCCGCTTGTTAAAACTGCTAATTTTATGATGAACTTTAGCCTTATTATTTTTTCCTCTTCCCGATCCTGTTCTGGTTGATAATCCTATAATGGGCTTTTTAGCTTCACTCTACCAATTGACATATTGACACCTCGCTGTCATAATGCTGTCTTCAGACTGATGATAATTGATTTTTAACAGATTTATGGCAGAGGAAGACGATGATATCTCTGCCCTGCTTTCTGAGCCCAGTGGATCTAATGAAGTGATTGAGCTCTCCGATGCCATCTCTACCGTGCTTTCTCTATCCGGTATGTCTGATGAGAAGGCAAAGGAGCTCTCACCAGAGGAGGCTGCCTGGTTGGACTCTTGCCTGGTGGCCAATCCCGAGCTCTCAGATGATAAATGGAATGAACTGAGAGATGCACTGCTCGACTCCCTAAGTGCCTATCCAACATCTTATGAGCCCCTTTCTACTTTCAATGTTGAAGATGGGAGCAAAGAGAGCAGCGATGGATGTGATCGGACGGCTGAGGAGGAAGAACCAGCATTAATTCAAGTCAATGAGCATCGCTTATCTGAACATGTGCAGAGAAGTGAAGTTGGGGACTTGGAAACTTCAGTGGATTTTCAAGAGGATATCGAGTGGCGCGAGAATATATTCAAGGTGTGGGATATGAGGATACCAATTCTGGATGAGGATGATGATGATGATGATGGGCTCATCAAGAACCTGAAGAAACTTCTAGCAGGAAGCAGCTTGCAGGATCTGTCACAACATCTAGATGATCCCAGCACTGCTCTGAACCAGGAAAAGGTTGATGAACTTGTTGCAAGTATGGATGGTTTGTCGCTTGATAAACACAATAATTGAATGATGACTTAAAATAGGCTCAGATTTGCTGGATTTGTTTTTAAATTATAAGGGAGGATTTTAGTGTGTTATTAAAGTTGATGCGTTGGCCTCTTCGGTCCTTGTATATGCTCTATCACCACTTGCTTTTGATTTTGAAAGACCTGGACACCAAGAAAGATCGTAGATCTTTCTGTGACCCTCGTATTGCCATGTACGTCTCATCAATAATAATGCAGCGGTTGCCTAATGAAAGAATTGGTCTATACAGTGAAATTTATTCTCTTTGAAGGACATCCATTCTGGCCTCTTGACTTCATCAGTAATGCCTAAAGCTTGAGACAAATTTGCACTGATTGCCAGAAGCTACCAACCTTAATGGTTGTGGATATATAGGTTGGCCTTGCGAAAAATTTTATGAGATAAAAAAACAAAAAAGGTGTGAAAAAACAAGTGGTGACTTTGGTGTCTCAAGACTACAAGTTGACAGAAAAGAGGAAGCCAATACATTACTTGCTGAGCCTTTCTGTTGCCAAGTTTGTTGGAAATTTTTAAAGTTTCCCTCCAAAAGCTTTCCATTCTTTTGTCATAAAACCACTCTTTTAGTCCCACATGAAAAATATAACAAATCTTACTTACTTATATATCTACTCTTTTACTTGGTTGAATGGTTGTGAGAAAGCTCACACATGCGCGAGTCAGACCAAGCCCAATGCAAATCGGTGAAGCCGATTTCAGAAATCTGTTAATCGAGCAAGTTGCGTGTGTTCATCGCGCACGGAGAGGATGCAAATCCCGTCCGTTGGCTCTCAGGATGCGTGCATGATAAGCAAGATTTTTGCCTTTTCTTTCTATTTCCTTGATAAGTCATTTTGACTGATACGCCTTGATAAGTCATTTTGACTGATACATCTCTCAACTTGGACTGAGATAAGTCTTTTTATTTTCCTTTGATCGATCATTGGACTGAATAATCGTTGGATTGATTCATCGCTCTCAATCGGTGCTTGCTTCCTTATAAATTCGAAGCAATGCCGGTGTTTAGTTCATTCAATTCATTTTGCTTTCTATCCTTATCCTGAGATCCATTCCTTCATCCTTATCCAGTCCAGAGATCCATTCCTTTACTTCCGTACTTATCCAAAGAGAAAGAACTCATTCAGTTGTTCATCCTCTTATGATATTGGTGTACGCATGCCTGTTAGAAGACTTGCTGCTATTGTCTCCTGGAGGATAGTCGTACTTTGATATTCTGCATCGAGATATTATTTCCGAGAGGCACGAATCTACTCTTAAGGATAGTGCTGTGCATGCCACAACATCTTCTCAAATAGATTCAAATAGATAATATCATTCCGGGTTCTATCTTTTCCTCATCCTTATCCAACTAAGTTAACAAAGGAAAGGATGATGATAAGTTCTTTTTCCATCCACTCTTAAGTATATAGCACTCTGGCCCTTGCTCTAGTCATGGTCATCAGGCATGTTCTTAGAACTTTTTTCCTAGCATAGCATACAGGTACATTAGTAGAGAGGCCCTGCATTCATCATTGGAGTCCACAATATTTCTGAAGCAATTATGATTGCTTCAAGCTTAATACACTACAAGAAAATAAAAATATAGCGATGCCCAAATGCGTCACAAATGCGTCGCTATAGCTTGTTTAGCGACGCATTAGCGACACAATTAAGGTGTCGCTAAAATGGTTGACGCAATCTTAATTTGTCGCAGTTGCGTCGCTTAACAACAACTCTCTGCGACGCACTAAATGCGTCACAATATATTGCGACGCAACTAAATGCGTCATAACTGAATGCGTCGCTAATTGAAAAATAATTTTTTTAAAAATAGTTGCGATGGACAATCTCGTCGCAATTTAGTCGCTAATTAATAAATTTATTTTTTAAAATTTTTTTAAATTAATTGTGATGAAAAATAGCGTCGCTAATTAATGAATTTATATTATAAAAAATAAATTAAATTAATTTTTAATTTTTTTTAAAATTGCGACGCATACTAATGCGTCGCTACATTAAAAATAAATTTTTTAAAAATATTTGCAACGTAAAATCTTATCACAATTGCGTCGCTAACTAGTTATTTTAAATTTTTAAAATTTAAAATAACATAATTATTAATTTTTTAAATTAATTGCGATGAAAAATAGCATCGCTAATTAATTAATTAATTTTTTAAAAAGTAAAATAAATTAATTTTTAATTTTTAAAGGAAATTAATATATTAATTTTAAAAAAATTAAATATATAAATTAAACTTGCTAATACAATGTAATTGCTAATACAATTGACCAAAACAACCATTACAAAATTTTTAAAAATAGATAAAAAATTATTTTATTAATTATTTAAAATTTTCATATACAAAATAGAAAAAATAAAAAAAATACATCAAGTAGTGAAAAAAATACATCATGTGTCTGTAGGCGGTTGTGGAGGCTGCGGAGGTTGGAATAAACCCTGCGACAGGTGACAAACTAAATCCTGCAACTGACGCATCTGCTCTCTTATCTCTGAGAGCTCCTTCCGAACCTCCTCGCGAACTTCCTCCTTGATAGATCTTCGGATGTCGTCTATCTACTCGGAAGGAATATCGCCAAAACCATGCGAACTGAAGCCCTGATGGGGAAAATATCTGGAAGCTCTGGTGCCCAAACCATAGACCCTACGGTCTCGCGGTGAGAGTTCGACGGACGGCCCCCCATCAGTAGAGTCGACCTGCGAAGCCTGAGACTGCAGCTCCTCGACTCGTGCCTTTGAGTTATAAAATCAATGACAAATGAATCAATATATAAAGTTGAATAAAATATTAGAAAATAAATAAATAAATATAAATCTAATTTCTTACCCCAATCTCCCGTGATCGTGTATCGACCTAGGAACCATCCTTCTGGTGTGTGTCACCCTGAATAGACGAAACTCACCAAGATCTCTGCCCTCCTACTCGAACTACAAAAGCAGAAGAAAAAATATAAATGCAAGTATTTGTTAATGACTAAATTAGTATTTAAATTGTTTATGGTTTCTTACCATACGATGCATGTGCTCCTGAATAGAAATGGAACCAGCAGTGTGACAGGAGAGGCCCATGCCATGAACGCCCTTCTCAGATCGGTGGTTCATGCTGGCTGATGCGGACCTCCTGATCTATGCCTCGGACTGCCACGCCAGCTGCCAGCTGGC
The DNA here is from genome assembly GCA_900491605.1 of Calamus simplicifolius. Classification (NCBI taxonomy): domain Eukaryota; kingdom Viridiplantae; phylum Streptophyta; class Magnoliopsida; order Arecales; family Arecaceae; genus Calamus; species Calamus simplicifolius. The sequence continues at coordinate 227,982 of UESW01004518.1, forward strand.
CCAAATACCCTCCGGCACATGCCCTAGACGGTCACCCAAACTTCTCCAACGATAAAGCATGTCGGAGTATCGGCGTGCCACAAGAGCATTCCATGCTGCCCTAATGGCATCATGGATAGTGGGGTTCCACGTAAACTTCTTATGCATTGAAATAAACAGTTAGTTTCAGAATATATTAAGATAAGAAAATTTTATATCAGTTATAAAATGTATTTAAAAAGTTTACCTGAAACTCTGAAAAATAAAACTCCCTCGTGGCCGCATATACATGGTGCCAATCGTAGCCACTGGGATCAGCACAGCTCTGAAATATAGAGCTGATTCGGCTCGATACAGCACGCTGCTCAATAAAGCTATTAAAAAAACTAATTAAAATAAGTAATTAACTTAAAAACATAAACATATAGTTACAATTAGTATATACTTACATCCCATTGGCATCCAATCAAAGTAGAGGAAATAGAAGAACTCTCAGAGGTTTGCACCGATCGGGTAGAGGAAAATACAGGGTGAGCGTCGACGCCTAGAGAGGCGGAAGTCCGTGCGTCAGGCCTGGTAGTGGGATGTGACGTAGTAGGGCTATGTCCGTCAGGGGTAGATCTACCTCGGTCCGTTATACTGTAAATACTAAAGATTAATGCAATGCAATATAATTATGAATAATTAATAAACATACAAAAATTAAACACTTATAAAAATAAATTAAAATTGAATAAACCTATATCTTTAATCAGTGTCATTTGTTTCGTGAAATGTTGGTTCAACATCCGATGTTGTATCGGATTGTGATTTAGTTTCATTATCACCGGAAGGAAACCGAACGTTTGCATCCTCAATTTCTTGGACATCACCATTTGGATCTCTAAGTGATGTTTCAGGAGCCCTTGTGTCGTCCTCAATTGCATGCATTTCCATCTCATCATCTTGATATGCGGGGCACTCAGTTGATTGACTTGATGAACTCTCATCTAATATGATTGTTGAACGTGGAACGGTTTTAGAAATAGCCCACCAATCTCGCTTGTCGTTGCGGAAACTTGGATATCCACAGTAAAACACTTGCTGAGCTTGGGATGCAAGAATGAATGGTTCTAATATGGCCGATCGAGTCAAAGAGCACGCGAGCCAATTCCTTGGCGATTGGGCTCAACACGGCCCACCTCGACTTTTGTGTCGGTCGTGGCTCGTCTAGGCCTTGGCCTCGGTGTCGGCATCAGCCACGGCCTATCTTGACCTTCGCATCGGCTATGGCCCACCTTGACTTTCGTGTCGGTCGCGGCCCGTCTAGACCTTCATGTCGGCTACGGCCCACCTCGACTTCCATGTCGATCGCAGCCCATCTAGGCCTTGGCCTCGGTGTCGGCATCAGCCACGACCAATCTCGACCTCCGCATCGGCTATGGCCCACCTCGACCTCCGTGTCGGTCGCGGCCCGCCTAGGCCTTGGTCTTGGTATCGGCATCGGCTTCGGTGTTGGCCTCGGCATCGGTCTCGACGTCGGCCTCCGGTGGCAGTCACCCACGTCCAAGCTACGTGACCCACTTCCCTCGAGAATGGCGGACCACGTCACCATGAGCATGCCCGGCTATGCGTGCGGTAGACATGCTTCCTCCTGGCGCCGCTAACGATGGTTGTGGCCCCACGTTTAGTCCCATAACCCGTACTTTGTAGCACGTTGAAGACCAGAAATTAACAACCGTCCGAAGGGGACTTGACCACGATGGGCGGAGGGTAAGAGGGATCCTCGAACAGGTATAAAAGGCCTCCAGTCCTTAAGGTAGAGGGCTCATGCTCTATCCAATCATTACAATGATATCCATCCCTGTTCCCCAAATCACTAACTTGGGCGTCGAAGGGTCCCTGCCGGAGTCACCGGTCTGGGACTTTCCTTGCAGGTTCCTGAGCGGAGGAAGGAGTCTCGCCGTTCCCTCAAAGGCCCGCAAGAATTTCTGCCCACTTGACGCTCATTAAAAGTGATCCGGCGGCAACAGATTGGCGCGCTAGGTAGGAGGGAAGCGTGAGTAGCAAGGTGTGTAGGGAAGAAAGTGACCAAGCTCTCACTCCCTCCTTACCCGAAGAAGAGATGGTGGTAACTCATGCTCAAGAAGCTTCCACCAGACTGGCTGGGGGGCAGCAAGTGAGGGCCAAGCAGCCGGAGGCCTTCTCGCCAATTCATCCTTCACCACCATGCCAAGGTGATAGGGTCACCGCCCTCGCTTAGGAGGTGCGATTCCTTGCTGCGGTGATTCGGGAACTCCAACAACAGTCAGCGGCCGCTCAACCTCTGCTGCCACCCCACTCCTTGGAAGAAGTTGCGGCGCAGCCCAGCCAACAATCCACCCATGGAGGACAATCCCGACGGAAGGCTCACCGCCGTCGGGACGTTCCCACCAGAAGGAGATCTCCTGACGGTCCCTCACCCCGGCGATCACGGGACAAGGCCCCGGGGAAGGGTATAGCCCGTCGACACCGCCCGTCCTCCCATCCCCTATCTACCTCATTAGGAGAGGAGTCCATAGGCGAGAGGATTCACCTCCGCGCAGAGAGGCGATTGGAGGAGCGCTATCGACATTTAGAAGAGCTCGGCCAATGACTGACCGATCAGTTGAAGGCAAAGTATGATAGTTGCCCCCCATTGATAAGGTGGATCATGGAAGAACCTGTCCCTTCTTAATTTCACCTTCCTCAGCTGGATCCTTACGACGGCACTACCGATCCCCTAGATCACCTGGAAAGTTATAAGGTGCACATGCAGGTCCAGGGGGCATCGGACGCTCTTCTGTGCATTGCTTTCCCAGCCACCCTACGAAAGGCTGCGAGGGCTTGGTATTCCCATCTACCTCCTCGCAGTATCAGTTCATTCAGATAGCTGGAGAAGGCTTTTCTCGCTCACTTGACGCAAGCCGACGGATCCTTCGGGTGGCAAACAGCCTCTTTGCCATCCGACAGAAGAGTGGGGAGACTCTTCGGGACTTCGTCGCCCGCTTCAAGGAGGTGGCGATGGAGGTTTACCATCTTGACGACTCGGTGGCCACCTTGGCCTTGAAGCGTGGGCTCCACCCTTCCTGCTTTGCGTATTCATTAGACAAGAAGCCCCCGAGCTCGTACGCAGAGTTGTTGAGTCGAGTTCAGAAATATATTCGCACTGATGAGGCCGACTCCTCTCGGCGGGAAACTGAAGAAGGCCCCAGCAAAAAGCAAGTTCGATCAGAGTCTAGAGGGCCTCACACCAAGAAGCCCGAGCCGCCTCGTCGGGCGACAGTCGGCCACAGACTTTTGCCCCCGTAGGTGAGCGTTATACCCCTCTGTTAGCCCCGATTTCCCACATTCTTATGGAAATCGAGGGTGAGCCCTATCTCAAGCGCCCCGCTCCCCTGAAGCCTGGAGTTCCTCGCAACAAAAACCTGTATTGTCATTTCCATCGAGATCATGGCCACGACACAGAAGACTGCCGACAGCTGAAGAAGGCCATAGAGGAGCTCATCCAGCAAGGGCACCTCGATCAGTTTGTCCGGAGAGGAAATCCAGCGGCACCAAGCCCTTCGGTGCCACCCATTCAGCAAGCCAATGTTGACAACACCCCGACTGGGAAGACTGTGGCGATGATCTCCTAGGGAGCGGGGGGCACCTCAAAAAGACATCGGGGGGGTGAGCGAGATAACATTGTAATTCCTTTCTCTGAAAGAGATTTAGAGGGGGTAGATAACCCAAATGATGAAAGCGTCGTTGTATCCATGACGATTGCTAAACATCCTGTAAAGAGAATATTAGTTGATAGTGGAAGCTCGGCCGATATTCTGACGTATGATGCATTTGTTTGTATGAACTTGCTTTTGGATTCTCTTCGGCCAGTGACGACGCCCCTTGTTGGCTTCATCGGAGATGCGGTGAAAGTTGAGGGAGAAATTACTCTCCCCGTCATGGCTGGAACTTCACCCACCAGAGCACGATCTTCACAAAGTTCCTGGTGGTGAGAGTTCCTCTTGCATATAACACTATTCTCAGCGGCCAGGTTTAAATCTGCTGGATGCCATTATCTCGATAAAGAGGTTGCTGGTCAGGTTCCCCACTCATCACGGGATCAGGGAAATGCGGGGCGAAAGAAGCCCGGTGTCCCTCTGCTACCACACGACCCCTAGCCTTCAGTCAGCAATTCCCTCGCCAACTTCTAAATTGACGAACCCGAGAGAGGCCGAGAAGAGGGGGGAGCCGGGGGACATCTGTTGACTTTTCCCTTAGGAGAGGACCCGATGAGAACCATCCAAATCGGGGCCTCTCTCCCTGAGGAGGAAAGGAGTCGGCTCCTCGGTTTCCTCGAGCCAACGCGATTTTTGCATGGGCACCGACCGACATGCCAGGTATACCAGCCGAGGTAATTACTCATAAACTTAACATCAAATCTAATTGTAGGGCGGTCCGGCAAAAGAAGAGAAGCTTCGCCCCGAGCGCCAGAAAGCTGTTGACGAGGAGGTCCGCAAACTGATCACCGCCGGCCACATTTGGGAGGTCTATTATCCCGATTGGTTGGCCAACGTAGTGATGGTACGGAAAGCCAATGAAGCTGGAGGATGTGTGTCGATTTCACTGATCTCAACAAAGCCTGCCCCAAGGACAGCTTCCTGCTCCCCAGGATCGATCAATTAGTGGACGCCACTTCCGGTCACGAGACTCTCAGCTTCATGGATGCATTCTCGGGGTACAACCAGATCAGAATGGAGCCTTCAGATGAAGAAGCCACCTCCTTCGTGACCGAAAAGGGGATCTACTGCTATAAAGTCATGCCCTTCGGGTTGAAAAATGCCGGGGCTACATATCAAAGATTGATGAATAAGGTCTTCGAAGGCCAAATCGGGCGCAACAAGGAAGTATGACATGCTGACCAAAAGCATCCGAGCTGGCGACCACCTATCTGACCTAATGGAGACCTTCAGCAATCTTCGTCGGTTTCAGATGAGGTTGAATCCCCGGAAATGTGTCTTCGGAGTCACAGCGAAAATTCCTAGGATTCATGGTGACACAACGAGGAATAGAGTCGAACCGGACAAGATCCAAGCTATCCTAGATATGAGGCCGCCAGTGAATAAAAAGGAAATTCAGCGCCTGATCGAAGGCTAGCAGCTCTGAGTCGTTCCTATCTAGATCGGCTAAGCAGAGCCTCCTATTCTTCAAAGCCTTGCGAAAAGTCAACACCTTCGAATGGACGGATGATTGCCAAAAGGCCTTTGAGGAGCTGAAGAATTTCTATCGACTCCGCTGCTACTGTCGAAACCGATGGAGGGAGAAAACCTCTTTTTGTACCTGGCCGCTTCTAAGGAGGCCGTCAGTTCAGTCCTCGTCCGGATAGACACTGAAGGATCGCAAAAGCCAGTATATTACACCAGCAAAGTGCTCCATGACATAGAGACCAGGTACACCAAAACCAAAAAATTATTTTATACTAATAGTGTCGGCTCATTGTCTCAGGCCTTATTTCCAAGCCCACTCAATCATAGTGCTGACGGACCAGCCCCTGAGGACAATCTTATCCCGCCATGATACCTCCGGTTGACTAGCAAAGTGGGCACTCAAGTTGGGAGAATTCGACCTGACCTTCGAACCAAGGTCGAGTATGAAGTCCCAAGTTTTGGCAGATTTCCTGGTTGAGTGCACCTGGACCGATGAGCAGACCAGGGAAGCTCTGATGAAACCCCTGGAAGCGTTGACCATGGATGCGAGGAAGGATTGGATCTTTTATGTGGACGGGGCATCAAACTCTTAAGGGAGTGGTGCTGGGATCATTCTCGCCGGTTCCGACAGTGTAACAATTGAGTATACCCTCCGTTTCCTCTTTCCCGCCAAGAACAATCAAGCCGAGTACGAAGCCTTGTTGGCCGGGATGAGGCTCGCCAAAGAACTTAAAGTGGAGCGTCTCAGAGCATATACCGACTCCCAACTCATCTCGGGGAAAATCGTGGGGGAGTAAAGCTCGGGATCCTATCATGTCCCGATAATTGGACAAGGTCCAGTCGGAGTCCCTCCTCTTTGCCCATTTCTGTGTCAGCTATGTTCCCCGGGAAGAGAATGCTCGGGCCGACGCATTGTCCTGCCTGGCCACCTTGGCCGATGAAACCTTGGGAGGACTTACGTAGAGCATTTGCTAGTCCTGAGCATTGAGGCGGCGGAGGAGGCCCTGCCAGTTGAACAGGGGCATTCTTGGATGGACGCCTATGTCCAATATCTCACTGATGGTGTCCTCCCCAATGACCCTTCCAAGGCCAAACTCCTCAAGTGGCGAGCTTTCAAATTCCTAATAATGGATGGATGCCTGTATCGGAGGTCCTTCTCGTATCCCCTCCTCAAGTGTGTCGGTCCCGCTGAGGCTGATTACATCCTCCGCGAAATTCATGAAGGCGCATACGGGAACCATATGGGGGGCAGAGCCCTGGCATATAAAGCACTCCGTCAAGGCTATTATTGGCTAACCATGCGGGAAGACGCGGCCGAATTGGTGCGGAAGTGTGATAGCTGCCAACGTCACGCCAACATCCAGCGGCAGCCCACTTCTCACTTGAATCCCATCTCTGCTCCAAGGCCCTTCGCCCAATGGGGGATGGACATTTTGGGACCATTTCCTCCTGCCTTCGGTCAATGGAGGTTTTTGCTAGTCGCTATCGACCACTTCACCAAATGGGTAGAGGCCGAAGCCCTAGCCAAAATAACTGAAGCTAGAGTGAGAGCTTTCTTTTGGAAGTCCATAATCTGCCGTTTTAGACTTCCCAACACTCTCATCACATATAACGACCGATAGTTTGATAACGCCCCCTTCAGAGAATTTTGCAATGAATTAGGAATCAATCAGAGATTCACCTCTGTCGGGCACCCACAGACCAACAGAGCGGCTGAAGTGATTAATCGTACAATTCTACAAGGGCTTCGGACACGGCTTGACGACTTTAAAGGAAAATGGGTGGAGGAGCTTCCCCAGGTCTTGTGGGCTTATCATACGACCCCAAGAAATCCCACCGGCAAAACCCCATTCAGTCTGGTTTTTGGATTCGAGGCCATCATTCCAGTGGAAATTAGGGTCCCCAGTCCTCGAGTGGAAGCCTACAATGAAAAAGATAACTCGGCCCAACTGAGGGCCAATTTGGATCTCATCGAGGAGACGCGCGACCGAGCACGGATCAAGATGGCCACTTATCGACAAAGGATGGCAAGGTATTACAACGCCCGCGTTAGACCCCAGATGTTCCGTCCCGGGGACTTGGTCCTCCGGAGGGCTGAGATTTCGAGGCCAATAGAGGGAGGAAAGTTATCACCTAATTGGGAGGGGCCCTACCGGGTTGCGAAGGCCCTTCACTGAGGAGCTTACTGACTCGAAGAACTCAGCGGGAGGCCGCTCCCACGAACTTGGAATTTCGACAACCCTCACCGGTACTACCAGTGACATGCTCAACTGAATGGTTGTAGGTTCGGATACTCCAGTCCTTCAAATTATTTAAATGAAAATGTACTTTTCATGCATCATTTCGCATTACCTCTTTGTCCTACGATCATGTCACAAAAGCCGACTACCGCGTTGGCACAAAAGCCCGACTCCCGCGCTGGCACTAAAGCCCGACTCTCGCGTCGGCACCAAAGTCCGACTCCCGCGTCGGCACAAAGCCCGACTCCCGCGTCGGCGCCAAAGCCCGACTCCCGCATCGGCACAAAAGCCCGACTCCCGTGTCGGCACCAAAGCCCGACTCCCGCATCGGCATCAAAGCCCGACTACCGCGTCGGCGCCAAAGCCCGACTACCGCGTCGGCACCAAAGCATGACTCCCGTGTCGGTGCCAAAGCCCAACTCCCGTGTCGACACCCGTGTCGGCACCAAAGCCCGACTACCTCGTCGGCACAAAAGCTCGACTACCGCATTGGCACCAAAGATCGACTCCCGTGTCGGCACTTAAGCCCGACTCCCGCGTCAGCACCAAAGCCCGACTACCGTGTCAGCACAAAAGCTCGACTCTCGCATCGGCGCCAAAGCCCGACCCCATGTCGGCACTAAAGTCCAACTCCCGTGTCGGCACCAAAGCTCGACTACCGTGTCAGCACAAAAGCTCGACTACCGTGCTGGCACCAAAGCCCGACTCTCGTATCGGCACTAAAGCCCGACTACCGCGTCGGCACAAAAGCTCGACTCCCGCATCGACACTAAAGCCCGACTACCGCATCAGCACAAAAGCTCGACTCCCGTGTCGACACCAAAGCCCGACTCCTGCATCTGCACAGAATCCATGTTCCGGTACTACACCCTGAACCCGATCACATCACCTTCAGATCATCCCTTGGGGTTGGAAATACCCTGGGCCCGGTTGTGACATGCCCAGGTCGCTGCTCTTCGGGGTCAAGAGGGTCCCTGGCACGGTATCGGATCACTCCCATAGTATCGCTCCAAATGCCCATCGACGGAACACAGCATGAAACATGCTAGCAAGGCCACATCATAGGGTCTCTCAACAAAACAACGCCAAAAGATTGGAATCACAAGGCCGTTTAGCTCGTCAACATCCTGACATCGATGGTCAAGAATCAACACATACCGATCCCAGAACGTCCCTACTTAGACTATAAGTGGCCTCATTCTGGCCGGGCTGGTGTGATTCTGTGCAATTCCTACGAATGCGAATAGACCGCGATGAGCTAATGGCTTGGAAAGCTAAGCATCGATAGCGTAAAAAGAGAAAAAAGAAGAGTAGGGGGATCGACAATTCTAACACAAATGTCAAAGGATGTTCTCTTTTCATTGATTAGTTAAACTTTTACAAATGCCGACCATAGTCGGACTTGAATACATTGTAAAAAAAAAAAGAAAGATCCAAGACCGTAGGCGGGGCTTCATTCCTTCACTGGAGCGGTGTCGGCTAGGGGGGTTGTATCATCGGCCGGAGCGGAACCCTGGTGGACATCTTCACCCTCGAGGTCTCCTTCTTCGGGTTCTAAATCTTTAAGGCCTTCGACACCAAAGACCTTCATTGCCTTGTCTCGGTAGCAATGAAAACCCTGAAGATAGGCATCGGCTCCCGCTTCGGCCACCTCCTCAATGAAGACCGGGGAATTCCAGTAGTTCCCCACGGATTTCTTCCCGCCTCGGCCACCTCATTGGCAAAGGCTAGAGAGTTCCGATAGTTTTCCGCGGCTTTCCCTGCCACCTCAGCCATTTTCTCCATAGCGGCCCGAGCCGCCGCTTCGGCCTCGGCTGCCCTCTTATCGGCGGCTTTCACTGCCTCCATGGCCTCAGTAGTTTTGATGTCAGCCAGGAGAGCCACTTCCTCGGTGATTTCAATTTTCTCCTTGGAATATCTCAGCTCAGATTTCGCCACTTCGAGCTGGGTCTTGACGTCGGCCAACTCCGCTTCGGCAGCCATCAACTTCCCCTCGGCGGTGAGAGCATGCTCGAGGGCCTTGTGCATCTGTTGTTGCGCTGTTGTCGTTTTGGCCTGCGCTTGAGACCAGACTATTTCGAGCCTCTCCGCTTCTCCAGCCTGAGTCAGCTTGAGAGCATCTTCAGCTTTCGTAGCTCGGTCTCGGTACTCAAAGGCTTCTCGTCGGTAGCGATCGAGTCGACGCTCCCCGCTGGCGACAAGGGCTTGGGTATGGTTGAAGGTATTTACCATCTACACATCTAGGCCAAGGACAATTACCTAAAGTAGGCACATAGAAAACGAATAGGATTAGAATGTAAATGGTTGCTTACCCGGAGCATGACCGTCTGACCATCTTTGAAGAGGATTCGGGAGTTGGTCCGGATTATCTCCTCCCAAATCGCAGGAGTGGATGCCACTGACAGCAGCTTCTCGGCGAGGTGGGAGTGATTCATAAGAGACGGCCGCAAGGAAATCGGTCCCATCCTGTCCCCTATGGGCTCGGATGCGGCATTGCGGGCCTCGTAGCCGACAACGGCCTTCTGCCTCTTATCAACCGATGCCTCTCTGCTGGCTTGAGGCTCATCCCTCGGGGCCGGCCTGGTAGTCGATGGATTCGGCCGCTCAGTCGACTGGTTGACATGAGCCCTTGACTCCTCAGGTGGCGTACCCGCGATCTGGTCAACAGACTCCGACGGGGGCAGCGGTGCGGGAGATCACCACGGCGGCAGCGGAGTAGGCGACCGTCATGGAGGCCGTGGCGGTGATTGCACAGGAGATCGACGAGGAGGGGGCGATGGAGTAGGAAGCTTGGTGACGTCCCAAGAGGTAGGTGGCGATTGGGACTGAGGTTTTTTTCTCGATCCCTCGGCTCCATCATTTTGCCCCTTTCTCTTCTTAATGGCGGCCTTGTGAAAAGCCTCAGCCGGGATGGTGATCTTCATAACTGCATGAAAACGAATGTGCTAAAAAAAAGGGGAGAGGGGATCGAAAGGAGAATGTCATCTTTAAAGAGTCCCTCACCGTCATCAGGGGCGATGCCGGCGTGTCGGAGGTTGTCCTCCGACAATATCTCTCGGTATGATGGGAGTTCAGTTGCTAGGAGAAGATTGAAGGCTTCTTGATCTCTCGGTACTACCGAGATGTTCTTGTTAGCCTCAGTATTGGGTGTACCCCATTCCCTCCTTATCCCCTCCACTTCGGCGAAGAAGAACCGGGATTTCCATCCCTTTATGGACGAAGGGAGACCTAACCTAAGGGCTCTACCCGGCCGGGGGGCAAATAGCCACCAGCCGGATTGAGCCCGAATGGTATACAGGTTGCGAAAGAGGGAAACATTACTCGGGAGACCTTGGAGGCGAGTCAACACTGAGAAGGCACAAATGGCCCTGATTGAATTGGGGACTAGTTGAGCTGGGACCAACTCGTATCTATCAAGGAGATTGATGATGAAAGGGTGAAGAGGAAGATGAAGACCGGCCTTAAAAAATTCCTCATAAAGGGCTATCCCCCGAGGGGGAGAGGTTACCCTGTCGTTGGGACCTGGTGCGATCAGTCGCACCTCTTTGGGTATTTTATAGGCTGCCCTAAAGGTCGCAAGGTCAGCAGGAGTGACAGTGGAGGCGGTTCGCTCAGGGGAACCACTGCTTGCCCTGGAAGACGAAACTACCCTAGGAGGTGGGGTTACAGCTGCCGACGAACTCCTAACAGCCGGTTCCTACGATTCGATGCCCCTTTCGCTTAGATGGTGACACTAGCTCAGGGATGGGGGGGCATCTGATATGGCCGATCGAGTCAAAGAGCACGCGAGCCAATTCCTTGGCGATTGGGCTCAACACGGCCCACCTTGACTTCTGTGTCGGTCGGGGCCTGTCTAGGCGTTGGCCTCGGTGTAAGCATCAGCCATGGCCCATCTTGATCTCTGTGTCGGTTACGGTCCACCTCGACTTCGTATCGATCGCGGCCCTTCTAGGCCTTGGCCTCGGTGTCGGCATCAGCCACGGCCCATCTCGACCTCTGCATCGACTACAGCCCACCTCGACTTCCATGTTGGTCGCGGCCCGTCTAGGCCTTGGCCTCGGTGTCGGCATTAGCCATGACCAATCTCGACCTCTGCGTCGGCTACGGCCCACCTCGATCTCCGTATTGGTTGCGACCCACCTAGGCCTTGGTCTCGGTATCGGCATCGGCTTCGGTGTTGGCCTCGGCATCGGTCTCGGCGTTGGCCTCCGGCGGCAGTCACCCACGTCCAAGCTACGTGACCCACTTCCCTCGAGAATGGTGGACCATGTCACCACGAGCGCGCCCGGCTATGCGCGCGGTAGACGTACTTCCTCCTGGCGCCGCTAATGACGGGTGTGGCCCCATGTTCAGTCCCATGACCCGTACTTTGTGGCACGTTGAAGACTAGAAATTAACAACCGTCCGAAGGGGACTTGACCACGACGGGCGGAGGGTAAGAGGGATCCTCGAACAGGTATAAAAGGCCTACAGTCCTTAAGGTAGAGGGCTCAGGCTCTATCCAATCATTACAAAGATATCCATCCCTATTCCCCAAATCACTAACTTGGGCATCGGAGGGTCCCCACCAGAGTCACCGGTCCAGGACTTTCCTTGCAGGTTCCTGAGCGGAGGAAGGAGTCTCGCCGTTCCCTCAAAGGCCCACGAGAATTTCTGCCCACTTGACGCTCATTAAAAGTGATCCGACGACAACAGTTCATATTTCTACAATCTTCGTCGATGGTTTACTTCAACTAGATTGTAGTCGTTATGAACCCTTTTACCGATAGGAATTGTCGGATCAAACCAATCACAACGAAATAATACAGTTCGTTTCATAGGCCAACCGGGATATTCAACTTCGATTACCTCTACTAACTTTCCGTAATAATCCTGCATATTTGCTCCAGCACTTTCTCCTTTAACACATACGCCCCAATTCTGCATCCCTCTTGAAGATGCTAGTCGTTCAATTGGAAATTTGTATCCATTAACAAAATAGCAAGTATAGGTAGTTACGGTCTTCAATGGCCACTGTGCTAGGCATTTAATGAAAATATTGTCAGTTGTGAAACTGTTTACCTATAAATTAATAAGCTATTAACAATAAATTCAAAAAATAAAAGCCATTATTGTAATTGATTGAGTAATAGTATTCACAAATTAAGTAACAATTAAAACTTTTGTTAGCAATTAAATAGTATGGTATTTTATAATTTAAAGTAGAAGTTCTAATTAAGTAATTAATGAACTGTACATATACTTACTCAATGTATGGGTCGACTTCTCTACAGTTCATTAGGATGTAAAAATGTGCTGCATTATACTCCACATCGCTTAATTGTCTTGACTTCTGCCTCCCAAATGAATGGCCGATACTTTTAAATATTGATATTTTACCGTAAGTAGGTTCTCCTTCGTCCACACATATGTCATCGTTACGATCAAGATTGCGGGTCCTCGTATGAACGTGACCCTCAAAGTAATGCGAGGCAAAAGCTGAAACTTCTTCAACCAAGTGTGCATTACATATAGAACCTTCAACCCTTGCCTTATTCCGCACATTATTTTTTAACTTCTTAAGATACCTATATGTAAAGTTGAAAATATAAATAAACCAACTTCCTCGCATAAATAAAATAATATTTGAAATGTCAACATGTATTACTAATTTGGGCGTTTACCTCTTGAAAAGATACATCCAGCGATACTGTACGGGACCAACTATACATGCTTCGTATGGCAAGTGAACCGGCAAATGCTCCATTGAGTCAAAAAAACATGAAGGAAATATTCGCTCCAGCTTGCATAAAATAATTAAAATTTTCTCCTTAAGCCTTTCCATGGATGCAGAAGTAATGACTGCGGCAGATAACTCCTTAAAGAACAAGCTGAGCTCTGTCAATGCCTTCCACACATGTTGTGGAAGCAACTCACGAAAAGCTATGGGCAATAACCGTTGCATAAAAACATGACAGTCATAACTCTTCATGCCAAACAACTTGAGCTTATGCATGTCCACACACCTACCAATATTTGAAGCATAACCATCAGGAAATTTTAATCCTCTAATCCAGTTATATAAAACTTCTCGTAGATTTTTGTCAAGAGTGTAACAGGCTTTAGGATAGGTCCCGTCAGCATTCCTTCTTAAATCACCTCTTCTGCAATACTGATTAAGTTTCTTCTCTCGACTTTGCAGTATCTTTGGTTTTTCCCGGGATGTTTAGTACCATGTTAAATATGTTATCAAAGAAAATTTTCTCAATATGCATAACATCCAAGTTGTGCCGGATGAGATTTGTGCTCCAATACGGTAAATCCCAAAAAATGCTCTGCTTCTTCTAGTTATGTTCTTTACATATACATCCATTTATTCTATCTGCATCTGGTTTCCAAGCATACCTCAACCCCAAATGCTCTATAATATCAAATATATATGTGCCAAACCTAACCGGTTCGGCAAATTTTATGACTACTTTGTTCTTCTGGAAGGCGATCAAGTTCCGCCTATAAGGTTGATTCGAAGGAAAGAACTTTCTATGATTATCAAACCATGACTGCTTACCACTCTTCTGCAATGTAAATGCATCTAAATCATACATGAAATGAGGGCATGCTAGATGCCCAGAAGTGCTCCAACTGGACAACATTGCATATGCCGGAAAGTCACTGATTGTCCACATCAAAGCAGCTCTCATGATGAAATTTTGTTTCATAGAAATGTCGTAGGCTATGACTCCTGTTCCCACAACATTTTCAATTCGGCTACTCGCGGTTGTAAGAAGACATCAATCTTCTCTTTTGGATTTGATGGTCCTGGAACCAAAACTGTCAAAAACATTGCAGTATCTTTCATGCACTTCCACGGTGAAAGATTATATACAGTCAGTATTACAGGCCAACATGAATATTGTTGCCCCGCTTGACCAAACGGTTGGAAGCCATCAATACAAAGACCTAATCTAACATTCCTTATTTCTTCTGCGAAATCAAGATGATTTTCATTAAAATGCTTCCAAGCTTTTAAATCTGATGGATGTCGCATTTCATCTTCTTTAGATTCATGTTCTCCATGCCATCTCATATCAGCAGCTGTAGCCTCAGATCTATATAATCTCTGGAGGCGTGGAGTAAGAGGGAAGTAATGCATCCTCTTGTAAGGCATACTTTTCCTCCTACTTGTACTAGCTCCCCATTCGCCATTTTTATACCTCGATTGCCCACAAATCTTACACCATCTCAGCTTTGAGTCTTCACCCCAATATATCATACAATTGTTCAAGCAACAATCGATCTTATTAACTGGGAGCCCAAGGCCACGCAATAACTTCTTCGTTGAGTAGAAACTGTCTGCTACAACATTATGATTTGGCAAAACTTCCTTCATTAACCCTGCTACAGCATTGAATGCCTTTTCTGATAATCAATGTTCCACCTTAATATTCAACAACCGAGCAGCCATAGACAATTGGGAATGACTCTCACAACCAGGATACAATTCTTGATTTGCGGAACACAACATATCATAAAATTGTTATGCATCTGGATTTGGTTCTTTCATAAATGTATTCTGGTTGAATTCGTTACCCGATGCATTCATCACCATTTCTTCGTATGTGTTTAAATTCACAAATGGTTCATCAATGGGATTTGACACTTCTTGGCTAGTGACAGCTGCAAACATTTCCTCAGTTTCACCATGACAGTTCCAAACATCGTACCCAGGAACAAACCCCTTTTTACACAAGTGCACCTTCACAGTTTCAACATCTCTATAGGCTTTATTCTGACACTTGCGTAAGTTGCAGGGGCACCTGATCCTAGGCCCATCCATCCATTTGGGTTGACTACATGCAAATGCTATAAATTCTTCCAATCCATTCAGAAAATCTGGATTAAGCAACCCATCTTTTAACCTTACATACATCCACGAGCGAGCCCCGCTCATATTGACCAAGTTATACAATTCCTGGTAAACCATTAAAGAAGACAACTGTATAATTTTGCATTAGTCATTATAGCAATAGATTAATTCTTTTACACATCTAAGCTAAATAACAAATATTGTGCCTCTTTAATTATACCGATAAATCAAGGCTGGGCAGTGGCTACGATCCTTGACGTGCTATCTAGGACTGAGGCCCAGTACCGGGGTCCATTCAATCATTAGACTTTACAAGTAAGCAAGTGTCCTAAATTAATTCCACTTTCACTCCACTAGAACTTAGGTAAGGCCCTATCACATTCAATATTATTTTATGCGATATGTTATTCTGCTAAAAATTATCATCGATTACGTTGAAATTTCGGTAGCAATTCCCCATATGTTCTCCCAAATGTGTGGCTTATATGCCACACTAGGAGAACGTAGGAGGATATACAATTTGCTAGCTCAACTAACGATGATGAATAACAGATAAACATATCGCAAAAAATAATCTCAAACTGTCCACTAGGACAATTTGAGACTTTGCAAGACTAAGTCTTACAAAGTCTCAAACGGGTCTAAAGGTTATAGTGCTGTGAGAAATAGTATGAAAAATCAAAGAATGAACTTGACATAGCATGTAACTCAAATCACATTAAATATAAATTCTTTCAGTACTTGATTCTGAGTTCACTAGCTATATCAAATTTAATATTCATGCATTAAATTTAGAACGTTCTAAATGAGCTATATCATTTTTCGTCCATGACATCGAATTTATTTTGATTGGTTGGTTTAGAATTTGAGGAATTATATCAAATTATGGTTTGCTATATCAAATTTCTTTCAATTGAAGAACATGAATATTCTAATATTTTTTTCTAATTTGCTAAGAAAATGATTGTGACAATATTTAAAAACTAAATATTTAAAATTTGCTAAGCTAAAATATAACAGGTATTAAAGAAATATAAAATCATTAAAAATTTAATCATCTAAACTATAAAAACAAATAAATTGCATGATAAGCATTTTAATAATAATATATCATGAACATTATTTCAAGAAATAAATAGATTTTAAATTATGCAATACAAGATTCTGGATCACATACAAATTGTTATAATATTTTACTAAAATTGACTTCATAAACACGACCCTGTTTTTTTTAAAATAACGGTGACCTGGCCATCGTGGCCAGGCCACCGCCGGCTAAGGCGGCGGCCGTGGCCGTCGTCTCTGGCCACTGCCGCGCCGTGGCCTGAGATGACGGCCATGGCCGCCGCAGTGGCCGTGGAGTCAGGGGTGGGTGAAAAACCCCACCCCGACTTCCTTTTTTTTTAAACGGTCGCCTGACCACCATGGCCAGGCCACTACCGGCCATGGCGGCGGCCGTGGCCATCGTCTCCATCCGACGGTTGCGATTGATCCAAGCCGTGATCTTCATCGGCGACAATCGATCTTGGACCATTGTGATCGATCCGATCGGCGACGATCCGACGATTGCGATCGATCCGATCGGCGACGATCCGACGATTGCGATCGATCCAAGCCCTAATCCCGATTGACGACGATCGATCTCAGACCATTGCGATCGATCCGATCGGCGACGATCCAACGGTTGCGATCGATCCAAGCCCTAATCCCGATTGGCGATGATCGATCTCGAACCATTGCGATCAATCCGTTCGGCGACGATCCAATGGTTGTGATCAATCCAAGCCATGATCCTGATCGGCGAGGATCGATCTTGGACCATTGCGATCGATCCGATCGGCGATGATCCGATGGTTGCGATCGATCCAAGCCCTGATCCCGATCGGCAACGATCGATCTCGGACCGTTGTGATCGATCCGTTCGGCGATGATCCGATGGTTGCGATCGATCCAAGCCGTGATCCCGATCGGCGATGATCGATCTTGGACCATTGCGATCGATCCATTCGGCGACGATCTGACGGTTGCGATCGATCCAAGCCGTGATCCCGATCGGCAACGATCGATCTTGGACCATTGCAATTGATCTGATCAGCGACGATCCGACGGTTGCGATCGATCCAAGCCCTAATCCCGATTGGCGACGATCGATCTCGGACCATTGCGATCGATCCGATCGGTGACGATCCGACAGTTGCGATCGATCCAAGCCATGATCCCGATCGGCGAGGATCGATCTCAAACCGTTGCGATCGATCTGATCAGCGACGATCCGATGGTTGCGATCGATCCAAGCCTTGATCCCGATCGGCGACGATCAATCTCGAAGTGTTGCGATCGATCCGTTTGGCGATGATCCGACGGTTGCGATCGATCCAAGATGTGATCCCGATCGGTGATGATCGATCTCGGACCGTTGCTATCCATCCGATCGGCGACGATTCGATGGTTGTGGTCGATCCAAGCCCTGATCAATCTCGGACCATTGCGATCCATCCGATAGGCGATGATCCGACGGTTGTGATCGACCCAAGCCGTGATCCCGATCGGCGAGGATCAATCTCGGACTGTTGCGATCAATCCGATCGGCGGCGATCAGACGGTTGCGATTGATCCAATCGACGACGATCAGACGGTTGCGATCGATCCAAGCCATGATCCCGATCGGTGACGATCGATCTCGGACCGTTGCGATCCATCCGATCGGCGATGATCCGATAGTTGCGAACGATCCAAGCCGTGATCCCAATCGGCGAGGATCGATCTCGCACCGTTGCGATCGATCCGATCGGCGATGATCTGATGGTTGCGATCGATCCAAGCTGTGATCCCGGTCGGCGACGATCGATCTCGCACCGTTGCGATCGATCCAACGGTTGCGATCGATCCAAGCCATGATCGATCCTGATTGGCGATGACCGATCTCGCACCGTTGCGATCACAATGTTTTATTTTTAATTTTTTTATCTTTTAATTATATTTTAAAACTTTATTTTTTTAAGAAAATGTTGCGACACATTTTTGCGTTGCTAAATAAAAAATTTATTTATTTATTTTTCTGATTTATTGTGTCGCCAATGTGTCGCTATTTAACATAATTAATTTTTTTAAAAATATTACGATGCACCGAAATCATCATAATATTTTATTTCATAATTATTTTTAATTTTTTTTAAAAACTATTTTTTAAAAAATATTACGACGCAATATTGGTGTTGCTAAATAAAAAATATTTTTATGAATTTTCTGTTTTATTGCGTCACTATTGAGTCGCTATTTAATATAATTAATTTTTTTAAAAACATTGAGATGCACTGAATTGTGTCGTAATATTTTTATTTCATAATTATATTTTATAAAAATTAATTTTATTTAAAATAATTGCGATGCAAATACCTGCATCGCTAAATTAAAAATTATTTTTTTAATTTTTTAGTTTATTGCGTCGCTATGCGTCGCTATTTAACATAATTAATTTTTTTTAAAACTTTGCGACATACTGCGTTGCGTCGTAATATTTTTATTTCATAATATATTTTATAAAAATTAAATTTAAAAATATTGCGACGCATTACTTGCGTCGCTAAATTAAAAATTCAATTTTTATGATTATCTGGTTTATTGAGTCGCGAATGTGTCTTTAATTGCGTCGCAATTTTTTATTGTCGCGGTGGTGTCGCAATGTGATCGCAATTTAGCGACGCAATGATGCGTTGCTAATTTTGCGTCAGTATTTCAAGATTTTCTTATAGTGATAGAATCTTGAGCTAACAATATCAGAATATCACAGCAAAAATAGTTGAACAAATTAAATTTTAATTCATTTTAATTACTCCAACTCATATACGAACATGATGTTGGAGTGATCATCCACTAGCCTCACAACCACTAATCATTTTAATTCATTTTCCCTTGGCATAGAATGGATGCATGACCTTATAGGATGCTAGCTAGGTTATATGATTAGCGGTGCACTTATTCACAAGCCCAAAGAAATTTTATAATTATAAAACAATAAGAAAAAAAAATTAAAAAGAAAGAGATTAGAGAAAGCTTTTTTTTTTTTCCTAGTAGAGCTTTCGTGACACGGACATTGCTTTCCTCCCGTGACAGAATATGATTTAAATGAATTTATAGACTCAATCTAGGTAACTTTCAACGACTCTACTTATAATGGTTTAAAAAATTTGATAGCCATTACTCACAAATTATGTTAGAAATGATCTAAAATTTAACAAGCCATTTGGCAGCCGATTTGAATTAAATTTTTATTTTTAAAAACAATAAATTTAACTTATAGTATGAATAATGCATTTAGTTGAACCGTTTTTGTAAACATCTTTTTTTTTTTTTTTTTTTTAACTATCTTAAAAATCAGAATGAATCTAAAAAATGTTATACTAACGTTTTTTTAGTATTCATCTTAAGCATTTTTTAATTTTTTTAACATCCGAAATTCATAAATCCATCTTTTTTTTTTTTTTTTTTCTACGATCTTTTCTATGCAATTTATTATTTTTTTAAAAATAATTTTAAAAATATCAATTAAATATATTTTTAAATACTAAAAATTAATAAAATATAAAATATAATTTTAAATTTTAAATATAATTTATATTTTTAAAAATGAATTTTTTTTTTTTTTTGGATCATGAGTCAAACTGAACAATGATTTGATGGTTTCCGATGCCGTGTGACCGGAACGCGAAATTTTTATTAAACGTGTAGTCCATGAGATCCCAGAATCAGCCTTAGCCATGATCCCAGACTGGCAACTTGTAGCAGATGGATCCTCGTTTGCAATAGTTGCTAAATTTGAAAATCCACAAGCTATGTCATCATGATCGTTCTTCTGGTAATTAACTGTGGAATGACGTAACATGAAATGCTCCCTTGTCCATCCAGATCACCACATCATGAAGTGCTGTCTTCCACCCAAGACTGCTGCAGTCTGCATGAGACTTCTCATGCCCAGATGTTTGACATTTTTGGCGTCTCAAGATTAAATCCTGATACTTGAGCAAACAAACCCTTATAATAAGGAAAGATAACTCCAGTGCCACTCAAAATTTCCTGGCTTCCATCCTCATCAATCAAACCAGGAAAAAAAAAAAAAGTATACGTCCATGAGTCCTCCTGGTATGGGGATTTTTAAGGCCATTAATTACTCTTCAGAGAGTGTCATGGTTTGTATCAAACATGTTATCGTAGGCCATTAATTTAGCTAAATTACCCGGTATCCAAATTTTTAGTAGTGGCCTGCATTTGCATGCACATTATAACTATTACTTAATGAATGTATTAAATTTGCAATGTATTAAATTTGTTCTTTTATGCTGAAGTATTAGCTTCGTGATGATGATAATGATGATGGATCTTCAGTTTCGTGATGATGATGATACATCATTGTCGAGCTTTCTTCTGGCAGAAGGGAAATGGCCACAGAGTACATCTTTTAGAAGACCCCATCAAATAGGACAGATTTTAATGATTATCTATAATTTGCACGAACTCTTAAAAATCTTTTGCTGTTTTTTCTATTTAAGGGAACTCTAGGCAAGACAGAGGTGCTTCTTATGAAACCGAGGAGGCAAGTCGGCACATAAGAAGGCTTCCTTATTGGTCGCAATTTAAGTTTTTGTGGGGGTACTTATGTGGGAGAATGTCTTTGAGGGGATCCGCTTGAAAATAATTAGTCATAACTGTTCTCTGTGCTGAACTGTAGCATGATGTTTGGATATTCATGAGGAAGGCATTGGCCAAACGCCTCTGATCTCACATCAAATATATGAGATCTAGGTGGATTTTGATGGATAACTAATAGTGGGGAGTAAGAGAGGATGCAGTTGACCTCCGTGATGATCATATATTCACATGAAAGGCAGAGATAGGTGAGTCACTGAATGTTTTAGTAGAAAATGTTACAATTTAATATAGAATTCTTTAGGATGTTTCTGTTTTACTGAAAAAATTTATTTCACAAGTCCTCTTCAAACTTATTCCTTCTCATTTATCATGTTCTAGAAATTCAGGGGATTTGACAGATTCTACTATCTGCTTTAAAAAATTGAACTTATCTATTAGGAGTTGCTGTCTTAAGATGTGATTTCTTAGACACTTTTGTTATTGAGATTAGAACTTCACCAAGGCCGGTCCCAAGTCCGAGCAAAGAAGGAGGGTTGCGTTAGATAGCTGACAATCAGCATAAAACTCTGTCAAATCTCTTAAAACATAGCCGATCCTATGTAGTTGGGAAAAAGCTTAGATGAGTTGAGTCTTATTATTGAGATTAGAATTTAAAAATTCAGGCTTCCTCGGTGCATGATGACACTCTTGTATTGCTTGCTGTTTTGAGACCATATAATTCAAATTTTACTTAAAATTTCTCTATCATATTCAAACTTTACTCACATTTCCCCCCATATTGATACAGGGTTCAAAGTCTGAAAATTCCAAAAGCTCCACTGAGTATATCTCTCCTTATTCACCTTTTCCCTTAGTTACACAGGCTCTCTGAATTCAACCTTAACACAGAAAATTGCAATTTTTTTTTAAGCACGTTACTAAATATCTAGACTATTTATAATCTCCTTTGCTTATAGTACCTTGTGTTGGGTAAAGAAAAACATGCTAACTATTTTTTTTTTCTTTTAATTTTTTAGAAAATCTTGACCTGCTAATCAGATGGATTTCCTAATACCTTTTCTTGGTCCGTATTGTAGAACCAAAATGCCAGAGGGCAGCTGGAAATGTGAAAAGTGTAACAACATAAGCTAACCATTCCTAACCAATTGTAACAGGAAGAATTGTGTGGTGCAGAGAGAGAGAGAGAGAGAGCGAGGGAGAGCAAATGTGGCAAACTTGAGCGGGTTCAAGACATAAGGTTGGAAATTTGTCGCCCTTGGTAGCTAATTGGCCACAAATCTCACATAATCTTGGGTTTTACTAGCTTGAACTAGAATAATAAAATTTAATAATTAAAAATAATAATAATAAGAATTTCATCTATAGCACATAATAGTAGCTATTAGTTAGTGACAGCTACCAAAAATATAAACCTAGATTATTATGCATGTATTTATCTATAGTAGTGTAAAAATTCTCATGGGCCTTTTAGGTGGGAATTAAACTTGGAGATTGGATGCCAATATTTCAGGCTTGGGAAGGGTCATTGTGCACCACATGCAATACAGGTCATGTGCATCATGCATGGTGATTGATTGCGCTGTCAGGGCCATCTTGTTGAGTATTTTGCTTAGCCATGGCCTTTGACATGGTCTTATACATACTTTGTGAATAAATGTCATGAGCAATGGCCGCTAAGCCACTTTTTCTTGTTTTGGTGGTTTTTGGTTATTTTTGTATTGTCAAGACTTTCAAGCGATAAGCCAAGAAAATGCAATCTTCCTCGTAACCTTGGAACCCCCGGGGTGGACTTCGGCTAGATACCCGGCATGTATATTGTTGGGAGGGCGAGCGAGAACAATCTAGTAGGCCGGTTTGCTCATGGATTCTTGCGGTGCCTATTATTGCCTCCTCTGCCTCCTGAGCCCTTAGTATAGGTTTAGCGGTAGATGCATTTGCTTATAATCTCTTAATTTCTTTAATGAAAGTACTTGTTTTGCCGTTTCACATCTGAGTGTGTTGCCTTGCCACTTTTGTGTGTTTACCTTGTTTGTAACATTGGGTTTTTGTTGCTAGTATGCATTGGCTGGCTTTTTAGTGTGGGAAACATTGGGATGCCACATGGGTTTGGCCTTGTAAAAGACTAGCCCCATGAGAAGTGGTATCAGAGCCCGGTTTGACTGTGAAGATTAGCACAATGCAGATGGTTCGCAAAACTAGTGGAGAGATAAGTGGGATGGTACATGAGGAGGCAATGGTTGCCATGCCTGCCCCCGTGGATGCACGAGTTGATAATGACAAACCGCGAAGCCACAAGGAACGGGTATCTGCAGTAGAGATGCAGTTATCCCAATTGGATGCGAGCATGGTGCATTTGTTCTCGATGGTGGATCGTGTTACAAGTCTGGAGTTGAGTCAAGAGTAGCTCATGGAGTCGATGGACAATCTCAATGACAATACTCAAGAATCTATCAAGCTCTTGCGGGAGCAACTGAATGATTTGGCCATAAGAGTTGTAGTATTGACTTGGGCAGTTGGTACCTTGCCAACCCCAAATACTGGGGAAGGTGGAACAGGCCAGATGCGAGCACCAGAGCCTCGAAGCTACGGCGGATCTCATGATGCAAATGAGTTGGAGAACTTCTTATTCGACATCGAGCAGTACTTTCGAGTAGTACGGCCTAACTCAGAGGAGATCAAAGTAACCTTGGCGACTTGATCGGTGATGCCAAACTATGGTGGCGGACTCGGTATGATGACATTCAGGCAGGTCATTGCATCATTGCCACCTGTGAAGACTTGAAGAGGGAGATCAATTTTTGCCAAAAATATGTGAAATTCATAGCACATGAAACTTGAGGCGACTCCAGCAATCGGAACTATTCGATAATATGTAAAGCAGTTCTCGATATTGATGTTGGACATTTGAGATATGCCCGAGAAAGATAAGCTATTCTACTTTTTGGAGGGCTTAAAGCCATGGGCACAACAAGAGTACAATGAAGAGGTGTCACAGATTTGGCATCTGCTCAAGCGGTAGCTGAGCGCTTGATAGATTATCTCCCCTTTGACCACCAAAAGAAGAAGTCCATTGCAAACACCTCCAAGAGTTAGAAGCTGTCAAAAGGGAAGGGTGTGGTGAATGAGAAAAAGAAAGACTCCAAGGCTAAGGTAGTGTTTGAAATAGGGGATAAGCTCTTATTCCCAAAAGCCATAACTATAAGGGATAGCTGGGAATAAAGTTAACCAAAGGGATAATCCATGGTTAACCATGGTTAACCATGAGATATCCCCTCAATTTATTTCCTAGAGAATGCAGGAATAGCTGGTTATCCCTTCAAATAAAAGTAAAAAAAAGTTATCCTATGGATTTACCTTTTTGCATTTGATATGATCAATGGGATAGTCAAGGGATATCCCTAGGGATAGCTAGGGGACAAACTCTATCCCATACACTTATCCATGGATAATATTTTTTCTATCAAACACTACCTGATGTGGTCGGTAAATGAAGGGTAGGTCGTGATACAGTCGGTCAGCAGAGAATAGGTTGGAACCCTGGGCAGCCCCGAGTCCTGGGCGGCCTCCTGGTCCTGGGTGGCTCCTAAGCTCTGGGCGGCCCCCTGGTCCTGGGTGGCCCCCAAGCTCTGGACGGCCTCCTAGTCCTGGGCGGCCCCCTAGTCCTGGGCGGTCTCCTGATCCTGGGCGGCCCCCAAGTCCTGGGCGGCCCCCTGGTCCTGGGCGGCCTCTTGGTCCTGGGCGGCCCCCAAGTCCTGGGCGGCCTGGGCGGCCTCCTGTCCTGGCGGCCCCCTCTGGGCGGCCTCCTGGTCCTGGGCGGCCCCCAGTCTGGGCGGCCTCCTGGTCCTGGGCAGCCCCCAGGCTTGGGCAGCCTCCTGGTCCTGGGCGGCCTCTGGTCCTAGGCGGCCCCCAAGTCCTGGGCGGCCTCCTGGTCCTGGGTGGCCCCCAAGTCCTGGGCAGCCTCTGGTCTGGGCGGCCTCCTGGTCCTAGGCGGCCCCCAGGCTCTGGGCGGCCTCCTGATCCTGGGCGGCCCCCAAGTCCTGGGCGGCCTCTTGGTCCTGGGCGGCCCCCAGGCTCTGGGCGGCCTCCTGGTCCTGGGCGGCCCCCAAGTCCTGGGCGGCCTCCTGGTCCTGGGTGGCCCCCAAGCTCTGGGCAGCCCCCAAGTCCTGGGAGGCCCCCGAGTCCCGGACGGCCTCCTGCTTTGGGCTATACACCCGAGCTCTTAAAGCTATTTTCATATCAGAAACACTTAACGCTACAAACTGTCGTATCCAGAACAAAGCTCAAGAATCATCAAACATCATGGCGCTTTAAATGACTAGGATAAGACAAATGCCAGAACATCACCATTCATCGAAAAGCTCAAATAAAGGAGATACTGAGCACCTATTTTAGAGCCAGATAACTTCCCACTAACTCTGACATTCCCTTGGGAAAACCGAAACCATCATGATGATTCTTAGCTTCCAGAGCAAGTTCCTTAATGCCTCTGGTGTTAATTATCAGTAAACGATCACGTGGCATACTCTCGTAGTGGCTGATCATTAATCTTTACACTAATCTTATACATTAATCTTATACATTAATCTTATACATTAATCTTTTGAAAAAGAAGGAAATATGACTCGACGCTGACGGCATGATGACGAAGGCAAGAGAGCGATATTTTCTTCCTTTTTCCCAAAAATTCAAGGGGTATAAAAAGGGGGAAGATCCAGGGAGAAAGGGAGGATTTTTCCTTCCTTCGGCAGAGATCTCTAACAAAGAAAATTTTTCTATCTTTCTGGTGATCCAGCATCAACAGATTGGCGCACCAGGTAGGGGGACGAACCTTTGACTCCTTAAAACAGCTCTTATCTTTCCAATATGAAGACTAGATCTCCGGAGGAAGACTTTTCCATGGGTCTGGGGGGCATCTCTCATCTTCTGATCGGATTGAGAGAACTCCTGACCAACCGAGCTGGCCCGACAAGCCCTCCAGCCCCTTCCTCACCACTGCCAGTATCAGCTACTCCCCAGGATCAGTTTTCCACCCTCACACAGCAAGTTCAAACCCTCGTTGGGATGGTTCAGCAACTGCAGGAGCAACATTCCAGAGGGGCCCGACGGTTCGAAACACCTCTACACTCAGATCGGCTACTCCTGTTAGCCGGCAGTCTACCGGGGGAGATCCCCTCCTACGAGGCCTCTCCACCCCTACGCCTCGGCGGGTCTTCATTCTCAAGGCTCCCAGGGTGGATCGCGCTCCCTTACCCGTTCCTCGAGTAGTCCACCTGCCAGGCGGCGACGGGGAAAGGAGCCGCATGTGGAGCACCGCCAGTGGTGTCGTCGATCTTTGTCTTGTTCCCCTGAGCCAGCTGGAGGAAAGATGGCTGATCAGATGGAGAGGCGCCTCGATGAACAAGACCGGAGATTGGAAGAGCTCAGCCAAAGAATCAATAATCAGCCGGGGTCGGATTACGACACCCGCCCTCCTCTTACTTGGCGAATTATGGAGGAACCCATTCCTGGGAGGTTCCGCTTCCCTCAACTTGACCCTTATGACAGCACCATCGACCCCTGAATCATCTGGAAAGTTACAAGCTATTATGCAAGTTCAAGGGGCAACTGATGCCCTCTTGTGTGTTGCTTTCCCAGCCACACTCCGAAAGGCCGCCCGTGCTTGGTATTCTCGTCTACCCGCACGCAGTATTGATTCCTTCCGACAACTGGAAAGATCTTTCTTGGCTCATTTTGACGCTTGTCGAAAGATCCCTCGAGTGGCAGACAGCTTGTTCTCTGTGCAGCAACAAGATGGGGAATCTTTGAAAGACTTTATAACCCGATTCAAGGTGGCGGCCTTGAAAGTTATCATCTCGACGATGCTGTGGCTACTCTGGCCTTGAAGCGGGGGCTCCGTCCCTCCCGTTTCACTTACTCTTTGGACAAAAGGCCTCCCTGCTCTTATGCTGATCTCTTGAGTCATGCGCAGAAGTACATCCGCGCCGACGAGGCTGATTCGTCAAGAAGAGGTGCCGAAGGAAGGACTGGGAAGAGGCCAGCCCGCCCGAGTCGAGCAGGCCCCCTCCCAAGAAGTCTGAACCCTCGTGCCGACCGGCTGACCGCCGCAAGAGCCTAGCCCCCAGAGAAGATCATCTTACACCCCTCCTTGCACCCCGGGCTCATATCCTCATGGAGATTGAAAATGAGCCTTATCTGCGGCGTTCACCTCCCTTGAAGAAAGGCGCTGCACGTGATAGAAGCCGCTACTGCCGTTTCCATAGAGATTATGGCCACGACACTGAGGAATGCCGCAATCTGAAACAGGCCATTGAAGAACTTATACAAAGGGGATATCTGGGCAGTACATCCAGAAGAAGGAGACTCCCTGTACCAGCTTTGATGGGCCCTCCTCCGCCTCAGGCCAACATTGATAATGCCCCTACGGAGCGAATGGTGGGAATGATTGCCCGTGGAGGAGCATCATCTTATAAGAGGCCAAGAGGGGAGGGAGAGTTAGAAAATGTAATCCCTTTAAGGGAGATATAGCTGGGGGTGGTATTGTAAAAGATGATAGCGTCGTTGTCTCTATGATGGTCGCTAAGCATCCTGTAAGAAGTATTTTAATCGATAGCGGGAGCTCCACCAACATACTTACTTATGATGCATTTCTTCGAATGGGTTTATCTCCTGACTCTCTTCGACCTGTAGCTACTCCTCTGGTTGGCTTCACGGGAGATTCCATACGGGTGGAGGGCAAGATTACCCTACCTGCTACAGCAGGGTCGCCGCCGCAACAGAGCATGGTGATGTTGGACTTCTTGGTGGTCCGGGTACCCCTGACATACAATGCTATTCTTGGCCATCTTGGATTGAATATGCTAGATGCGGTTATATCCACTAAGCGTCTGCTGGTGCAATTCCCTACTAACCGAGGAATTGGCGAAATGCATGGGGAGGTGGACTCAGTCAGACCTTGTTATCATCTAGCTCCCAGTCCTCAGGCAGTTGTGATTCCCCCAGCCGCCAAATCATTCGATCCCAGGGAGACCGAGCGAAGGGGAGAACCGGCAGAACGTTTGATATCTTGCCCCCTAGAAGACGACCCAGGCAAGATCGTGCAAATCGGCGAACTCCCCTCCCCTGAAGCCCGGAGTCAGCTCCTGGCCTTCTTGCGGGTGAATGCCGATATCTTTGCTTGGAAGGTGACAGATATGGTTGGGATCCCCCCAGAAGTGATCACTCACCAGCTTAATATCAACCCAGAATGCCGACCAGTCCACTAGAAAAAAAGGAGTTTCGCTCCCGAGCGGCAGAGAACTATAGATGAAGAAGTGGGTAAATTGCTTATGGTCGGCCATATTCGAGAGGCGCAATACCCTGACTGGCTAGCCAATGTGGTCATGGTCCGAAAAACCAGTGGGGGATGGAGAATCTGCATTGACTACACCGATCTTAACAAAGCCTGTCCTAAGGATAGTTTTCCATTGCCATGGATCAACAGTTAGTGGATTCTATTTCCGGCTACGAACTTTTAGTTTCATGGACGCCTTCTTGGGGTATAATCAAATAAAAATGAACCCCTCGGATGAAGAACATACCTCTTTTGTTACTGAGAAGGGCATTTATTGTTATAAAGTAATGCCCTTTGGGTTAAAGAACGCGGGAGCCACCTATCAAAAACTGATGAATAAAGTTTTCAAAGATCAGCTCGGCCGCAATATAGAAGTGTATGTAGATGATATGCTGACGAAGAGCACCTGTGCTGCCAACCATATCGCTGATCTAGAGGAGACTTTCCATAACCTCCGACTTCATAGAATCAAGCTTAACCCGCGCAAATGCGCATTTGGAGTTACTGCAGGAAATTCTTGGGTTTCTGGTAACCCGGCGGGGAATTGAGGCAAACCCGGAGAAGATTCATGCCATCCTTGATATGAGGCGACCAGCCTGTAAGAGGGAGGTACAAAGCTTACCGGAAGGATAGCAGCGCTGAGCCAATTTTTATCGAGATCAGCGGAAAGGTGTCTACCTTTCTTCAAAGTCTTATGCAGAGCGGACGGCTTTGAATGGACGGAAGATTGTCAGCGGGCTTTTGAAGAGCTTAAGGAGTTCTTATCCATGCCACCCCTGTTATCTAAACCGAAGGAAGGAGAAAAGTTCTTCCTTTATCTCGCAACTTCCTCAGAAGCGTCAGCTCTGTTTTGGTGCGTATCGATGACCATGCCATTCAGAAACCTGTACTATACTAGCAAAGTACTTCATGGTGTGGAAGAAAGGTATTCAGAAACGGAAAAGGTTATTTTCGCTTTGGTTATCTCCGCCCGATGGCTCAGACCATATTTTCAGGCCCATCCTATAATTGTACTCACTGACCAGCCTCTCAGAGCCATTTTGTCCCGCCCTGACACTTCCGGCCGATTGGCTAAGTGGGCCATCAAGCTAGGAGAGTTTGACTTATCCTTTCAGCCCCGGGTAGCTCTAAAATCCTAGGTCTTAGCCGACTTCCTGGTGGAGTGTACTTGGTCTGAGAGGCATCAAGAAGATTCCCCCCAAGTTCCTTTAGATGCCGGCGAGGAGAATGATGAGGCGTGGATCCTCCACGTCGATGGAGCCTCTAACTCCCAGGGGAGCGGAGCCGGTCTTATTCTTTCCAGTCCGGAGGGCGTGGTGTTGGAGTATGCTCTCCGCTTCCTCTTTGAAGCTACTAACAATCAAGCTGAATATGGAGCCTTGTTGGCCAGGATTAAACTGGCACATGGACTGGGGATCAAGCATCTCCGAGCTTTTACCGACTCGCAGCTTATTTCTACCCAAGTAGCTGGAGAGTATGAGGCCCGAGATCCTATCATGTACCGGTACCTAAGCAAGGTTAATCTGTTAATCCCCTTGCTAGATTGCTTCACGATCAGTTACATCCCTAGAGGGGAGAATGCCAGAGCTGATATGTTGGCCCAACTTGCTACATCAGCGGATAGCGCCATGGGCAAGACTTATATTGAGTACCTGGAGACACCTAGTATTGAAGCCATGGAGGAAGTTCTGCCAGTTACACAGGAAGAAACATGGATGGACGCCTATGTCCAATACTTGAAAGATGGCGTCCTCCCGGCCGACCACGGGGAAGCCAAGCTGCTTAAGCAGAGAGCCTCTAAGTTCATATTGCTGGATGACCAACTCTACAAGAAATCCTTTTCCCAGCCTTTTCTTAAATGCGTCGGCCCAGCAGACGCGAATTATATTCTTAGGGAAATTCATGAAGGTATATGCGGGGATCATTCGAGGGGCAGATCTCTGGCGCGCAAAGCTCTCCGGCAAGGATATTATTGGCTAACCATGCAGGAAGATGCTACTGAACTAGTGAAGAGATGTGACCAATGTCAATGGTACGCTTGTATTCAGCGACAGCCGGCTTCCCTGTTGAGTCCTCTCTTCGCCCCATGGCCCTTCGCCCAATGGGGCATGGACATCCTCGGCCCTTTCCCACCGGCGTCAGGACAGCGGAAATTCCTGCTCGTTGCTATTGATTATTTCACTAAGTGGGTTGAGGTCAAGGCACTCGCCAGGATCACTGAAGTCAATGTCAAGGCTTTTCTCTGGAAATCCATTGTCTGTCGATTCAGCATACCTCATACTCTTGTCACCGACAATGGCCGACAATTCGACAACGCTGCCTTTAGAACTTTCTGTGCTGATTTTGGCATCACTCATCGATTCTCCTCTGTCGGCCATCCACAGTCTAATGGAGAGGCCGAGGTCACGAATCACATGATATTACGAGGACTGAGAACCAGGCTAGACGCATCTAAAGGAAGATGGGTGGAAGAACTCCCAACCGTGCTCTGGGCATACCACACAACTCCCAGGATGCCAACAGGAGAGACGCCTTTCAACCTGGTTTTCGGCTCCGAGGCTGTTATTCCGGTCGAGATTGGCCTGCCAAGTATTCGAGTGGTGTCGTATGATGAAGCCGACAATCTCCCTAATTTAAGAGCTAGTCTCGACCTCATTGATGAAGTAAGGGACCGAGCTCAAGTTAAAATGGCGGCCTACCAACAACGGATAGCGAGATATTATAATACTCGCGTCCATCCGAAAAGCTTCCGCCAGGGAGACTTGGTCCTTAGAAGAGCCGAAATATCAAAACTGGCGAAAGGGGGCAAATTGTCCCCGAATTGGGAAGGGCCCTACCGAGTCGCAGAAGTCCTTCATCGTGGAGCATATCGACTTGAAGATTTGAGTGGACAACCAATCCCTCGAACATGGAACACAGACAATCTCGGCAATACCACCAATAATGTAATGGATATTTACCCAAGAAGTCAATAAATGTACACATTCAGAGATTTCCTATGAATGGTTCCTGAAAAAGAACTCGACGGCCCCATGGTCCTAAGGACACCCCCGGGTTGGTATCGCTTGCCCCTGAGGAGGTTCAAGTCCAAGGCCTAGGCGGCCTCGAGTCGAACTCTCGGGCTAGTATCCGACTAACCCCGAGATAGTTCTTGAAAAAGAACTCGACGGCCCCACGGTCCTAAGGACACCCCCGGGTTGGTATCGCTTGCCCCTGAGGAGGTTCAAGTCCAAGGCCTAGGCGGCCTCGAGTCGAACTCTCGGGCTGGTATCCAACTACCCCCAAGATAGTTCTTAAAAAAGAACTCGACGGCCCCACGGTCCTAAGGACACCCCCGGGTTGGTATCGCTTACCCCTGAGGAGGTTCAAGTCCAAGGCCTAGGCGGCCTCGAGTCGAACTCTCGGGCTGGTATCTGACTACCCCCGAGATAGTTCTTGAAAAAGAACTCGACGGCCCCACGGTCCTAAGGACACCCCTGGGTTGATATCGCTTACCCCAGAGGAGGTTCAAGTCCAAGGCCTAGGCGGCCTCGAGTCGAACTCTCGGGTTGGTATCCGACTACCCCCGAGATAGTTCTTGAAAAAGAACTCGATGGCCCCACGGTCCTAAGGACACCCCCGGGTTGGTATCGCTTGCCCCTGAGGAGGTTCAAGTCCAAGGCCTAGGCGGCCTCGAGTTGAACTCTCGGGCTAGTACCTGACTACCCTCGAGATAGTTCTTAAAAAAGAACTCGGCGGCCCCACGATCCTAAGGACAAACTTAACGTCGGTCTGTGGTTTAAGCCTTGAAAGGTCGGAGGGAGAGATGAGTCCCTTTACTTCCTCTATATAATGGTTAAAAATCAGAGGCCGATCGATTGTAATAACGAACAAATAAAAACGAAAAACTGATACTCATTCGTTTAAAAGTTGAGCTACTATAAAAATCTATAGAGTATCATCTGCAGGCTGACATTGGCCGGCTTACAAAAGATTCCGTTAGGGACAGGGTCAAAGACGAAAAAAAAGAAGAGATCAAGTCGAATATAGCCGCATTCCTATTGATTCCCGGGACGCCCACCCATTGTGGTCGGCTCGGTAGTTGGCTCTTCAATTGCGGTCGCTTCAGTGGCGGGGTCTCCAGCTATCATCGCTTCGTCGGCGGTATCTTCAACCTCAGCATCAGAGGTTTCTTTGTCGTCTGCAGGTTGGAAACACTTGAGGTCTTCTATTTGAAATGCTGAGATAATCTTCTTTTGCACCTCTCAAAACCTTGGACGAAGGCATCCATAACAGCCTCGCGAAACTCCGAGGCAAAGTCAGGGGAATTCTTATATTCTTTAATGACCTCCCAAGCCCGAGCTTCTGCCGCGGCTACCCTTTCTTGAGCCTTCGTCTCCGCTATGGCCATCTTGTCCAGGGCTTCCTTTGTTTCCTTCTCGGCAAGGGCCAGCTTCTCTGTAGCATCGAGAGCCGCAGCCTCTGCATTGTCGGCCCGGTTCTCGGTGTACTCTAACTTGAGAATGGCCTCCTTCAATATTTCCTTTGTCGGCAGCAGCTTTGCCCTGGTTTCAGATAGTTTGACGTCCAGGGTTTGCAGCTCCCTCTCGGCCCTCTCCCACCACGCGTGATTGTCTTCCCGAACGGCATGAAGGTCAAGTAACGCCTTCGATTCCCGGGCCTTTACTTTCGATAGTTCTTTCTTCAGGCCTCGTTATTAGACTTGGCGTTGACCAAATCCTCACGAAGCACGAAAAGACCGTTGGACATCTATATTAAACAGTCGATGAATACAGGAATTCTGTAATTACAAAAAAAAAGAGAAAAGAGAGGGAGACCGTGATTCTACCTGGAGCGCGGCTGTAAACATCATATCGAAGGACTCCTCCAGTGACAAGCCCCTCATCTTGGCTTGAAACATAGGCAAGATCAAAAGTTTAAGAACCGTTTCTGATAAACAGCTCTTGTACGCAGCGCCTTGGCTGGGCATCCCTGAAGATTGAGGCGGACCCTTCGAGATGTCCGGGGTAGCAGAGATATCTGCTCCTTTTGGCGACTGCGGGCCTGGCGGGCAGGTCTCGGCCAACCCTTTACTCCCGGATGGCCTCCCAGTATCCCTGACGGGGGAGGAGGCGGCCCCCGATGGGCTCTCCTCAGGGAGACCCCCAATAGGTATCCTGGCGGGGGGGTTCTTCTCTGCCTCGTCCTCCTCTACTAATATCGCCTCGGGGAGGATCGTCGGAGGTTGGGTCGAGTGACCCGGCTCCCTTTGACAAGGCCTCTTAGGCCCGGCTGCTGTCGCTCCACGGGCGCTTCCTTTTCTCTTCCGGAGGCTCGATATTATCGCATCTTGGGAGAACTTCATTGCTGCAAAACCGAGAATCCAAGGTTAATTAAAAAGTGCCCGAGAAATGCCAAATGTAAGCGGAATATATGCACTAAAGTGTGTTCTCATACACGTATTCAAATACCAAATACAAAAAAAAAAAAGAGAAAGAAAGAAGAAGAGAAAATGGTAATAACAATAATGAAACTCTTTGAGGCTCACCGGGTGCTGTGGGTAGCGACATCGGCATGGATGCGATCCCCTGAAGGTTATCCTCCGATAACAGTTCCTTACTAGGGGGCACGATGGTAGACACCAAAATGTTAAATAGTTCCCTGATCTCTCTCTTCAATGTTTGAGTTCTGATTAGAACTAGTATCAGGAACACCCCAGTTCACATCCGCCCCCTCTAGATGTGCATAAAAAAACTGTGACTTCCACCCTTTGATTTTGGAAGGGAGATTAAGCCCGAGGACTCTTCTGGGCCTAGATGCAAAACTCCACCACCCATCCCTTATGGGATTCTGGATCCTATACAAAGCCCTAAATAGGGAGAGCCGAACGGAAGCTCCATGGAAATGACAAAGCACCAAAAACGAAAAGATGATGTGGATGGAGTTAGGAGTAAGTTGCGCAGGAATAAGATGGTACCTATTCAACAAATTTACAAAAAAAGGATGCAGAGGCAGTCGTAGGCCACACTTAAAAAACTCTTCGTACAGCGCAACCTTCCCCGTTGCATAGAAGTAACCCTATCTTCGGGGAGGGGAACAGAAAGTCGAATATTATTTGGGATTCCAAACCGGGCCCTACGATTCCTAAGATCTTGAGAGGACATGATTGAGGCGATCTCCATTGGATCGGCCGATTTAGGGGTAGCTACCGAAAATCCTACCTCATGACTAGTGGATGAAGAAGAAATCCTAGGGGATTGGGATAGTGCCCTAGACACTGGTCGTGGAGCTGGTTGATCCCCGCGAATGGTCACGCCTCCGAGAGCTTGGCGACGTGCCTGGACAATCTTCTCACGAGAGGGCTCGATCAGTGGGCTTTTGCCTTTCCCATCTTGACGGGTATCCATGAAGAAGAAAAGGAGAGAGAAAAGTCGACTAACCTGAACTTGGAAGAGTGAAGACACAGAAGAGGCAACAAGAATAAAAGGCAAGGAGGTAGAGAGGATGAGCCATTTTTAATATATTTTGAATATAACACCTCAAGCGCTACAAAACCATGCGGCGATCCCTGAGTGGGACCGGGCAGATGAAAAGGTGTTATCCCTTAGGGATATGCGCCCTCCTTTTCTCTTTTTCAAAACGTCATCTGTCGTATATACAAATTTAAATTCAAATTTTCGCCCCTCCCCCTTTTGCACGTGCGGTGCGCCTGAGCACAAGGGGCAGGGGCGAGGGGGCATATGATG
This sequence comes from Calamus simplicifolius, assembly GCA_900491605.1. NCBI lineage: Eukaryota > Viridiplantae > Streptophyta > Magnoliopsida > Arecales > Arecaceae > Calamus > Calamus simplicifolius. The sequence goes on from UESW01004518.1 coordinate 262,934, forward strand.
TGGTCGGTAAATGAAGGATAGGTCGTGATACGGTCGGTCAGCGAAGAATAGGTTGGAACCCTGGGCGGCCCCCAAGTCCTGGGCGGCCTCCTGGTCCTGGGCAGCCCCCAAGCTCTGAGCAGCCCCCAAGATCTGGGCGGCCCCCTGATCCTGGGCGGCCCCCTGGTCCTGGGCGGCCCCCAAGTCCTGGGTGGCCTCCTTGTCCTGGGCGGCCCCTAGGCTCTGGGCGGCCTCCTAGTTCTGGGCGGCCTCCTGGTCCTGGGCGGCCCCCAAGTCCTGGGCGGCCTCCTTGTCCCGACGGCCCCCAGGCTCTGGGCGGCCTCCTGGTCCTGGGCGGCCCCCAAGTCCTCCTCCTGGTCCTGGGCGGCCCCCAAGCCCTGGGCGGCCTCCTGGTCCTGGGCGGCCCCCATGTCCTGGGCGGCCTCCTGGTCCTGGGCGGCCCCCAGGCTCTAGGGGGCCTCCTGGTCCTGGGGGCCCCCAAGTCCTGGGCGGCCTCCTGGTCCTGGGCGGCCCCCAAGCTCTGGGCGGCCCCCAAGTCCTGGGCGGCCCCGAGTCCTGGGCGGCCTCCTGCTTTGGGCTATACATCCCGAGCTCTTAAAGCTATTTTCATATCAGAAGCACTTAACGCTACAAACTGTCGTGTCCGGAACAAAGCTCAAGAATCATCAAACATCATGGCGCTTTAAATGACTAGGATAAGACAAATGCCAGAACATCACCATTCATCGAAAAGCTCAAATAAAGGAGATACTGAGCACCTGTTTTAGAGCCAGATAACTTCCCACTAACTCTGACATTCCCTTGGGAAAACCAAAACCATCATGACGATTCTTAGCTTCCAGAGCAAGTTCCTTAATGCCTCTGGTGTTAATTATCAGTAAACGATCACGTGGCATACTCTCGCAGTGGCTGATCATTAATCTTATTAATCTTATACACTAATCTTATACACTAATCTTATACATTAATCTTATTCAAAAAAGAAGGAAATATGACTCGACGCTGACGGCATGATGACGAAGGCAAGAGAGCGATATGTTCTTCCTTTTTCTTGAAAATTCAAGGGGTATAAAAAGGGGGGAAGATCCAGGGAGAAAGGGAGGATTTCTCTTCCTTCGGCCGGAGATCTCTAACAAAGAAAATTTTTCTATCTTTCTGGTGATCTAGCATCAACACTACCTAAGGGGCCAAAGCTTGCAAAGGATCCGAAGTCTGGATGCTTTCTATGTGGAGTACACATATGGTAAAGGACTGCCCCCAGAAGCAAGCTCTTAATGCCTTACAAACTACTATGCAGAGGAGTTCAATCAACCAGGATGACCATAGTAGTGATGAGGAAGAGGAGCATGATGAGGGCCCTCGCATGGGAGCCGTTAGGCTACTAAATGTTATCAAGGCTCAAGTGGGGGAACAGTCCAAGCTATCCAAGCAGCAGCGGAAGCTGTAGCAACAACAGCCAAAGCATCAGCAACGATTGAAGGCACACCAAATTCACCAACATGCTAGCCGGCAAACCAATGAGCTTATGTATGTGCAAGTGGAGCTTAATAGTCATCCAACAGAGGCAGTGGTAGACACGAGGGAGACCGACAATGTTATTAGGAATAATTAATAATTTAGATGGAGATGAGAAGATCACAGTTTTTAGTTGCATCTCCATGATCCATCCAATCTAATGATCCCATACTAGTTCACAAGATTGGGTATCTAAGATCACCCTTAGACAATGATCTTTTCTTAGGATTCAAGAATCAAAATACCCCTTATCCATATTAAAAAATACTTAATAATTTTATTTTTTTAAAAAATAATTATGGCAAAAAATATTCGTTGCAATAGCGTTGCTAATTAAATTTTTTTATTAAATTTAAAATATTATAAATTAAAACTCTTAATACATTTTCATTGCATTCAAATATTGATCGAAACATTATTACTAAATACCCAAAAATATTGATCGAAATATTCATCACAAAATTTCCAATAATATATAAAAATTTAATTTATTAATAATTTAAAATTTTGATATACAAAACATAAATAGTAAAGAAAAAAAATACATCAAGAATCCGCATTATCACGATCATGGGAAGGCTGCGGAGGCTGGAATGAATCCTGTGACATGAGGCAAACTAAATCTTGCATCTGACGAATCTGCTCTCTCATGTCTGCAAGCTCCTGTCGAACCTCCTGCCGAACCTTCTCCGTAATAGATCTTCGAATATCGTCTAAATGCTCGGTAGGAATATCGCCAGGATAGTACGAACTGGAGCCCTGATGGAGAAAATATCTAGAAGCTTTAGTGCCCAGACCATAAACCCTACGGTCTCGCGGCTGGGCACCAACAGCTTTCAAAAACACACATTATGTTTTATAGAATCAACGATAAATGAATCATTATATGAACCTGAATAAAATTTTAGAAATTAAATAGATACATTATAAAGCTAATTTCTTACCGCAACCTTCTGTGATCGTGCATCGACCCAAGAAACCGTCCTTCTGGTGTGTGTTGCCCTGAATAGGCGAAACTCATAAGGATCTCTGCCCTCCTGCTCAGACTATAAAAGTAGAAGAAATGATATAAATGTAAGTATTTGCAAATGACTAAATTAGTAATTAAATTATTTATATTTTCTTACCATAAGACGTCTATGCTCTTGAATCGAAATAGATCGCACAGTGTGGCAGGAGAGACCCATGCCATGACCGCCCTTCTCCTTGAGCAATACTTGCGGCACTTTGTAAGTGCCAACCAAAGGGATTGGGTGAAATTGCTCTACATAGCCCAATTCCCCTATAACTTGCATTGGAGCTTTCATCGAGCAAAAGTCCCTTCAAGATCATCACTAAACAACAACACTAGACACCGCATACAATGGTTATGGGGTACATCGGAAATAGCCCGTCAACTTATCATCTGGTTAAAGAGTGGCATCGCAATGCTGAGATTGCATTGGCATACCTAGAGAAGGCATCCAAGAAGATGAAGAAGTGGGCCGATAAGGGAAGAAGACCTCTAAACTTCAAGAAAGGTGATATGGTGCTGGTCAAG